>OX392451.1:2632500-3232500 GCA_947623535.1 Coelioxys conoideus | reverse complement strand
CTGTCTGTTGATTCGACGGTCGATTTCGTTGGTCTAATTCATTCGTTCTCTTGGTTAACGACGTGGGGGGGGGGGCACAGGTTAAGGGTCGGGGATCAGAAGGGGTTGAGTAGTTTTTGAAAAGGGGTGCGGGTGAGAAGAGGAGGGAGATGGACGACGGCAGGTGCACTCACTCGCTACTTTTCAAGTGTTCGCCCTGATCCATGGACAGGCAACCAGCGCCACCACCGAAGCCGTATCCTTTGGGGCCGAACTTGCGACCGTGGCACACTTTGCAAAACAGCTCACCCTCGTGCTCGGAGCAGTTTGTCGAGTCGAGGAGTTTGCCGCACAGACCTGGAACACAGACACACCGTTCTTTGGCTGAGGCCTAAATGACCCGGCCGTCATCGGCGGGGCAGATATTCACCGGGTTCGTTCGACGCTTTTGGGCCCGACTGTGTAATAGTACACTCATCCGTATCTGTACGCTTGTACCGGCATTAATTTGCAAAATGTCGTCCATATCGACGATTAGTCGACTTGATCGAGTATCTTTACGTTTAACAAACGTGGAGTTAGGATTACAGAAAAATAATTGTATTATTTAATTCAATATAAATAATGATAAAAATAACTGAACAAACGGAAAAATAATGGAACTAATGGAAAAATAATGAAATAAGCTAATGGATACAATTGATATAATATAATAATTGATGATTCTGCCCTACGAACGAACGAAATATTCAATTGATATGTCGATTTTAAACGCAAAGTAAATTTTTTGCAAGTTCGTACGGGGTCGTTGCACCTTCAGCTTCGATGTTAGGTGGTTCCAATTCGACGCTGGCTGGCATACAAAACTAATTAAGGCCAAGACAAACCATCCGGGACTGGCATAAAATTTATTTATAGAACCGTCCAAATTTAAAAATAGCCGATGGTGTTTTTGCGCAACGTGACAGCTCGTTTCACCTGCCACCGACGATCATTGTGATCGAAGAATTAATAAATCTGTTATAAACGTGTTATGTTGAATCGTGGTTTCCTACTTGGTTTTAAATGAAAACCTCCCACATTGAATTAGGTTAAATAAATACTTCCCACATTGTATTAACCTAAGTTTTGGTCTTCCATATCGGTATAGGTTAAGTTAAGTCTTCCATGATTGGTTAGATCAAGTTAGAGCTTCCCACACTAAGTTAGGTTAGGATCCTCCATGTTGGTATATCCTAACCTAAACTAGCGTGACAAAATCTAATCGAAAATTACGAGGAAAATTCCTCGCTTCATATGCAATTCTCAACACTTGAAAATAAACAATTGTGGTATATTGAAGATATGAAAAGTGTCAGAAAATATATTACGACGTATTTAATTCGTTATGGCGTCGTAGCTATCGTAATTGGTAATCTAACTAAGCGTTTATCGAGTTATCGTGTTGAATCATTTATAAACGAAGGAGAACGTGTAATATGCTCTTCAGATAGTATGTAACATCGAAATGCAAACACTTACCACACTTGAAGCACATCTTGTGCCATTTCAGCCCTCCGGCAACTCGTTCTTCCGCGGCGTACACGGATTTGCCGCATTTGGGGCACTTAGGGTGCTCTACTGGTTTGAAAGGCATTTTGTTTTTTGCTGCAAGAGAAACAGAGAAACTGGTATTAGTACCATGATCGCAGTACGATGGCGAAATTCGTTTAGCGAAACGACGCGTTTCTATTCTTACAAGATTCTTCAAGATTTTCGCGAATTCCATCAATCACAACTGTCCCATTCAAACCTCGTGAATGATCGTTAATTACAAATTTAAAGATTTTTTTCTTTCTCTGAAAATATGATTTTATCAAATTAATTTTCCGGCTAGTGAATTCTATATTGCGAACAAACTGAATCAAACTTGTTCAAGTATGGATCTTGTGCGACCTAACCTAATCTGGTCGTGATGTTAATTCAAAAACTCAATGATGGCCGACAATAGAGCATGAGTCATAGAAGCAAAACTCTTCAGCATTGATTATCAGTTCATCACGACTATCATAACTATCATAACTCAAAGATTATCATAATTATCATGACTCAAAGACTATCATAACATAAACAACTTCGATTTTGAGTCAACAAGACCAAAGAATTATCAACACAGAACATGCTACAATAGAAAAAAATTATTTCGTAAATACCAGACGATCCAGAAAAGTGAATGGTAAATAATTGCTATGGAATTTTGTTATGGCTAGATAGTGTATAAACAAAGATTAACATCGCAACAGCAATAATTCAACGTGCGATTACTTAATCGTACCACGAGGAACGTAAACAGTTTCAGCCTCCGCCCTACTACCGGTGAACGAATCTATTTTTGTGGCGGGTTTGAAGCCCGGCGTGCTCGGTCACAAACACCTCCAGGAAACCAGAGACTCGATTAGAAGCCGAAGAATTCGTGGCCAACTGATTCGATTCACAAACTCGTTTGCAACAATAATTTTAACCCTAGATATTACGGACATTTCATGACTACGTGCATTTCAATTGAAACTAACAGCCTCACACCTTGTTATTCAACAAGGAACAGCCTCACATCTTGATACTTGCCGACAATTAATAACGTACATTGTTTATATCGAACAATTTCAAAGAATTAATCAATTGCACGACGAAGACACCCTCTGTAATTTTTCGCATAACCTCAAGCGTCGATAAGTTGCATCCCTAAGATGGAATCAGCGACGAGTTAACAAAATGGTGGTTTACGACGCGTTAACTTTCCTCGATCACGTGATACAACATGAGCAACAACGCCAGCAACAGTTTCATGACTATCTACATTTCAGTTGAAACTAAAGTATGAAAGTAAATAACGAAAAAAAAGATGAAGTGACATGTACGATGACTCATTATTTCGAGTCAAGTAAACTTTGATAAAACTTTCTCGATAATTTGCACAATTGAAAATGAGAGATGTAAGATCCGTCATTTTGACGGGTCCCGTAAAACCGGTGTTAAAAACAGTCTCCGTCGCCATTCTCTGGATTCATAGAGACGAGAAGACGGTGAACCCTGACAAAGCCATAACGATTCTTCTAATTCCGTCAAAACGTCAGATTCCTTGATCCTCGTTGAATAATTCCGTCTACCATTAAAGGAAGAATAAAACGAGATTTAAATCGTTCTTTGAATGCTGAAGATTAAATTGTTACCCCGTGTATGAATGGAGAATAAATTGTCATAAAATCGGGAAACGAGAAAAAGAAATTATAGTTGAATCGAACCTAACCTAAAAACGTTCAACAAGGAAAAGCCTCACATCTTATCGCTACTCGACAACGATAGCCTCACGCGTTTTTGTTATGCAACAAGGGATAGCCTCACAATTTGTTCGCTGACAAGGAAAAATCTCATACCTTGTTATTATTCGACAAAGAACAGCCTCACACCTTGTTATTATTCAACAAAGAACAGTCTCACACCTTGTTATTTACTAATAAGGAACAGCCTTACACCTAATTATTTACTAACGACTAACAGCCTCACGCCTTATTATTTGCTAACAAGGAAGAGCCTCACACCTTGTTATTATTCAATAAGGACTAACACCTCATTATCATTCCACAAATAACAGCCTCACGTCTTGTTATCTGCTATCAAGGAACGGCCTCACATCTTGATATTTGCGAACAATTAACAACGTAGATTGTTTATATCGAACAATGTCAAACAACGAATCAATTACACGAAGAAGACAGCCCCTGTAATTTTTCGCATAACCTCAAGCGTCGATAAGTTGCATCCCTAAGATGGAATCAGCGACGAGTTAACAAAATGGTGGTTTACGACGCGTTAACTTTCTCCGATCACGTGATACAACACGAGGAACAACGCCAGTAACAAGGAACCAGCATAAACAATGCGGTACCTCGGTAGAGCCAGGGTTGCGTCCCGGTCGGTGTCTCCGCAGGAAGTGTCGTGAATCGACGAGCACCGGGTCGTTTTTGGAACGGTGTGTATATAGGCAACGGTATTGGTAGAGAGGCTAGAGAGACTCGAAGAGAGCTGCAAGAGAGACGGAGGATTCTATATCCGTGCAGACGCGAGGCGGACCGCGAGGCCGTATTAGGGAAGGTGCTAGATTCTCCACAATGCGGTCGCCATTACCCCTACCTTCCAAACCTGCACATCCTCATGTCGTTTCTGGCTTCTCCCGACCCATACGTACATCGTGCCCGACCATTGTTTTATTACAGCATGATCAAAGAGCTATAATAAAATTTAAACTACCCTTAGCTAACTGAAAGTATAGGAGAAAGTTTCGTACGAGTTGGACTGCCTAAGTTCTCCCTAGGTCCATTTATGTTATCTAGCTTCCCATGCTGCATCTCCCTAGATCCCTATGTAGGATAGAGCTAAGTCTACCTAGGTCTCCCTCGTTCGATACACCTAAGTTCTAGACCAACTTCTATACCTAACAAATCCTGGAGTTATTTTTGAGTCAATTATTATTGATAGATGTCAAATTTATATTTTGTAATTTATTGTTAGTAGTTTATATTTTTCATTCCTGATAATTTTGGAAGAACATTTTTTTACTGTTTCTTTAGTATAGTATCATTTTAATCGAGCAATCTTTATCGTTCATCCCCAACTACAAGTAGTTTACGATAACATATGGCGGACATAAGTACTGAATATAACCTAACTTTTTTTATTAAAACCCTCTTAGGTTATCTATGTTCCCTCTGTTGCCTCTTCCTAAGTCTTCCATGTATTCTTGGACGCACCTAAGTTTTTTTTCAATCGTATTGTACAAACTGTCCAATAATTGTATAAATCGTCCAATAATTGTATAAATCGTATAATCATTGCACAAATCTTAACCAGTTAACTATACAACGACGTGTATACACCTCAATCTAAAACTTCATTACGACATTAATAACATTAATAAACGATTCAATTATTCATCGAATAAAAGTGTAACTCTTCCTCATTTTTCTTTACGTTTATAGTAAAATTCATAATAGTAGCACTTGTCCTGTATACTCCGTTAGGGTTAGCTTACTCCGGAGTAACGGATACAGAAGACCACCGTAGTGTAAAGTTAGGATCGGACGCGTTACATCACAAGGTGGCGTTAGAAAAATGCCGTGCCACCCTCGTGTGGTACTAAATCGAGTCCGGCTCAGATTTCATGGCTTTCCGACGAACGAATTCCACGATTCTAGAACG
This sequence comes from Coelioxys conoideus, assembly GCA_947623535.1. Taxonomy (NCBI): domain Eukaryota; kingdom Metazoa; phylum Arthropoda; class Insecta; order Hymenoptera; family Megachilidae; genus Coelioxys; species Coelioxys conoideus. Next base: position 3,227,286 of record OX392451.1, on the reverse strand, counting down.
AACATCTCTCATTTTTATCTTCCAGACAGCGATCGAAAACTACCAAGGGGGCCAAATGACCCTTTCACAAATTTCCTACTTCAAATGACAAAATTTGTTAAGATGGTTTTCTTGGCAACTGTGCTGATTGTCATCGAGACAAAGAATCAATAAGTGTATTCATTAATGTTTCGTCGTTGGTTCATTTATTTTTCAACTTCATTTTTAACTTCAAAATAATGGTGCATTATACGTCGATAGTTTTAGCGTTAACCATGAAACGAATCAATCATAATGTTGTATCGGCTCGAAATCACAATCGCAAAAACGAACGAGGGTTTGCCGGTAAAGTATCGTTCCCCGATTTTCTACGAACAACGTCCACCGTCGAAAATACGGAATCGAGGATCCTGAGGGTGTTGCAAAGGGACAAGCGGGTCCCGTGATCGCGGACACTGGTGTCTGGGTTGGTACTCACCACCGTTATCGGTCGAAGTCACAGGTGAAAATGGAAACTCGGGTAGGAGACAGGCGTGACGATGAAAAAACACCGAGAAGCACTCTACACCGCACTAATACTGGATTCGAATGGCTGTTCACGCGTCGTGACCGTCCTAGTCATAGCCAGGGGTTTGCACACGGCACGTGTGCATCGGAACGTCAGTGCTGTTGACGACAGCGTCGCGGTGGCAGAGGGAGTACTAGCCGCCTTCCATCTAGCGGGGGTGTTACACTATACTTCTTCGGCATCGATGCTGTATGCCTGCCTAACTGTCCGTAATCACTCCATACGATAACCCTTTTCGTTTCGTACCTTCTTGCTTCCACCTTCGTGTACCTCATCCATTTGTTGTTGAATTTCAAGTTAGTGTGATCATTGGGGATATTCATTGTATCTAGCGGGGATGTTGCACTATACATCTTCGGCATCGATGCTGTATGCGTGCCGAACTGTCTGTAATCCCTAGATACGATAGCCCTTTCCGTTTCGTACCTTCTTACTTTCACCTTCGTGTACCTCATCCATTTGTTGTCCAATTTCGAGTTAGTGCAACCTGTATGCTGAATTTCAGGTGCATTGATACGTGTGATCATTGAGGATGTTCATTATATCTGATCCTTGAAGTCTGTCCAGTAAGATTTGGAATTTTGTATGACCAGTCCACCAGAAACTTTAAAGTGACTAAACTTTGAGGTGTATGATACTGACTAAACTTTGAGGTATATGATACTGAATAAACCTTGAGGTGTATGATACTGAATAAACCTTGAGGTGTATGGTACTGCGTAAACTCTAAGGTGTACGATAATGTATGAAATTTGATATGGGTGTATTTTGAAATTGTACACGCGTGAACCTTGAAGTTCCTGTAGCAGCTCAGCAGCCTTGAAATTTATGTGATTGATGGCTGAACGTTGAGCTATCCTTCAGATACGTGTACCATACTTGATAACTAATCGAATGAGTTCTCCTCAATGATTTTCGATACAATTAACTTAAAGTTGCAATTTTTTCAACATCCGTGATTTTTCATTTCTAACCTTAATTCACCTATTTCGGTATAATATTAACACGGAATTATAGAACTTAATAGTTGTAATATCAATAACATCAATCTTAGAAAAAATCAGTAATATCAACCTTAAAAAAAAATCAGTAATATCAACCTTAAAAAAAATCAGTAATATCTCAGAAAAATCAATAACATGAAATCATAGAAAAAAAATTATCGCATCGCAAAAGTATAAAGGCAACGATCGAACGATAATATACAACAATCGTTTCGTTGATCCGCGAATTTGAGACACGAAAGAAAGGGGAGAAGAATTTCATTAAACAAATATACAATAAGACGCCCGCCATTTTAAGGCGCCATAGAAACAGACTAGAGGATCTGTAAATGGCGTGCAATAGAGAAGAGAGGCGAAAGCAAAGGCTAGTAAGAAATTTCGTGGAAACGCGAGAAAGAGACGGAATTCGAGATGTTGGTTCGACATTCGTGAGACACAAGATGGTAGCAGACGGAACGTTTTAATGTGTTTTAATGACCGCTTTTATCGGTGTTATTTATAAATCGCGCATTCTTTTGTTTAATGAATCATTTTATCGACGTGTAAGTCGTCATTTCATCAAAGTGATTATCATAGTTTCATCAAAATGATTATCATCGTTTCATCGACATGATCATCAATTTTTTTCGCTATAAATTTTTCGCATTTCGCTGTTGAACGTTGCAGTTTCGTACGAGAACGAGACAAGTAACAATTTCTCTGGGTGTTAAAATTTGAACCAGCGATATGTCCGATGGGAAGACACATTATCAATTAACGGCTGATATTTTAAGAGTAACCGGCCAACATCTGTCAATACTGTCATAAATCAGGCTCGCGATATGGCACTTTGGTATTCGTTTACATTCTACCTACATACAGCGGGAAATGTGTTTTCTGAGCGATGAACCAGCGAAGACACAACCGAAATAAATTTATTACTCATACATTTTGGACTAACTCCCGGGACATAATGGCATCCGCGATCAAACGGCAACGCGATACCATAATAATTTCTGGGTTAACACCTTCCGATCACGATGGTATATTAATTCGAATCAAATACCTATTTCCAAGCCGAAAATCTGTAACTCAACACCATCCGCCGCTTTCGTTTTCGATCGGCCTTCGTCTTGCGTCGGAAACGTCGAGGGACTTAAAATTTCACGACCTTGAAATTAAGTCGAATCGAATCATCTTGCGAAATGCAGGAATTTAATCGATGTAAAAAAACCTTGAGTTATTCCCGACACAATTATTTGTAGCAGAAACTTCGGTCTTCTATTTTTGATTCGATAGTAATCTGTAAATTATACATTTTATTTCGGATTATCTTAGAACCACATTTTTCTTGCTTCTAAGATTATCCTTTACCCTGTTCCTTTGGTATAACATTATTTTAAATGAGCACTTCAAAATACAGATTATTTTAAATAAGCAATTCAGAATGTAGATTTTTTTATTTTTATCCTCAAGTATAAGTAGTTTATGATATCACATATCAGACATAACCTAACTTTGTCCATTAAGACCGCGAAATTTTCTAACCTATAAAACTTTTAAGACTATCCTGCAAACAAAGTGACATGAAAGAATTGTAAGCACTTGACATCGGTGTTTAAGAACATAATTTCTGTTTTGTGTAGTGAAGTTTCCTAAATGTAAGCTCAACGATTTTAACCCCGCCAGCGGATACGGCAAGCGCGGTTAATTATCGGGAGTAGAACGTTTCCAGTTTATTTCGAAGCGTGACGGAGATAGAAGAAGTTGTGCAAGGATCGAATTCCATTTCTTCTCGTTAGCCGGTTGTGGAAGGCCAAAAAGAAAAGGGGCGGTCTTTCAAAAAAGCTGCCGGTAACGAACGGGCTAAGCCGAGTGAGAGCCGTAAGCCACCGCTGTAGGAACACACTCATCCGCTATTAATAGTATCTTGCTCAAATTTCTATTTTTAGAAAGACTTATATACGTGCACGTGGTTTCATGTAAAAACCTCCCTACGAGTGTGCATGATCGTGTGCACGCCCACGCGGATGCTGCGCACACCCGAGTGTGTTCTTTGGCCCATTGTGGCGGGCTTCCTTCTTCGAAAGTTCTTCCCTCTGCTCGGAAATCATTCTCTTCTTAATTGCCATACGTCGCATTTTTATTGATTTTAATATCGTTCGATAATTCGTTGCAGCTACCTCCTTGAAATTTGAATGAATTAGGTAATCAATACATTGCCTGTACGTTGATAATTAGTACATGAAATTTGAATAAATCGAGTAATTAATTTACTAACGGTAGATTGGTAATTACGTAAGGTAGACTTCCTTGAGAAACGGCGATATAGGGAGAGTAGGTTTCATGACTTGTACAATCTAGACAATATATAACTCTACACTATCATATAAATTGGTGAAACCCCTTCTTACATAATCAATTCTAACCTGCAATTATACTTCTCACGAAACTCCACTGCAACAAACCCATGAACCATAAAATCCCTAGTACCATTGAAACCCCTCGAAATTCCACCATCCAATCCAAAAATTTTCATAACAATTATAATCAATTCCCTCGAAGTCTGTAGAATAATTATGGTTTCCACAACCTCTGGTTTCTCCGCGCTTCCAAAATCTCTGGAATCAACATGGTAGCCAAAAATTTCCCTAGTTTCCTTAAAATCCCCAGAATTTCGCGTCGTTTCGACCATTCTCTCTTGACAATACCTCGAACGAGGTTCAACGAACCGGAGGAACGAAATAAAGATCTCTGTCAGAGAATCGGTTACCGTTTCCCTCCATTTCTATTTTAACAAAAAGACGATGAGAAATGCATGCGAGTCGTGCATATAATTAGAACATCGGTCGGAAGCACGTGACGCGTAATTGTGGAAGCATTATCCGTGATTGACAACGGAATTCAATTATGTGCCTGAGAATGGGTGCCGGGTCGATCGCGGTCGTGTCAAAAATAACGAGAGCTGTCGCAAAAGAGGAAATGCTTAAAAATTCACGACACCACGGTTGTAGTATTTATATTTAACGGAGGGGGTGCAACGATCTCGGCGTGGATGCACATCGGAATTACATCACGGGTTCTCGCCACCTTTTCCACGAAAATTACAACCGGCGGTGTATTTATAAAATCAGGCAAATTGTAGCCGATTTTCTTACACGATTCTTCGGCGAATTCTAACGTTGTAAATCAATATCGCGATACGTGCAGCCGAAGCGGTTAGCTAAGTGCAGTTAACCTACCATTTTAGCTCGTCCGCCCGCCATTTTATCTCCTTTTCTACATACGTAAATGTATAACTAAAATCGTAGAGCAACCATTCGTCTTATAAATACCAACGAAGATACGAATACAGATGAAAGGATATGAATATTTCATATCTTTTATATCTTTACACGATGATTGCTCGTAAAGTTATCTGTTATTCCGGTTTATCGCCGTTGGCAACCGCGGCGGATTAGGTTAGGTTAGGTTAAGAAGATACTTTCGGAGATACCACGTCGAAATAAACGTCGCTACGAACGTTCGATTGCATTAAGATCGAAAATTCTTCGATTTACGCGCTGGAATCGATGTGACCGAGTGCATGATTCGTCAAATTCGATTGTTATCCCGAGCTGATTTCAATTGTCGCGCAGGAAATCGAGTAGATAAGGAGAAGGTGGTTAGCACGACAACGAGGAAACGCATGGACGGCTATTAGTAGAGATTAAATCGAGTTTGTGCAGCGCATAATGCAGAATTCTTGACTCGTTCCACTTGACCGTCTCTCTCCTTCACCCCTTCTTCGTAGCCTGAAATTATTTCCGTCCTGTGCTGCGGGTGTTACATGATCGCGGAAGAACTCTTGCTCGAGTAATCCCTCGAAAAGCATCGACTTGGACCACCTCCACCGCCTGATCGATCGTAAAAAACCCACATTAACTATCGAATCACTGTGGCTGGGTCAATCGTGACTCGAACTCACCGGGACCTCTACGTAACTACCATGACAGGTTTCTCTAGGGGAACTGGAGGGCTAATGGCGGTATAGACACTGTTTACGTGGTGAAAATTGGGGATTTTCAAATTTTGAATTTTATATTTGGGAATTTAGGCAATTTGGGATGTAGGGATTTGGGGATTTGGAGATTTACGAATGTATGAATTTGGGATATGGGGATTTCGGGGGAGTATGAATTAGGGATATAGAAATTTTGAGGGTGTAAGAATTTGGGATATAGGGATTTTTGGGAAGTAGGAAATTGAGACATAGGGATTTTGGTGGAGTAGAAATTTGGGGCATAGGGATTTTCGGGGAGTAGGACTTTGGGAACGTACGAAAATGGGGACATAGGAATTGGAGGACGTAGGGATTTTGAAATGTAGGAAATTAGGATATAGAGGTTTGGAGATTGAGAGATTTGGGAGTGTAAGAATTTTGGGACGTAGGGATTTGAAAATGTGAGGGTTTGAGAATTTAAAAATTTACCACTTTAGGAATTTGGGAATATTGAAATTTAGAAATATAGAAATTGTAAAATTATAGAATTTGGGAATTAAGTAATTTAAAAAATATCAACATTTAAAATTTGATTTACGTAAACTAAAAAATTGTTGATAAGTCAATAACGTGGATGTTAAAATGTCTTGCTAACTCCCCATAATCGAAAGCAAATGGAGGCTTGAAAGTTAAAATGGCGGTCGTCACAGTGCCACGGCGTGCAAAACTCGAGTAAAAAGCGACTGAACAACCGCACGAAATAAATTTACCATCGACAATCTGAGAATCCTGCCAATTCCAGATCGCTCTAAAGCCAAGAACTATTCGTAAAGTCCTCGGAACATGCGCAAGGACGATTCAAGCACAATTTGTCATCGGCGAAATGGTGCGTAAAAATAACAGCGTTGTTTACAAACACCGGAGGGCATAAATAAAAAAGCATTTGATCGAGACCACGTTTTTAGAGGTGGATCAAAGCCCTCCCTAAGACGAACGCGTCTCGATGATTTCCATAATGTTGGAATTTTTATCCCACTACCACTTGTGGTATATAATGTATATTTTTATTAACAAACAATATCACTAAATAATATTGAATCACGCCTCCGCGACATGTAGAAATTATTAGCAGCAATTACGAGAGAACTCTGAATTGAAAATAATGACATGGCCGACTCGATCACCCGATTCGAATCCCATAGACAAACTGGTGTCTCAAATCCGAGAAATATTCGTGGGAGATCTTAAAATCTCTAGAAAGATATACAATGCGAAAGATATACGCGTGCAATTATTTTTTATCATGATCGGCAAGATATTTAACGAATCGTTATTAAAATATGTTCAGCAACAACGTACGAAGTGAAATACATACTGGGTAATCGAATTTATCGAAGACATCGTAATTTGTTTAGGCAGTTACAAGAATTAAGGAAGTGTCCACATATTTTTGTGCGGCAGTGTATATCGCAGTGTGGTCAGGAAAGCAGATATAAGTATAGAAAGAGGGCGGCCTAGTTGCCATCGCGGCCATCCGAAATATTAGAATAAGCCCACGCGCGTAATACAATCCCGATGGTAAGGTAACCAAATTTAGCATGTGACTTAGCAGACGCCCTCGAGACACTTGCACGCCCAATGACTCAGCTCGTGAACGGAACCAAGTCGAAGGAAAATGATGAGCCGCTCTTTTGCAGCGACAAAACCGAACGAATTAAACGACTTCGATGCGTTTCGGTAACTAACAAAGAGGCCGCGCTCGTAATATTTGACCCAACCTTCGCATGATTTACTGGAATATCTCGAAAGCGACAATTTTAGATAGCACCGTCGACGCGTACACCCGTCGTTTCGGTATAATAACATAATTCGTATTCTATACATTTTTCATTTTTTATTTGCTGAACAAAATGGAATAGGGCCATGTAGACAAAAATTAAATTTTAGGGACATTCAGGAGCCGTATAAAAAGTCAAAAAGTATAGGAAACCTAGTTGTTATGGAGGATTTAACAATTTTAGGGTCCCAGTGATACTAGGAACAGTGGATCTTGTGGACCTAGGGATCTACGAATTCTGGAAATCGTAGATGCATTGCAATTTAGGGACCTTGAGATTTAGGGATCTGAGAAGGGTAGAAACCTAGGTACCTGAGGATTCTAGGGATCCCAGATACTTAGAGACTTTGAAATTTAAGAATCTAGGGGTTCTAAGGACCCGGGTGATCGTAGTCTAGGGATGCTAGAACTCCTAATAGACCTAGAGATTGTAGAGAACGTCGGGGCCTAAAAACCTAAGGTCCTGAAAACCTAGAGATTCTAGGAACCCTAGTAACTAGACTAACCTGGAATTTAGCTATAACTACAGCCGAAGAAATCGTAAAATCTGACTCCAGCCTAGCCTCGTGTTCGCTCTAAGTTAAGCCAGCGTTTAATCTAGGGTATATTTTGCAATGGTCCTTGGGGTGGTCGTGATTATGTCAGGGTTGGTCGGAATTAGATGTAAATAGAGTCTGACAGGGATCCGCAGTGATAAATCTCGTGTACTTAGGGTATTTTTTGCGATAATCCTTGATACCGTCTAAATATATCGTACGGCCTTTGCCGTTGTTTCTATAATTTAACCGAAGTTCAAGTTTAATATAGGTTAGGTCCAACAATCTGCTTTGACCTGGAAGTAAATCAGCAATTAAGTATAAATTAAACGACGAACGAAGGAACAACGTTTCATCCATCATGTCGAGCGACACCTAACCTAACCTCATTGATTTACCGATCTATAACAACGACAATAGTGATAAAAACATCAACATGATATATCACCGGTTGTCCGAGTGATATACGACAGATTCTTTCGTTTCTTAACGTTCTCTTGCATCAGAAGAAACGCATTTTTTTTCTCTTTTATTTTTGTTATTTTATCGGTTTATCGAATTCTATCGGCCATAAATAGCACAATGACTAACGCAATGATTTTACTTAAGTGAACGACCTACTTATAAAATGTAACAGTTTGGCACAGGCACAATGGCTCTATCGAGCTCTCAATTGTGCGAGATTAATTAATAGGATCTTCGAAGTGCTGCTCGAAGATTGACCACTCTGTTGAAACCGACCAGACGAATCTAGCAGATTTCTTTCACCCTGGCACTGTTCGATATCGAAATACCTCGGCGCATATCGCGAACGTATTTACTTCGTGAATCATTCAAAATATTTCCGGCGGTTTTTCACGCTCTTAACTCTTTAAATCCGAACGGGCATAACCTTATTTTCAAACGGCAGAATAGAAGATTAGTCACGGTCTATGAATAGTCACGCTATGTACCACGAAACTTGCAAGAAAGCGTGGCTGATGTTCGAACGACCGTTCGTCAAGATCGGGCAGAAATATAAAAAAACACGAAAACGAAAAAATATGTGAAAACCGTGAAAAATTGGAAGCGGAAGAAGAAGAATTTGTCCGGCCGTCATTGGATGTTGCGAAACGCAAACATACGCTGTCGCTCAAACGTATGTGGACACCTACCATGTTCGCGGAATGTGTGATATTATAATGTACATTTTTATTAAGAAACAAACTGACCATCGAACGTATCTAGACACCTACCATGGTCATGAAACTTGTGATATACAATTTACATTTTTATTAACAAATAAACTGACGCTCAAACGCATGTGGACACCTACACGCGACGGATATGTAACGATAAAAAGATGTACAATGTGAAAGATATACGCGTGTAATTATTTTTTATCGCGATCGTTAAGATACTTAACGAATCGTTATTAAAGTATGTTCAGCAACAATGTACGAACTGAAATACATACTGGGTAATCAAATTGCTCAAAGGTATCGTAACTTCTTTAGGTAGTTACAAGAATTAAGGAAGTGTCTACGTATTTTTGAGCGGCGATGTAATTCCGCGATCGTTAAAAGTGGAACCAGAGACAATGACTGGTGACAAATTTCGCGTTTCGTAAGCCACCGTGAGTCACTAACTGCATCGCGGATAAAACGAGACGTTTGTTGGCGACGGCACTTGTCTTCCACGCAAACAATATGCATCGTGCTTTCTTCCTACTTGCACGCCCAAACGATGCTATTCATTTATTTTCTTTTAGAATAGTGATCCGCTTGTTACAAAATATCCATTTTACTGCACGACAGAGGTTCCTTTTACCGGTGCCGGTTTCGTGATGAAGTATGAAGACATAAAATGGAGGAATTTACATTTTAAGATGGGTTAGGCTCGCTCTGGCCTCAGCTTATATCGAATCCTAGGGAATCTGTCTAAATTATACTCTACCTAGACTCCCCAGGATTCTTAAACTTCCTACGACCTTCACAATCCCTAAAATACCTAGGATCTAAAAGATTCCTAGACCTCTTCAATGCCTAGAGTTTCTATGATGCTTAGTTACTATCTGAAGGGACCCTAGAGTTCCTAGATTCTTTGCATTTTACGAATTATTCGTACTCCTATTATTCCTAAGGTACCTAGAATTTCAACAACGCTATGAAAACATGTTTCTGCATAGAGTTTCTAGAGTCCCTAAAATCTAGAGTCTTCAATGTCCCTAGAATACCTAAAATCCGTAGTCTTCAAACATCCCTAGAGATGATAGAATTCGTATTCTTAACATCCCTAAAGTACCTAGAAACCATAGCCTCCGCATATTCCTAGAGGTCTTAGAATTCTTCGAATTTCTAGAGTCCCTAGAACCAGTAAGATCCTCTCAGTCTCTAGAGTTCGTGGAGCCCTTTGGATTCTCATGGTACATTATCCTAACCTTCAAATGACAAATTCATCTTCGATTCGCTCGAAACGTTTTCGAAGATCGTGCTCGTTATCAAAGAAAGCTCTGTTCTCCCCCGTGTTTACTCGCCTCGAGTGAATTTAAATATAGAGGTTCATTATTCACCAGAAATCGCGCTGCCAATATTACTTGGACAATCTTCAATTCCCCCTTTCCGATGACACAGTCACCATCCTAATTTTGATAGAGTTTCGAGCACTTTGTTGCTGCACCGTTCGCGTTATAACAGAGAGGAGATTTGGCCTAAACGTGGTTGCGCTACGACGTGGCGAAAAATTAAACGAGCGACGATACAGATAGCCGGTCATTATGTAGAATGTAACAAGTGACCGATCGTTAAACTGGCAACAATCGTGGAAATATTAAATCTCAGCCGTGCAAGGGTTGAGGAAGGAGACGAGGCGGGATATTTCGGCGGTTACCTTGAAAGTATTCGTCAGCGCGGTCGAGAAAAACTGGGCCGGCTGCCTAACGCACCTCGCTGCCTTTCTATTATCGGATCCCTATCGGATATCATCATTATCAGACGACGGGGTGATTTAATTGCACCGAGAAAATCGACGGGAATAAATCGTCGCACAGGAATGTAGGAATTTGGGATATAAAGATTTGGTGATGTAGGGATTTTGGGATGTAAGGATTTTGGCATGTGAAGATTTTGAGATGTAGGGAATTGGGGGTGTCAAATGTTGGGAATGTTGAAATCTAGGGACGTAGGAATTTGGGGACGTATTTAGGGGTCAATTTCTATGTGGACATAGTGAATGTAAGATAGTAGATTGCAGCAGTTAGTAGATTAGAGTAATAACAGTAGTAGCACCGAATGCTTGCTAAACGATTTGTAGACATTTGCGAATGGCGGTACTGCCAGCATCCGGAATCGGATATGTGTCTGCTGAGATGAAGGCACCTACCTTATCCACTACCTAATCGCGGCGCTAAATTATTATTAAGCATAGCACTCCGTGCTATATTCCAAATCTCTACATCCCTAAATCCCTACATCCCCAAATGCCTACATCCCCAAATCTCTACATCCCCAAATCTCTACATCCCCAAATCCCTACATCCCCAAATCCCTACATCCCCAAATCCCTACATCCCCAAATCCCTACAGTCCCAAATCACTACATCCCCAAATCCCTACATCCACAAATCCCTATAGTCCCGAATCCCTACTGTCCCAAATCCCTAAACCCCAAATCCCTATATCCCAAATCTCAACATCCCCAAATACCTAAAAATACATAAATACCTACTGTAAAGTGTAAACGCACCCAATGACCGATGAGAAACGAAATCTTAAATAGATGAATAAGTAATGCTCGGACAAGCGTTAAATTCGACGAAACTTTGAAAAACAGGCGGTCGGTCTCGTCTGATGAAATATGAATATGACACGCGGGAAACTCGAGCATCGTATGCAGTTTCTAAACGAGCCGCAAATGCCAGCAACTGTATCGCCGATGTAATTCGGATCCAGGAATAATGTACGGTCGGTTGGCGTGAAAAATGAACGGGACAATCGGCCACATTAATTGCTACCTCGTGTGGCAAAAACTTGATCTAACTATAATAAGTCTGTCCAACGGGACAGTAGGTTAATTACTTGCAAACTCGAAATGAACTCACGAATTTTAGCGAGTAATTTCTATCGATCGTTCCACGATAGAACGAACGTGGAAAGAGTTTGGCACCCGTGCGAAATAACTCGGTCGCGTTTAATCCGTTTCTTTCGAACGGGGCGGGCAATGTAAATCGAGCCGAGAGTGCCAAGAAAATGAACGATAAATCGGCAAATATTCTAAACAAACGATTTGTCGAAATTCGATACGACCACCGGAGGGAAATGGAATGTAAATTAAAACCAGGGTGCCGGATGTTACATTAGCATAACTGGGCGCCCTATCAAAAAAACGCACGTCGCTGCTGACGCCAAGTATGTACGAAATGAGAACGACCACCTCGATCGTGTCTATTCCTAGCCGAGTTACTTTGTTTTATTTCATTTCGACTTCTAAGCTCTCGCTAGGATCTCCCTAGGTTCCTCCTAGGCCCTTAGGATCACCCATAGGCCCTTGCAGATTCCCCCTAACAACTTGGAATTTTCCTAAATTCTCAAATTAGGGTCCTCTTAGGCTCCCCATAGATTATTGCAAGATTTTGTTTAGTATCCGTTATAATTTCACTATTTCCTTAAAATCACCCTAAACTGGTCCTTAAATCATTCTTATGGTCTCCCTAGATCCTCCTTTGGACTTTCTGGGAATCTCCCTAGCATGTCCTTAGAAACGTTCCAAGATCTCTCTAAATTTTACGTAGAATCATCCTGTAGTTCCCCTAGATTCTCCAAAGACTCTCTCTAGACCCAATTTTCATTTTTCTAATTGTGAATTTCTCTGGAATCGAATAGTTAGCTCACATAATGTTAATTTTGCATGGATAGTCCTAATGATCTTGTGTTCGAAGAAATTTAATGGATTCTATACTACACTGCCATCTTGTCGATACCCTGTAAACAACGTTAAAAAATTTGAATTAAACTCGAATGGTAACTTCGAAATGCCGATGTCCAACATGTGTTGCCATCTACTCAAACTGACTTGAAATATAATTTCAGTAGACTTTCTTACTTACCTTGCTACGATAAAACCTTATTTATCATCGACGATATTCAAACTACAAATTTGCGTAGGAAAAATCAATAATTCCCGAAATTTTTTAGAACGAAACCCGTCTCGAATTTCAAATTTGAATTTCAACTTCCCGAATTCGTATTTAGAGATATTGGTAATTTTCGATCGAATTGTGAAAGGCAAGTACTATGTATATATTAATTATAATTACTCCCGGGAGTTAAAAAATATTAAAAAATAATTTCGCACTCGAACCACCCGAATTTAGTCTGCTCGATGTTATTTTCCAAATATTTTATAGTTGGCAGTAAACAATAATTTTTCTCGCTACAAATAACGCTTGCTCACACTCACAACGGTCTCGCTCACAAAAATAACGAACAATCGTGCCCAATTTCTAATCTTTACTATAGTTTATAAACCAAGTCACGTGATTCATAATACAATAATTATTGCCCCTTTATTATCCTCTCCTTTTACAGAAACGTTGAATCGCTGCAACTATCTATTCGATACCTTTTGAATTATTCGAGAGAAATGAAATTTAAGTTTCGCTAGAAAGTATGCGCATGCAAAAATGTATATGAATATGCGCGAACACTTTTACTGTCTAATGTGCATTCCAACAGGATAATCTATAAATTCGCTGTGCCATCTCCTGTTTTGCGAATTGAGGAATTTATTGCATATTTAATTTTAGTTCGAAATATCAAACGCATTTATGTATTTTACGAGACGGTAATAAAGTCGTAGACTCGTCACCTTCGATCGTGTTTCTCTTGCACGAAAGACACTCTGCGTTTCTAATGAGAGATAATTCAGATTATTTGACCACGATTTTCGTTCGAATTTAATGGAGTAAGATACGAACGGTTCTCCACTCGGTTTTCCAAAATTGTACGGACCGAGGCGTAGACAGTGTTCGTCCATCTGGAAGAGGTGAAAATAAATTTAGACCGACCTGTTACAAACGAAGGCCGTGCCAACTTGAATACACAACGACGATACACAATACCAATTACAATATCACACTATTTTCGTCGGCTTGCGTCCACCATGTTCCGTTGCAATTCAATTTTCTTCCACCTGTTGTTGACTGTCAGTAATGATGCGATCCAAGTATTATTGCAAGTAGGTCTGATCATAACTAGATCATAACTACTTTGGAAAAGAAAAGATGACGGTTATAGATCGACTGAAAGCTGACAAAATAATTTCGGGTATAATTTAAACTTCTTTGATACTAGGTGGATTCTAGGGTAACATAGAGGAAATCTAGGAACAGTGTAGGTCGTATTTAGGGACTAGGGAGATTCTAAGAGAATGAAAGAGAATGTTGAAAGGACTGTTCGATGATTGGCCATATAACGGAAGGCGATACGATGCGAAGAAATTCAATACGTGCTGATTTCAATACAGGAAATTCAATACTGGATGGTACAACGGGTTACGATACAACGTGTCACAATACGCGTGACAATACAACGTGTGACGATAGAAAGCGTGACAATACAACGCGTGAAGATACAAAGCGTGACAGTATAGCGCGTGACGATACAACGTGTGAGGGTAGACAAAAGAAAGCTCTCCCTCCAATCAAATATATTTAAACCATTCAACGAACAGAGACTCAAATTGTTAGAAAACTTGTTACAATTCCAATAACCGCGACAGACACTCTTTTGCACGGTTTCCAACAACGTGACCAATGCTTTTAATAAATACTGTTGCTGTCGCTTTATTAGGACACAAGGAAAGAAACATTAACAACATCATTCGGGAAATCAGGACCGTATTAAATTGTTGATACCCAACATTAAACACCCTCTTGATTAAAAATAGGAACACTTTTGAACAAATATAGGAACAATTTTGTAATAAATGACCTAAACAACACTTAACTATAGCAGGGAATAATTAAACAATTCACGAATAAATAAAATTAAAAAACAAAAGCAAATAATTTCATGCCGATTTATTACTACCTTTATCGCAATTTTTAATTAATCTAACCTTGAACGAAATTTCTATTAAATTATATTTTAACACAAATTAAAGGGACCCTGTAAAAATAGGATCGGAAGCTGCGAATCCCTTAATACGGCCCTGGATGAAACCTTAAACGTTCCAAATGGCATCAATTTCGTTTACTCTACGATAACACATTCGATCTCTATTTTCAGTAGGCTATTATAACCTTCTCGCAAGGATTTACAGTGTTTTCGTTTCTCCCGATCTAATAATATCCCGCGGACTTGTAACCATAACCTAAACCATCGTCGCGAAACGCGATGCTGCAGCTACGTTTGTTTTTTAAACCCCATGATTTCCTCGGGTTGTTGTACGAAACCTGCTCCGGAATTGGGTCTTTGTCATAATTTTCCAAGCGCAACGGTCAGCTTCGATAAATTAAGTGAGACGGGTATTTAAAGATCAAAGAAACGGAAATCTGGACGCAAATATTTCTATTAGCACCGCCAGAAATTTGTAAAACATCGCGGAGCCGTACAATGTTGACCGAGATACAGTATTTTCATGTGGAAGGTTCTAGAAAACTCCGGAATTTCGAGTTGGCCCCGATCGTTCGCATAATTAACGCGGAAATATTCGAATAATTGGTACAACCGAACATTTGTTTTCATAACAGTTTGTATTTTGAAACAAATGACAAGATCATTGGCTTAAGATTAGTGGAGTCGGTTGAGAACGATATAAGTCCGTTCACAGGTCGCGTTCCCATATGAAAATAGACACAATATGGGAAAAACACCGTTACATTATTTTGATTTTTTACATCATAAAAATTTCTCAAATAATTGCAACATTTTTACTGTACGTCGATACTCGTGCATTCTTCTACGACAGAACCTCTGTATTTCCCTGCTATATAAGTCCCGGTTAAAGTGGAAAACAAATAGCGACGAGAGTGCTCCATAACTTCCTGCCCCGCCCGAAAGCCCCCGGCGCAGGAAAATAACGAGATTCCACCGCGACTGCGATAATGTACCGCGCCGAAAATCGAGAGACAATGAATAAACCACCTGCTGTTTATTGTAGAAAGATTTATTTCCTAAAAGTATCTAAAAAGCATGACCGGATTGCAGGACACGTCCAGACAATGGAGGCTCTACAATGTACACCACGTTCGTAAACAATGGATATATGTGTGTATGGATGGTTTAATTAGAAAATACAAAATAAATACATAACGTATATACACGTACATACAAAATACACAATTTTCATATCTAACAGGGGCGAATCGTTTGTTCACTTTCCAAGGAGGATCTTGCGGGTGGCGCCGATGCTCTGGCCGGCTTGGGTGGCGCCCTTGTTGGAGCCAGCCTGAAGACCGATCACCGATTCACCAGCACGCAATTGTTCTTCTGTGAATTCGCGCTTGCACTCGTCGGATGGTTTAGGTCCCAGATAGGGTCCCTTCCACTCTGGGTGCTTGTATGTCTGCAAATAAGCGATTAGATTTGAGTCCAGTTTATTCTCGTCGTGTTTGACTACCGAAATGATTAGATCTGGAAGTGACTAGATGTGAAACTGATTAGATCTAGAAGTGACTAGATCTGAAAGTACCTAGATCTGACAGTGCTTAGATCTGGAAATGGCCAGATCTGGAAATGACTACACCAAGAAATGACCAGATCTGGAAGTGACTGGATCTGGGGGTAAATAATTTGGACAAATAAGGATTGTCAGAGGACGACAAATGAACAATGACTGATTTAGTTAGCACCAATGTTATGTTCTCAAGTTATAGAGAATGACGCTTCGGTTCGAAAAGCCTTGGAATTCGAAATTAGTAAGTTCACGTACCGTGCGTCCAAGGGCGAACAATGTCGTCACCACCTGCGCAATGTCTTTCTTCTCCCATAAGTCGACCGTTTGGAACACGTCAACATCGTCCACCCCGTACTCCTTCAGAGCTTTCTGGAACCTAATGCAAAACAGCACCGGTCATTATCTATTCCGAAGCATCTCCACATAGGTGCATTTAATAAATGCACATATAAGTGAAACTTCAGACCCAATAGCGAGAATCAGTCACCGAGGATCCCAGATTCAATATCGATCATCGACTTACGTGTTGATGTTTTCCATCATTTTGAACTGACCACCGGTGGTGTTGATCTTGGAGATCGAACCAGGGGCGATCTTGTTCATCAGGTGGCAGAGCACCTGGCCGTCCTTGAGCACATCCTCGAAGAGTTCACCAGCAGGGAACTTCTTGCCGAGGATGCTCTCGATCCATTCCTGGGCCTCCTTCTCCTGTTCTGGATTACGTTTTCCAGCGAGCTGCAACGAGAAATCCGATGAGACGTCACCTACCGACAACCATGGCCTGGTGTCTGATCATTGGAGGACGACCCGAAGATCTATTTTAAAACTCGAAGACGCGTGTCTTTCAATGACATAGTTCACAATTCTCCGTCATCACGTGCCGGTATCACCAAAGAAAAAAAGAAAACGATCCGGGTGAAAAGAACTGTCCGGATATTTCGATGATCACAATCGGGCCACCATGTTCCAATGATCTATCACTCGATGCACAATGATCCTCGTGTTCCACCGTTACCTTGGCGCGCACTTGACGTTCAAGAGCCATCCTTGTACCTTGTGTTGTTTCGTTCAGAGGACTGAAGTGCTTGGTCCGTGGCCTGGTCTCTCTTATACCCCCCGGAATGATGGCGGGAATACAACCCACGCTTACCACGAGGCTGTCCAACGCGATTGGACCCGTGTGTATACATGTTTCACCAAGTCGAAAAAAGACGACATCGCGTTTATGCGAATGTGTGCATACCCGCGCTTTCCACGCTTTTCAGCCGGCTAATATTAGCAGCTTATTCACTTGGACAGAGGGCAACACGCAGGATTTCCAAAATCACGACTGCCAAGGTATGCCTTGGTGCACATACGACGATCATTCACCGTGTAATTGTCGACCAACGAAAAATCTACTGAACGCTGCTTCCCTCGACTACTTTAGGGAAGTCACACGTTCACAGGATGGACACGTTGGATGCAGGATGAAGGATATGAGGTAAGCGACGTAATTCTTTAGTATAAATTTCAAGTGCAAATTCTTTTCAAAGGTGCAAGTACAAATTCTTTTGAAAAATTCAAGTATAAATTCTTTCTAAAAATTCAAGTACAAATTCTTTTCAAAAAGAATATAGAAATATAGAGATATAGAAATCTATGGGTGTAGGATCACGAAAATCAGAAAATCTAAGGAAATAATTAAAATCCTGAATAATATTACTCGAGGTACACTAATACCCTTACTTAATCTTCAGTAATTGCGCTTGAATGAAAGTGAAGTTAACGTTGATTCAAAAGAATTACCCGTTGTCGAAAGAAACTTCTCCAAAAAGAGTGAAGTTTTATTTTTCTACATTGTCAAACAGTGTTTCGAATAAAATTTCGAGTACTGTCTCGAATAAAACTTCAACTAGCATTTCGAATGAAACTTCAAAACATTATTTTCGCTTGATTTCTTTTTTCGACCACATCCGCCGTGTCGTAATCGAAGGCGTCCCTCGAGGAACGAGCCTACACGACGTCGCCTGCATCTGGCGCTCTAAATATGCGGATAAAAAGGAAACACAAAATCAAGTTGCGTAAAGAGTCGATGGTTTTTTTCTTTAAATAAACCGGCCGCTATATAGACCGGGTTATTATTACGTGGTCCACTTTTTGAATTCTCGTGGAACACTCGAGGAGAGATAGAATGAACAGGGACGGCGAAAAATGATCAGTTTAAAAATTCACCCCGAAGAGGCCGCCTCTGTGTAGGGCCGCGTGTTTCGCCCTACGAGTTTACCGAGACACGATAACGGTGTTTATTTAAAACTGCATAACCGTGGCTCGGTTTCTTAATCGGGTGATACGCGTGAAATTCTGATCATTTGGCGAAATTGCTGACTACTGAGTCAAGTTTAAATATAATCGTTGCGCTCTGCATACTTCAATTCAGTTACGTTTCCCTCTCTCCGCTAGTGGAAATGCAAACTTAACGAATTTCCAAGATTTTTGTTATTCCCGACGGGATAATATATCGTCCCACGGTTCTTATCGGAATTACGTACTTCGAAGGTAATCGATAATTACCGATAAATTCGCGTTCGATGGTAACATAATTGTTTTCACGAATTGTGAGTTTAAAACTCGTGGTAAGACTTTGTAGGCCGAATAATTAGTTTTCTCGTATATTTATAGACAATTTATAGATGAACTGTCCAAAATTAAATCCTCGTATCTTGTGATTAATTAATTTCATGAAAATGTAACTCGCGCGGGTGGCATTCAAGGTATTCTATTATTACCATCTATTAATCATTTATTTAATGTTAGAAGGAATTCAAGGTGCCGATGTATAGTTAAGTACACAGTTCATAGAATTTCGGTCTACATAAACGATTTATTAGGTTTTCGGAAACATGTATTATTTCATTATGTGACACTTCTCGTGACATTTTCGGCTCTTACAGCCTTTCTAACTCTCCCTGCATCTCCCAGGATCTCCCAGAATCCCTCTGGCTCTCCCCGGCTCTCCCTGGCTCTCCTGATTTTCCCTAGCTCTCCTGATTTTCCCTAGCTCTTTTCAACAAAAAACAAATGGTAGATAAATTTTCCACTTATACTTATCCCTTAACTACCCTTAATAAAGCATACATTGCACCCAAATGTGACCAATTCGAAAATTCATGTGAACTGTATCCGACATTAGCGCCCTCTGAACGATCGAAGCTAAAAGTTATACGTGCGTGATCTACCGCTTTCCAGCAGCCTCCACAGAAAGTGGACAAAAACTTTGAAGACGTAGGTGATTTTTCGTTATTCGCCGAACTCGTTTCCCTCTTTCTTCGTTTTCCTCGCAGTCTGATTCTCATCGAAGCAAAGAAATTCACTGTCCGAAATATTTTTAAGTCAACTGTGTTGTGATGTAAAAACGTACTGGAATCTGACGAACAACCGAGAGAAGCTCCGAAAACAGTGTTATTAAATATTTGTTTTCCTTGTACATTTATCTCCTTCGTCTTATGAATTCGATTCTTCAAATAATCGATATTAATGTACTTTTAAAATAGTGTGATCAACTGTAACCTATGTAGAGTTATACTTGAGTACACCTTTAAAGGTTATGTTTTTGTTTCTCATAGTTAACTTGTCAGGTAAAGTGTATCATTTGTTAAAAAAATATTATCAGTTATTTGTGTACATATAAATAAACATTTTATGTATGACAAGAAAGTGTAAATAAATTTACGTGTTTAATAAAAGATTGTATACATCGGTAATGGTTGATGTGATCTTACTGTACAATGAAACACGAACGACTTTACATGAAGTGGTTTCTCTATTAAGCTACAAACAAAACATGAATATGTATGTAAATAAAGAGCTTGTTGATTTCAATCGTTAGGATAGTCACCAAAGAGACATGGCGCAAAGGTTTCCTGTACCAAATACAGGGAATAATGGCCCGCCGCCTCAAAGATACGCAGCATCATCTGTTCCTCCAAATTTACGACAATATTCTGGTCCCAATTTTCCAGTGAGTATATAGCATATGATGTGATTAACTTATATGCAATAACATTGTTTATACATTACATTTTTATGTAGATGCAACAAAGATCTGGGTTTACTCCGCCTCCTCAAATGGCAACAACAGGTCCTGGTCCAGCTAGTATAATCAGAGGGAGCCAACCATATTCGAATTTGCGTCAAGGACCAATGCCTACCCCACCAGTTGGAAAGAGAAGCGCGGATCAACGTATACCTATGTCCCAACAAAAGCCGTAAGTCTATCAACAGTGCACATTTTACTTTAATTTTGTGTTCATGGATTTATCATTATGCTCATTAATCTGTTATGTTGAATAATTCATTTGATAACTGCATTAAAGATTCTTTTTTCTTGAAACTAGTTTACTGACACTTATGATTTTGCATTTAATTACCTGCAATTTTCTTCATTATGGCATAAATGTTACAATACCATTTACAAATTTACCAGGAACTTCACTGCATTTCATAAGCTTCAAAATTTGTTTATTGATTTTTGAATCTATGATTTTTACACAAACTCATTTAGGTATTTTTGGAACAGTGATTTTTCACATTCCACATCCAAGAAGAAGAAAAAATTGGCGGATAAGATACTGCCACAGAAAGTGCGTGATTTAGTACCAGAATCTCAAGCATACATGGATTTGCTCGCATTTGAAAGAAAATTAGACGCAACGATAATGCGAAAACGATTAGACATACAAGAAGCACTGAAACGTCCCATGAAACAGAAAAGAAAATTACGAATATTTATTTCCAATACCTTTTATCCAGCGAAAGAAGCTGGGGAAGGAGAAGAGGGGTCTGTTGCCTCTTGGGAACTTAGGGTCGAAGGTCGTCTATTAGATGATACAAAAAATGATCCTAATAAGGTAAAAAGCAATGTACGTAACTAGATGTTACACAGAGATTAAGAGTATCAAATTAATATTCTAATTTCTAGGTAAAAAGGAAATTTTCTTCATTCTTCAAAAGTCTAGTTATAGAATTGGATAAAGATTTGTATGGACCTGATAATCATTTGGTTGAATGGCACCGTACATTGACAACGCAGGAAACCGATGGTTTCCAAGTGAAAAGACCTGGGGATAAAAATGTTCGATGCACTATTCTTTTGCTCCTCGATTACCAGCCGTTGCAAGTAATACAATTTACAAACATTTACTTCCAACTGGTGTTTCAATGAAAGGATACGATTCAGGCTTAAAATCGCACCTTTTCGTTTACAGTTTAAATTAGACCCCAGATTAGCACGACTTTTAGGAGTACACACGCAAACGCGACCTGTTATCATCTCCGCTCTCTGGCAATATATTAAAACACACAAACTTCAGGACAGTCATGAAAGGGAATTCATAAACTGTGATAAGTATTTGGAACAAATATTTGCTTGTTCAAGAATGAAATTTGCAGAGATACCACAACGACTGAATCCGCTGCTTCATCCACCTGATCCTATTGTAATAAACCATGTTATTAGCGTGGAAGGTATATATAATCAATAGATAATTTGAGCTGTGCGGGAACCTGATTCTTTAACGTTCTAAGTATTAAAAGTTGACAAAAAAAAAATTACCCATTTGTAATGTAACTTTATTATATCCCAAATTATAGGTACAGAAACGAAACAGACCGCGTGTTACGATATAGACGTAGAAGTCGACGACACGTTGAAAACTCAAATGAACAACTTTCTGCTTTCAACGGCGAGTCAGCAGGAAATACAAAGTCTGGACAACAAAATTCATGAAACAGTCGAGACGATCAATCAGCTGAAAACGAACCGAGAATTTTTCCTAAGTTTTGCCAAAGATCCTCAACAGTTTATTAATAAATGGATTATATCCCAAACCAGAGACTTGAAAACAATGATAGACGTTGTCGGTAATCCGGAAGAGGAACGTAGGGCAGAGTTTTATTATCAACCCTGGGCACAAGAAGCTGTTTGCAGATACTTCTACACGAAGGTTCAACAGAAACGTGCAGAGTTGGAACAGGCACTTGGCATCCGGAATTCATAAAAGTACCGTAATGATTCGAAGTATCATTAACGTCAAGTATTTATACGATTCTTTTTTTTCTTGCTTCAATTGCGAAATCGATCGATTATCGTGTTTTACGCTTGACTTGGTATTCTGTGACGTTCAGTGCATACGATGGCAGGGTGACATATTTTTACGAATGTCGAGAAGCGAAAGAACAAGATGTATAGTGTCATGACCGATAATTTGAAGCAAATTTATTTACGTCAAGTTATATCATATATCTTTGTTCATGCCGCCTTTTTTATGAAAATATGTATCACGATTCGCTACATGCACTATAACTGCGATGAAATTCTGTATAATATAATGAATAAACCTTTGATATAATTCGTTGAAATAATGTGAAACCTGATCCCACATTAACGAATAAATATTTTTCCCTTAGATAAATCAATTATTGTATTTGAATATCGATTCTATTTCAGTAATGATTGATTGACAGAAATCAAGATCAATTTTGAAGCTGTTAATTTGTAATATAATCTTTTATTTGTAATCACATTTCAATAAATTCATAATTTATTAATATTGTATGTGAGATTTAATCGATTAAGATCGGTCAAATCTCGAATAATTGACACAGCGATACACCGAGATAAAACGAGGGAGAAACGAATGATTAATTTTTCTTTTATCCAATTGTTATTTTGTGCAAGTAAATACAATCTCTTACATAATCAGTACATGTTGATGCAAAATATTGTTTCCACGTAGAAACGGTACTATCGCCAAATTAAAACATAGGGGACAGGGATTTTAAAAGATCTATGATTTTTCTTTCTTTTCCTCGTGAATCACGCGATTTATATGGAAGTACGATTTTGTATTCTGTGTAAAAGTGCTCGTTTCCATTACTTAACACTATCGTAGATTAATTTGATTCAATGTCACAACATTGAACATTCACACGTGGATGGGAAATTCCAGTGCTATTTAGAATTACATTTCCAGCTAGACATATCGGATATTTCTCATTTTCTGTAAACGAATCACTTGAGAAAATAATCTAGAGATACATCATTCCAATTACACATGAATATCCTACGCTTTTCTTTTTTTAGAAACACCAAGCCGGAACGACGCATTACGAAACATCTTCGCATACCGACACAAGCATTAGGGTGCATTCAATTTAGGCGAGCGAATGCTCTATACGATACAGTTCGTCATAATCGAATTCGATGTAATTCAATTCAATGTAATCAAATTTGATACAACTGAATTCGACATGATTCAATTTATGGTATTAAACAGTCGAATGCTAAGTTTAAAGTTCACGAACATTCGCTCGATAAACTTTTACACCAACGAGCACGAAAAAAATGGTCTTGCTCGTTTCAGTTTGAACGCACCCTTACACGCAAAAGCACTTGATCATTGTTCTATTTATCGCACGATGCAGAAATAAAAAAGTAAAGGTCCTCGATTTATATTATCGTTTGTTTTTTCGGCGATAAAATTTCAAAACTTCACAATTTCGATTCGATGAAACATAATTCTATCGCAAGATCGCATACTGTTTTACAACACTAAATCACAAGTGCACCAATTGATTGTATTGTTTCTAATACAATAAACTCTGATTGAATTCTGACGTATTTGTTCGCTATAATCACCCATCAAATGTTATGACCTCCGGTTCAACTAGTAGAACAAACACGTCAACACATTGCACTTAATGAGATCAAGGTTTATTGTATATAGATTTATTCCTAATCTTAATTACACATTCACATATATTCCGTTGTACAAAGTTTTAAATATATATATATATATATGTATATGTATGTATGTATACGGGTGACAAGACGAGTTCAATGCTTTTCAATTAGACGACATTATTCACCTACATCGTATGGAAGTTTTTAAAGATAGAAAGTCTAAACACATTGTTCTATGCCCATGACGAAAGTTCACAAAGATCACATGTTGCCAAACGATGAATGGCAGGTGAATCTCTGTACACCCTAATATCTCATAAATAATCATGATTCATACATTTCACTAGTCCTTGCTTGGATAAAACTCTTTTTTTTCTGTTGTCTTCCACGATTTTAATTGGGGACTGAAAACGCTACAATGGTCATATTGCTCTTCGCAATACCGGGTAGTTTGTGGAGCCTCGAAACAGTTTCTTTTCTGTTCTCTTTCCCATGAATGCGTAGCTCACGTGATCACATTGTGGGTATTGCTTTACATTTACTCCAGCGTAAAAAACACAAAACTTTCTTTCTATGCCAGTGCATCTACTAAACTTCTTGCCTCATTCAACATCCAATATTATGTATTCGATCCATGATAAATATGTCTATCTCATCATCTTGTTTGCCGTTGTGATTTCTGTACGCATCTAATTTTTAAGAGGAAGGTAAAATTCCATTTTGTGCAGTCTTTTGGTACAATGTTTAAGTAATTATGAGAGATACATCCGGTGCAAGAGATCCAGGTATCTGGAAGTTTCAGTTTCGAACCCTTCCTCTTTTACATTACTATTGATAGATTTTACACGATAGCTCGTACGTTAAATGGTTGTCTATAAAGCGTATAAATGTCACCTATAATTGCGCTCTGTCGCGACGGTAAATTTTTCTCATAACATAATCGTTCATTTGTACTATACATCACATGAATAATATATATTACGTTCACAGTTTATCAAAATGAGTCTATTAAAACAGAGTACTTGCATCTTCCCTTTTCAAGACAAATATAGGAATTAAAGATCGATTCAAATAATAAATCGTTTTTCTTAACAATTTAAACAAGCATAACACGTATAAATATGATTTTAAACTCTTGAAATTAACAACATGATTATATAAGTAACAAAGTTATTAAAAAATGTTAATACGCCATAGAATCTATTTTTCTAAATTTAGGAATGTTTTTGTGTTTTCTTTTATTTCTTTTTTTCTCTTTAACGACTTAAAAAAAGTGTTGCAATTTAATCAATCATTAGCAAAAAAACACTTACGTCAGACTAAAATCCTGCTTAACAACAATTTTCTCAAATACTGATTCGGTACCGAAGCAACGATAGGTGTCATTTCCACGTTTTAACTACTACTATGCCAGTGATAATATCATCTGAAACATACACACTTTTATTATAATATCAAATAGAATAATCTTTTTAATTCGTACAAGCATTTGATGCGACATTTTACAAATTACTCCCTTAAAGTACCTTCTAACATAAATAAAATTGTATTAATTCGTTACGCTAAAACATAAATGTATTAATCATTTTAACCCAATTGTTGGGATAATTCAATAAACATAGGATATGTATAGAAATCATTTGGTATAGTTACAATGTTTGGAAGTATTGTTAATTAATAATTCCTTAACAACATAAATATTACTATGAACAATGGAGTATAGAAGGCATACAAAATAGAGCATAGAACAAACTTTTCTACTATACATCACACTGGATGGATCGTACAGCAAGGCAGTTTGTGTGCTGTGAGGTTTATTACTTTGATATGCGATGCGCACATAAATAACTAACAAAGTTAGCCATTGTACTGAGATAAGTCAGATACTAATGTTTACGATTTCAATATGAAATAATATACGCTAGAATAATTTGATGTTTTCCCCGTTTTAAGTTCAATCCAAGTAATGATAAATTGGCATTTGAGTCGCGTCTGCGCAACTCGGTAAGGCTTGAAATATGTCTTTGACTCGTTCCAAATCTGAGCAAATTTGTTAATGCTTCAAAAAAGTCCTTGCAAACATGTAAATATCGTAAAAGAACATAAAAGTTCTTCAAAGTGTTTTAGCTTTTTCAAGTAAATCATTAATGAATTTCTGAAACATAGAAAGAAACATATAAATACATGTTAGTTACAGTTACTAACTTTTGCACAAATGTTATTCCTGAAACACTGCAGAACACTACATGAAATGCTTCTACTATATTTCCAATACCAATTTCAATAATATAGTAAAAGTACCAATACCTTTTACTGTTCTCAATTAATAAATTAGTCACAAAATACTTGAGTATAGTATAAGAAGGATTACAAGACACATATCTACACACTTACATTTATATCATGTGGTGGTTTCTTTGTATCAACCAGTAAGTCCTATACAATAAAAACAAAATAATGGTTCACAAAGTTATAAATATATTGACTAATGTTCAGTTACTTATACATGTGCATACATACTTGTAAAAATCTTCGTCTATGTTCATCACTATCCATATCAAGAAGTTCATCAATGTCAATTTCAACTTCTCGATTTTTACCACTTTCATTCTGTAAATCAAACAGTGATAAACATTATTATTTGAAACTATACAAAAAGTTATTTTTGGAAGAAAACTTGATCTGTAACTTACAACTGCTTCATATAATTTTTCTAGTTCATCAAATAACCACATTTCTACTGCAAGCCTTTTACGAATAAGGGACATTTGATGGGACCCATATTTGGCTGTCAGGAATTTCTCTCTGCGTTCCTTTACTTCACCCTTTTCACTAAAAGCCACATGCAGATTTGCACGTGCTGGACTGCGCTCTGCCGTAAGTACACCACCTCCTTCCATTATAAAACTACCTAAGTTTTTGAAAAAAAAAAAAAAGAAATAAAAATTATCAAATTAATGAAATGATAAAAACAGTTTTTATAAAATGATATATGAATATATTACAAAAAATAATGAAATACTTCAAATAACATATTTTTATACAATAATAATACATCATATACTGATATGATACCTTTTTTTTTAAAACATAATAAGATTTCGATAATGGTTATATAAAATCGATCGAGAAAAGGATTAAGTATTACTATGTAGTACGATTGATAAAAAGATAATTTAATAGAAGTATGAAAATTACGAAACTTCCTGATTTTCTGTTAGCCGGTGAAATTCCATTCACTATGTCAGAATTAATTATAGAATCTGTTTGAGCGGATTAATCGCATGATCGATCATTGACAAACTAAATCAGATTAATTGAAGGAAATAATTGCAACACTCAAGCTTGTTGTATGTGAGACGGTTCTTAATGATGCGAAAAAATCACGCACATGCCAACCGCTTCTCCCATGCTACAATAAACAATGGAACCCCAATTTTATTAACTGAAACGCTATTGAATGCAAATGTAACCTCGGTGAGACGCGACGCCGTAACTGCGCAAACACCTGGAGCATTGAAATAAAAAAACGTTACATTTTGATAAAATGCAATATAGCACATTAAAAGAAAAAGCAAAATACCGCTGCAGGTCATGTAAATAAAGCGATATAAAAAGCCTTTGCTCAGTGTTTTAACAAAAGATCAAGAACTTGTGTTAGCAAAAGCATAAACAAAAATAAAAGTTGTTATTTCGGTACATAATAAGCTAATTAATCTAAAAATAATATTTCCGAAGTTCATTCGTACGATTACTTGAAGTTACTTACACTCACTGCTTTATTTTCAGAACGTACACTGTTCGAACCGTAACACTGTCGTACTGCCAGAAACTGAACGAATAATAAACTTTCCTGAAGTTAGCAGATAATTATATAGCATTTTTCTACTAGCCATACTTACCAAACAGAGCAAGAAATGTTCCTAGTTTAGTTGCAGTAAATAGTGATAGAAATCAGTTATTATTCGTTCTGCGCATGTTGACTCTGTATATTTTATATATACAGCGATCTATTTTCTGTACTCTTTAATTGAATTCAGTTGTGACTACAATCTTATATAAATCTCGAATGTGTAAACTTGACAGTTCTGGAAATTTGTTGACAACCGAACGTAATTTGTAGGACATCCCTTGATTATGCCTACCATACATCACTATTTCTTTTCTCTCATTTCCTTATTTTTATTCACCGTATATATGACCACACAATGAAAAGTGTATGGTAGTGGGGCCAATACCAATTAATATGGTAAGCTGTTGAAGTTAGCTGCGCTTCACGAAACAAATGCAATTTTTTGTTGAAGAAACGCTAGGGACTTTGGTGTTTGAAATTCTAGTATCATTCGCAAAGCAATACTGAATTTGATATGTATTAAGAACATACATTATGCTAAACAAATTTTAATGTTAATGTTTTAATATTGAAATTCCCTTTGAAGAAAAACTTTGTAACAGATTTCTAATGCGTAATAATCGATCGTCTAAACATTAGTTATTAACTCAATTAGTAGGTAATAAACTGAACACATTTGCAACACACGAGTTGATGAAAATTATTTATTAATTAGAATTTAATCCTGACTGGCATCAACATTTTCTGTCTGTAAACCTTTGAAAGTAGCTACTGGTATATATGTAACAAGTGTGTATAATTTATTAGCAGAATCTTCATCGTCATTTCTCCTTCTGCTTAATCGAACACGGACCCTGAATGGTACATTCCTAAAATCAAGATATTTTTATTTTATTGAAAATAACTCCAAGTTACTCTTAATGTATAAAAATATTAAACTTACCTTATACCCTTGGACCACAGCTGCTTGTTGAGGCGGGTGTCAATCCTCACATCTGGAGTTCCCATTTGTTTTTCAGCAAACTTGCGGATTTCCTTTATGGCTCTTGGAGCCCTCTTTTTAAATCCAACTCCATGAAGGCGTTTGTGAAGATTTACAGTGTATTCACGAGTCACAACCTCGTTGATAGCACTTTTTCCCTTCTTTTCTGTAGATTTGGCCATTTTGTACTGGAAACAAAGTGCGAAACTTAGTATGACAACGTGACATAACCAAACAATTACGAACAAACCTTACAATTTAATTTATAAAACAGTTACAGATTCAACCAAAAAACAAATACATAAATTCTATATTGGATACAACAGACTTATTGGTGTCTCGAAATAGTTAAATTACGTTTGTTTAATTTAGATTAAATGTTTATGAACAGGGCAGTAAACAAAACGACGTGATGTTCAATTGACTTATACAGTAAGTTGAATGTAAAAATATTAATGATATCAAATGTATATTATTCTACACTAATTAATTAATATAATTTTGCAAAAAGTTATTTATTTTTTTAAGATTAACAGCCAGATGTTTCAGGATTTTATTTTACTGAAAACTGACATTACCTTTCTTACTAATGGTTCCGATGCAAAAGAACCGAATTCTTGGGGTTCCTAAAGTCATCGGTTCTATGTAATGTTCAGGAAAAAAATATTCCTTTTTATTTATTTTACAAAGAAACCAAAAGAATATATATAAAATATTGTGAAACACATTATTCATTGCAATTAATCAGCTAATGTAATATTTATTGGATAATTAGGTATACGAAATTATGTATGTGGGAATCCCGGAGTATAGAAATCCAATATTTCAGAACATGTGTATGACTCGTGGTAATTCACATATTTAATTACCATATATATGTACACGAATATATATATTTTTTTATTATTATAAATAATTATTATTGAAAATGGTTTTTACTACTAAAATTCTTTTACTCTCTATGTTAAATGTAACGCATGGCATAGGAAAGATCGCGCTACGATAGCTTCGGGGACGCTTACAATGGTGGAAAATGGAGTCTGTTAACCTGTGATGTTAATACAATTGTTTTTAATCGTAAAAAGCTTTTCATGGAATTAAAATGGCTGGTAAAATGTGGAATACAGAATTATGGAAAGCATGGGATAAACATGGAAAAAATGATTTGTAAGTGGTTAACGCGTTAACGTCCGAAGTGCGTTCGATTAATATTGAATTGATACTGCATACTCTGTGCAATTGATGGTTGCAAATTATCTCTCCTGTTTCTCGCTCTTCTGAAGAGTTAATTGTCAATTAACAACTGTTTGCAGCCTCAAGTTAATCAAGCACAAATTTAAGGAAGGCAACACTGCAGGTAAATCTCAACAATTCCCGAATTTATTCTGAACCATGAGTTTCAGTATACACTTTATTCATGTTAAATGTTCTTTGCCACCACGTTTTCAATTTTGTTAACATTTTCAGTTCTATGGATAAAGTAGCAGCATTAAATTGTCTCAATCTCTTATGTACACCTTTGAATAAAGAATATGCATAGTTGTTAATGTTATAGTTATTAAGAATTAATGTACATGTTAGGGCCATGATTCTGAAATATTGTGCAACCTGTTATAAGTACACTATAAATTTGTAGTTTTTTATATCTTTTTGTGGTATTGTTTCTACTTTTAGAATGGAGAAGAGGATTATACGAATTAATAACAAATGGAATCCATGGGAACATAAAAAGGGACAATGTAATTCAGACATTAGGTGAACTGATGGTAAGAGTAGTAATTTATCAGTTGTATAAGTTATTACATTAAATAGAGTACTGTAATCACACATATTTCATATATGGAATATGTATCTATTTTCAGAATATCGATGGAGCAATACCATCTGCAATAGTGGACATATTTACACTGATTGATGCAGAAGCAATTAACGAAGAAAGGAATAACTTCTATTACATTGTAAAAGAATCAGAAAAGGTATCATTTTAAGATACCAAGATGATTGAACTATTTATATAATGTAAACAAAATTTATAATGACACAGTTAATTGATGTCATATGCTTTTTGTATAGTTTCTTACAGATAGGATATTAAAAGAACGTTTAGAAATTGATACGTTGCAAGATGTAGGAACATTAAAAAATAAGAGTTTTCAAACCAAGTTCATCAAAGTGAAAACAAAATTGTAGTATGTATATCTTTTGTTAGCAATTACTAATTATCTTTGAAATAAAATCTATATAAAATGTATACTTTTTACAGTTACAAACAACGGAAGTTTAATTTATTTAGGGAAGAAAGTGAAGGGTATTCTAAGCTTATAGTGGAATTGAATCAGGAACGTCCAGAAAATGAAGTAGCCTCAATATTAGAAATAGTTAAATCTCTTATCGGTATGTTTGTAATTTACTCAAATCGATATCTAATATAATGTTACATGTATGTTCTCTTTATAGGATATTTTAATCTTGACCCTAACAGAGTACTCGATATTTTACTAGAAACTTTTGAAAATCGACCTCAGGATGATGCATTTTTTATTCCTTTAATTCGTTCTTACATGAGTGA
This sequence comes from Coelioxys conoideus, assembly GCA_947623535.1. Lineage (NCBI taxonomy): Eukaryota > Metazoa > Arthropoda > Insecta > Hymenoptera > Megachilidae > Coelioxys > Coelioxys conoideus. The sequence goes on along the minus strand of OX392451.1, from coordinate 3,195,619 downwards.
TCAGCAGGTACTCTGTGAAGTTTTAGGATTTAAATATTGTTCTATGGTCAATGCTACCCCCTTCTCACTGCAAAAAGTCACTGCACTTATGTTGCAACATGGTGTTATTAAGTTAGATGACATATTGCCCTGGCTAGTGCCAGATGATAAAACTATCATCAAAGAACATGAACAGGCAATGAAACAGGCAAAGGAATATGTTCGTAAATTGAGCGTAATTTCTACTAAAGATAAGGAAGAAGTACAGGAAGAAAAAGAAAACCTACAGGTATCTAGACATACATATAATTTCATTCTGACCAATATCAGTATTTAAATAACTTTGGTTATACTATTGTTATGTAAAAGGATAAATATGCAAGTAATCAGAAATTCGGATTATGTGAAGCATTGTTGGAAATAGGAGCTTGGGAGGTAGCACAAAACTTATTTGTCCGTTTGCCAGAACACAGTCTTACAGATCAACGTCCTATTGCATTAGCATTATGTAAAATGATTCAATCTCTTATCGAACCCGTTTATCGCAAGTAAGTTAACTGGAATCTTTTAACGCTGTTCAATTTTTATACCATAATACCATATATTTCAGACACTGTATCATATCACCAAAATTACAAGGCAGAAGAGTTCCTTCCCTAAAAAGTTCTCTTGCACCAAAACCGATAGAATATTTTGACGACATACACGATCAATTATTACCAATGCTCATAGTTCTTGGTCCAAATTTGCATCACGATCCTGTTTTAATGTACAAAATCATGAGATTATGTCACGCAGTTATAAAGCAGTGCCCATTAGATTCGAATAAGCAACCAGTGGACAAAAATAATAATTTATATTATGACGTATTGACTATTCTTGACGTAGCGTTGTTACCTTCATTGTCTTTTATGGATTGTAACTGTTGTGTCGCTGAAGAATTGTGGAACATTTTAAAATACTACCCATATCAAAATCGGTATTGTTTGTACGCCCGCTGGAAAAATGATACACCCTTACAGCACGCTGCTCTCTTACGGAAAAGAGCAGACGCTCAAAAGAAAATTAAATCGATTATGAAGAGAGTAAGCAAGGAAACAATTAAACCTGTTGGAAGATCAATAGGCAAATTGACGCATTCCTCGCCCGGTGTACTATTTGATTATGTTCTTATACAAATTCAGTTGTACGATAATCTTATAGGTATGTGAATCTCCTAGTGATGATACATTTTTCAATATTCATATTACTAATTTGTTTAATTGTTTGATGTGTTATAGGACCCGTTGTAGACTCTTTAAAATACCTGACAAATATTTCATATGACGTACTTGGTTATTGTCTCGTGGAAGCGTTAGCTGGTGCTGATAGGGATAGGTTTAAACATGATGGCACCAGTATATCTCTGTGGTTACAGTCCCTTGCTTCATTTTGTGGAGCCATATTTAAAAAATACAATATTGAACTTACGGGTTTGTTGCAGTATGTAGCTAATCAACTTAAAGCACAAAAAAGGTACATTGTACAAGATAAACTAATTTTTCTTAGTCTAAGAATATGCATCTTTTAAAACAGACGTCAGACAACCTTGTCTAGATTCTACAGAATTTTTCATTTATTTTTGTTGCGTTGTTTCTCAAATATTAGATGTACGAAGTAAATTAATACTTTTTTTTTTAAAAGTCTTGGAGTTAACGTGTCTTGAAATCGTAAGGAAGAATAATTATCATTAATGTGACACATTCGATATCTTTACAAACACATTCATATGTACAATCTTAATTAAATATTGGTGTAATGTGGCAAAGGAGACATTGAAAAACGAGATGAAATACAAATTTGATCCACTGTTTGTAATTTCAGAATATTTAATACTCACAAATATATGAAAGAAGTTAGTTAAATTGTAATATATTTACTATGAAGACTTTTTAATTGCAGTGAACATACATATACTATCACTCTGCTGTAATAGTTGATAAAATGGAAACACCTAGTAACATTGAATAAATAAAGTTTACAAATTTTTCATTACAAAGGAAATTTACCGATGATTGTTTCAAATGTGTGGCAATATACAGTACTCTCTTCATTTCTTTTAAACACATCTTTTTTAACCAATGTTGAAAATATTTTTGTTCTTTACTGATTCATGTAATATTCAAACGACAAAGCTCAAAGAAGATCGATATAATTTTTAAGAAGATTTTTGTACCTTCAGATTATTCAATTCATAATGTGCTATTATATATTTACACAAACGAGAATAAAGCAAGAGTTCAGCCTTTTGAAGTTATTAAATATAAATTAGTTTTAAAAACACGTTTGCATGTTTTCACGTGTGAAAGCAACTCAAAACAGAGATAATTACAAAGAAAAAACAAAGAGGAACTTCGAAGAAGGGACTGACATTGAATGAAAATGACGAGTGAAATACAAGATTTGGAGTCCAATATGAAAGAGCGATAAAGAATGTGTAAATACAAGATAATGAAACATATTAATTAATTGAAAAATCGTCCGTAAAAATTCCTAACTATTGAATATCTAAATATGTGAATATAAATGATTTACATATATTTAAAAAATGAGCAGAAATATTGCCACCAATCAAATGAAAACTTAGAAAGCAAGGTAAATGAAAATGTTTATTATAGAGCTGATTTTAATTATTATTTAAAAAATATTACTAAAACGTGGTGAAAATATATCACAATGTTCTGAATTATACTTCTTCTTTCTAGGTATTTCAAAGTTCAAAAGAAAATAAGAAATATAGTTAAAATCTTAATTAATGGGTAAAGTACAGGATGATATTTATAAACTTTTACTTTGGGAAATATTATTTACGGGAATAAAAATTAGTCAAGTGTATGGATCTCTGCAATAAAAAGTATAAAATGAGGATTCTTTATAATAATTTTCAAGAAAACAGTGGAAAAAGTTTATTGTATTTATGCAACTTAAAATGTATAAAATAAAACAATTTAATTGGTTTACTATGCCAATACATAAACATCACACATTTAAGAAACAATGTTAATAGTTCATTTGTACTATTATTGTTAAAATTGTTAAAAGAATGATGATAGAATTTAATACAAATCCTATTAAAATGGGACCAAAAAAAAGAAACAAAAGAAGAACATTACAATTTCTGAATTCTCTGTAATTTAGCAATTTATATATTTTTGTTTTCAGCTTAGATTTATTAATACTAAAAGAAATAGTACAAAAAATGGCAGGTATTGAAGCTGCTGAAGAAATGACCTCGGATCAACTAAATGCCATGGCAGGTGGAGACTTATTGAAAAATGAGGTAACTTTCAACCATAGCTATGATCCATTAAACAATTTCACCACTAAGTAAATCAATAATTTTTCAGGCTGGTTATTTTAGTCAAGTCCGTAATACAAAAAAATCTTCTCAACGACTGAAAGAAGCTCTTGCTGAACATGATCTTGCCGTGGCTCTGTGTCTCTTAATGGCACAACAAAAACATTGTGTCGTATATAGGGAAACAGATAAGTCACATCTTAAACTTGTTGGTAAATATACTTTCATAATTCATCTTTTGCTTCTAATATTATTGATGGACCTATGAAAATATAATGTGATGTAAAATTATAGGAAAATTGTACGACCAATGCCAAGATACATTAGTACAATTTGGAACATTTTTGGGTTCTACAATGACCGTAGATGAATACGTGGAAAGACTTCCTTCTATACATTCTATGCTTCAAGACAATCACATACATTCTGATGTTGCATTTTTTCTTGCAAGACCAATGTTTGTGCATGCTATTAATGTAAGTAGTTCTCTCAATTTTGCGACTTCAAATATTCTTAATACTACTTACATACCGTTTTCAGATTAAGTATGATGCTCTGCGTAAAGCTGATCCAAATTACAAAAAAATGTCTACTGCTATGAAACAAGCAAAATACGCAGAAGCTGCACAAGCTGTAATGGCACCCGTTGCTCAGTCTGTTAGACCTTTGCATCCATTAAAAGTATGGGAAGATATCTCTCCACAATTCCTTGTAACATTTTGGTCATTGTCCATGTATGATTTGTATGTTCCTGTTGAAAGTTATCAAAGGGAAATTAATAAATTGAAACAGTTCGCGGCACAGAGCGCGGACTCCAAAGATGTGGTGCGTTAGAAAGTTCTTTATAGAAGTAGAAAGTTTTCATAAAGTGCTAATGTTAATTAATGTATCTTTTCTAGAATGTCAGTAAAGGGAAAAAAGAACAGGAAAGATATACAACCTTAATTGAGAAATTGCAAGACGAGAGGAGAAAACAGGAAGAACACGTTGAGAAAGTTTTTGCATATTTAAGGTAAATTGTATATTTATGCTGAGAAAAAAAGAAATTGTTACTATCTTTATTTTGTTATTAATGTTATCGTCTTAGGCAAGAGAAAGACACATGGTTCTTATCTCGAAGCGCAAAATCTGCAAAGAATGAAACGATAACTCAGTTCTTGCAATTGTGTCTGTTTCCCCGGTGTACATTTACCACCGTAGATGCCATGTACTGCGCCAAATTTGTTCACACTATACATTCACTAAAAACTGCAAACTTCTCGACACTTCTTTGCTACGACAGAGTAAGTTCAATTAATTTACCAAACACAAGAATAATTAATAATTAAATTAAATTTAATCTTGCAGCTCTTCTGTGATATAACATATTCAGTTACCTCATGCACTGAAAACGAAGCAAATCGTTACGGGAGATTTCTGTGCGCAATGCTGGAAACAGTGATGAGGTGGCACTCCGAAAAAGCCATATTTGATAAGGTATTTTTCTTTCGTGTACCTTAAACTCATTTCAAAAATTGTTACGTATCCATATCTTGTTTCAGGAATGTAGTAATTATCCGGGATTCGTAACGAAGTTTCGCGTTAGTAATCAATTTTCTGAAGCGAACGATATGGTAGGATTTGAAAATTATAGACACGTGTGCCATAAATGGCATTACAAAATTACAAAGGTATTGTGTGCATATGATATTCTGAAAGAAATCAAAGGTTAGAATATCAACATTATACTGTACTCTTCTGCAGGCTATTGTGGTTTGCCTGGATTCCAAGGATTATGTACAAATAAGAAATTCTTTAATAATATTAATCAAAATATTGCCACATTTTCCTGTTTTGGCTAAGTTATCTCAAATTCTTGAACGAAAAGTTGAAAAAGTGAGAGAAGAAGAACGTGGTCAGCGTCAAGATTTACATGTTTTGGCTACCTCGTACAGTGGTCAGTTAAAAGCTAAAACACCAAACATGATTCGTGAAGCAGATTTTCATCATGTAGGAGATAAGGTACATCATTAGATTCATTTTATAGAATGATTATTGCAACAGGTAGTTTATTCTAACATTATTTTTATATAGGCTGGAAAGACACAAGATACTTCAAATAATGATACATCAGAGAAAGTTGGTGATGGTATATCAAACAAAGAAATCGCCAATGGTGACACAAGAATAGAAAAAGAAAATAAAGATCAACGAGAAAAAAGAACTGCATCCAGTCAATTGCATCAGTAAGTTACATAATAAATATACAAATATTAATAATAACAAATTAAAATTTGTCTGATAATTTTTTAATATAGTGAAAGTTCTGAGAAAATTAGGAAAAAGGAAGAGAGTAAAGAAAGCTCAGAAGGAAAAGATAAACATATAAAGAAGGAGGAGGTTAAAGAAGAAGACTCGATAGATAAGAAAGATCGAAAATATTATAAAGTAATTGCATTTATTATAAAAACTGAAAAATAACATGTAAAATACATTATTTTATAATACAAATATAATTACAGGAAGAACATTATTACGGAAGTGGGGTAGACAATTTAGACCGTGATCTTTCGAGTGTATCTAATAGTAGTGCTAGCTCTGGGCCAACACAAGATGGATCAGATAGAGGTTTGTATTAAAAAGCTATGAAAGCTAAGAAATTTTTGAGACGCTACATCGATCTATTTATAAATTATAATATTGATATTTAATTTCAGATGCCAAAAGAAGAAAAGTTGAAAGTGTACCAAAGGTGCGGTTTATTGCCCTGTTACTTATTTTTGTTAAATACTATATTATAACTTAAGTATTTCTGTTAGCAGGAGGGAAGACGAACAGATGGTAATCTCGATAAAAAAGAACGCTCGAGTAAAAGTAAAATGAGGGACGAACAAAAGGAGCTACGCAGAGAAAAGAAATTGGGACGGAAAAGGGTAAGCACTTTATATTAATCGTATAAAAACGAAACATAGTACGTGTATCATATCGAAATCTATATTCCTAAATCCTTATATCCTTGGATCCTTCATCTCAAAATACCTATATTCCAAGTTTGAAATAATTATAGTCGTTTTAATATACATACAATCAATGTATATACGTTTCTCGTATTTGAATAGGATAGGGCAGACGAATCCGCAGTTACAACAGAACAAAAGAGAAGAAAAGATGACGAAAGGGGTAATTGTTTGTTCTTTCATTTAAACATTTGCATTTCGCTATAACGAACAATAATTGATTATCTTTTAGCAAAAAGCACACATCAAAACGGTGATATTCCCGAACACAGAGAAAAACATCATTATAACAAGGTTAGTTGTTTTAATATGCATTCTCTTTTATTCATCCAGCAAAGATAGACAGTATCATGTTTAGAAGAAAATGATTTAGTCATTGATGATAGAGTCAGTGCTTTCATGAGTAGGTCATTAGTTGTACTCCCGGTGTATAATTAATATCTGTACAAAGTTAGAAGACATTCGCGCATAAATGTCCCTTTTTGACGATAATATTTGACATATTACACATTTTACAATGACATATTACACATTTTGTAAATCCTGTAACATCACAGTTTGCATTTATCCCGACATTCTGCCCATAAATTAACTTTTTAATCATTTTTCTAACACTATTCCTTGACCCCTTAGTTGATAAAGACGTCCGCTTCGAGTACATTGAAAAGACGAAATGGGAGACAATAGCAAAGACCAGAAAAACTAGGTGATACTATCAAGTACCCAAACGCCAATTTCAGAAAACTATGGCATTCAAAAGATTTATGTAAAAATATATTTTCAGGAAAAGTCACCTTACACAAAGGAACGTACCCATGAACGGGAGGGTCGAGAAACCCGGGATAAACAATATCCTTTTTTTATGCACATTAAAAAATATCAATTGTTTTTATACCATTATATCATCACTATATAATCTTAATTAAGTATAACCCTTAACCACGAGCACTAGAAGGAGTTCGGATCCCAAGCGAAGATGATGTACAACAATGGACAAAATTTGACTTAACATTTTATATACTACGTTTGGTGTTGCATGTAATTAAGGTAGAATTCGAATAATAATAAAGAAAAAAAAAATAGCGATTAATTTGTATATTATATTAACGTCCAATTTTATAAAATAAACTAGGTAACAAAAGATCTTTGGTACACGTTCAATTCAATCTCAGATTTGTACATATAATACAAATTTTATATAATTTATAATAGAAACTAGCAACTGCAATAAAAAACATTTACGTGGTATTTGTGTCGTTTCATTTTTCATTGATTACAAAATTGTCGTGTCAGATTTCCTCTGAAAACTGAGGAAATTAAATTAGTATAAAAAAATTAATATAAATAATATTGTACTGTAAAATTTATGTATATTTCTTACTGCTATTGAGCAGTAATAAAAGCAATGTCATGATGAATTATTGATAAAATTATAATAATACTGATCAGCCTTTAAACTTTCTTCTTCTAAACGTTTAAGTCTTAGCTTTGCATCTTGAAGAATATCTTCTGTTGAGCTACTCTCACTGACAATCGTGTTTGCGTTAACAGTTTGTGTTGGAACTTCTATGCTGGTAGGTCTTAATAAACGTATTTCTTCCACTTGACGAGATAAGTGAAGAGCTCGCTGTGTTATTTGTTCAATCTTTGATTGTTGGTCTTGTACAAGGGCTGTTAATTCTTCCTTTTCTTTAGTAAGAATTTTAATTCTATCTTTTTGTTCAATATCGTTTATATCATCCGTTTGTACTTTCATATCCTTAAATATAAGATTCGATACTTTGTTTACTGAAGGTTCCGTGTGCGACCGCTTTTGTTCTTGCACTTTTTTCAGATCTTGTTCCAATTTATCGCGATCATCTTGTTCCCGCTGCAATCTGCAGAATTTATAATTAAATACCGATTCACATAAAGATACATAAATTTTATTAAGACATGGATTTACCTATCTGCTTCTTGCAACAATAGTTTTTCTTTCAGTGTTAATTCCACTTCCTTTTGTAAAATTTGCTGCTCTTTATTCTGCTTTTTCTCTTTCATATATTTCTCTTTTAAATTCAATGAATGCATGACATCCTACCAAAATTAAAAAGTTTTAACTTTCATTTACATTCAACTTAACATTCATGTAATTGACTTTTATTACCTGAACTTGTTGCAGTTTTTTATTTAATATTTCAAGTTGCTGTTCAATAAGCACAGCTTGTTCTTTTAAGATCATTTCTCTTTCGCGCAACTTATGATTAACTATCTGTTTATGCATCATTATTTTCTTCTTCAACAGAGTTAATTTCTCTATATGTACATTATATGACTGCCAAGAAAATTCAGTTTGCGTGTATTCATTACAGAGAATTATTTTTTCTTTTAATGGTACATCATTATGCATGTTATAAGAGAACATTGTGATACATTTTAATATACATAAAAGAAGTGGCATATCATTCTCAACATACTGTTTTATTACATATTGTCCCTTAGGATCATGTGGATTTATACCTAATGTTTCTAAAGCATGCAATACATAATCACTCCTCAATTTCTCTGTACTACATTTCTCATCATCCTCAGGGCACTGAACTGTCTTTTTAGAGAAGTCTATTAGCAAAGGTGCTTCACTGGCAAATACAGATAAAGTATAAGCATAATTGTGATTCAACAAATATTCTGCTATTAGTAAATCGTAAATATATTGTTTTGCAGACTTGGGAATTCCTGGTTTTAAAGTGAAATCTTTGGTTTTCAACGCATTTATTAAATTCTGTCGAAGATGCGTCCTTATGTTCGATATTACTCCACACTTTTCAAACCTACAAATAAAATATAAATTACAATAAAAAATTATGCATTTGAAAATGATACTATATGATTTTCATCATTGATACACTGTTTAAAATATAAATTCTATCAATCGTGTATACAACTTAACCTGTACTTTCTTCTTCAGAAATATTAATGTTTTATTTGAATTTATTTACCATTGGTACATATCAGAAAAATATTCTTGATCCATATCGTATTAAACAATTGTATACGTTCATCAAATAAAAATATAGTTGTAAATCAAAGAACCGTTTCTTTTTAAAAGTAAGCACATCAGTTTTATGTACACACAAAGTTTAAATTTTTAAATGTACGATATAGGATCGATGTGGTTGGATGGCATCGTAGACATATGGTTTTATGTGTATGGCGGAAAGATATAGATTAGACATGATTCGGTGATCTTTTGATGATTAGAACATGTTCCTTCAGACAAACATTATACATAGAAATATATGAATTTATTAGTATATATTGCTTTACAAAAATTGCTGCCTTTATATACATTATGTAAATAAACATTTCATAATCCCTTCACAAACACACGCATTCACACACAAAGTGTTTAACAAAATATATAAACTGTACTTATTTCACTAACTTATAAAAGACCAATTAAAGTAAACAATATTGTTAAGTAATTAAACATCTTTTCATATGCATATATTAATATTTTTCTTAATCACAATCACACAACGAATATATCTTTTTTTACAAATATATATCACAAAATTGTACATGTTATACAGCTTACAATAAATCATGTAACTATAATACTTAGTACAGTATAAGTTGTCCTGCAACCATTTGTTAACTATTCAGACCGTTTTCCTTTCATTCGCATTTGAATTTAGAAGTGAAAGTTTTTCCTGTGTAATATAAAAAAACATCATTCTGTAAAGACACAAAACTTAAGAAACTTTAGCTTTCTTTGCATCTGCTTTTCTACTCTTTGATCGTTTATTGGATGCAACTGATTTATCTTCTTTTGAAAATTCATATTTAATTGCCAGTTTTTCTCTTATGCGTAATCCATGAATTAACTTCTTCCAGTTACCGTAAACTCGTTTCTCTTGTTTCTCTCTTGCTCGTTTAGCAGCTTCGACTTGCTCTGCTTCCCAAGCTTCTCGTAACGTGTCTTCAAATTCTGAGCAAACGACGTAACCTTCGATAGCAGGTACCGCGCCCATACATCCAAAATTGAAACCCACCACTGCTGGTGCACAGTCAATATTTAACTTTCTAGCAATACGATTTAGAGCTGGAACTGTAATATTATTCTGTTATATATACTATAATCTTAACACAAGCTAAATTCTGCCTTCCTAATTGCGTTTATCTAATCGTTGTGTATCTAGCGAGATTTCGACAAATTACGTGATGGTTGAAAACTTAATAAAATAATCAGATATTTTAATAACTTACGATTTATGTGAACAGTGCCTTTTGGAAGCATAGAGTGTTGGAACAAATCTACATTTCCATACTCATTACGTGGAACAACACCATCTTTAGCTTCTGGTGGTTCATATGGCATAGTCTGCCATTCACCAAATACTTCTAATGCTGAATCTTTAATTACTGTTCCTGAAAGCTATATTCAATTATTGTTATTACATATAGAGCATTTACAAATGAAAAATCTATGTAATTAGCATGTTACCTTATCATACTTTGGACGAGCTTTAACTATCTTGTAAGGATCTTGTTTAGGTTTTACAACTCTCGCCTGTTTCAACCATGTTTCCCGTGAACGAAGTGTATGCACACAATGACGTGAATAAATAGCATCACCTGTGTTAGTATGTCCTAATGGTACACAGTCTGGAGGATATAATGCTTCAAATTTCAGTAAATGCCTTGCAATTACATACAGTGGATGTCCCTTGCATTCACCAATTGTTTTAGGTAATGGCTGCTCTAATTCCCTAAACAAAAAACATATAATATTAAATACAAATTTCTTACAGATCAATGTTTAATTAAATACATACTTTTGTAACAACATCTCATCCTCGGCTTTGGAAATAGCAGTGTTTTTTTCCTTCCAATAAGATAAAGTTTCATGCCACCATTTTTCATCAACACGTTGCTTACGTGTAACTGTGAGCCAATGAGGACAATAACGTCTAGTCACATCTTTTATTAAATTCTCATAATTCCAAGCAACTATGTATAATACAGGCTTTTTTGCTTTTTTCTGTAATGAAATGTAACTGCTATTGTCACATAATAATTATACATGAAAGAAATAATGGTAATTTGCTCACATATATATCTGTAACACAATGGATCTTTTCATCCATTACACTTGCACAAATCCAACTTTCTTCTGATTCTAAATATACTTCAGCCCATATATCCTGTGTCTTCTTAGTTTTATTTGTTTCATCCGTTTCACTATCAGAAGATAATAATTTTGTATTACGCTTGTTATTACTTTTAGATGCTTTTGGTACTTCTTTCTTATCTGAATTCTTTTTACTTGCTAGACGTTTTGGCTTGGGTTGGAATTCTGTTTCAGAGTCAGTAGACTCTTCTTCCATATAATATTTTGACTTTGTACCATCAGTTTCTGGTACTGCTTTATTATCTTTAGAAGCAGCATTCACTTTACGAGATCTTAATTGTCTGAAGTTTATCATGCTTTTTTCTTGATCCATAATTTTAGATTCATCTTTTGTATCACTACTCTCATTATTTGATGTTGAAGCTGTTTTGCTATCAGTTTTGGAGTCTTTGAGAACAACAGATTTGTTCTTCTTTGTATTTTTTTGTGGAGTGGAACGTAAAATTTCAGCTGCCTTTTTTTTTGCTTCCATATTAGTATTCTTCTTTGCTTCTGAACTATTTTTAATTATATTTGTATTATCAACTTTTTCCTTTTTCTCTTTCTTAACTTTTTTTGACGTATTTCCTTCTTTAACTGCATCAGATTTACGTTTTGAGTCAGGTTTAAATAATGGACTATCACTGAATGCTTTATGTGGTGGAGAAAGGGATATTACCAATCGACAATTTAAACCTAGAGCTCTCAGTGCAACAATATATAATAGTACAAGTTCCTTATAATCAGAAATTTTCTTTTCTTGTATTATCTTTAATAATGATTCTTTACTTATACATTTATTACCATTGGTTTCAATAGTGTCAAATGAAAATATATGCTTAAACCATTTGGTAAATTTTTCTAAATACACAAGATCGATTCTTTTTTTTGGATAATTATCAGTTGAAATTAGAGACAATACAGATGACATTATTTCAGGCTGATTAATCTGGCGATTTAAGAAAAATCCATAAGCTAACCAACACAGCAGTCCTACTTTTTCTATCAATATTTCACTAGCTCTTATTCGTTTCCTCAAAATTGCTTTTAAGTCCTGCTCTCCTTTTTTTTTCTTTTTCCTGAATACTAAGCTTGTACCAGGCAAAGTTATTTTAACACCCTCTTTTGGGATAGTATACTCATTAGGAGTTTCAGCATCTTCATTTTTTATAGCATTGGTAGAATTCAATTTTTGTGGTGATGATGTACTACATTCACCCTGAAGAAGAAGTTCATTTATTTCATTGAAAGATATGTTATCCTGTGTTTCTGAGTTCAACTTTTGTAGCTTTTCTTCTTTTTTTAACACTACAGGACAGTCCATGGACTGTTGTTTTTCATTGTTGTCATTGTTGAGTTCAAGTTTTTGCGAATATTCTAAATTCTTTAAAACCTGAGTGAAAAGTTCAATATTATTTGTTTGATTGACATCTCCGAAATCTTCTCCATCTGAGCTCTCATTTGCGGTATCGCTATCAGATGTGATTACGTTGGATTTGACCTTTGTTTTGGAGAAGAATTTTGACTGCAAATTATTTCTATCTGAATCAATTGTAAGTTGGTCGCTACTATCAGAACTGTCATTTTCTGACAAGCCGTTCATCTCCACGATTATTTATGTTGTTAATTTAACGTTACCTGAACTTGCCGTCTTGCGTCAAGTTATATGTAATTGCGTTTGATAAATTCACGAACGATGTATATATGGTATGTAGTTTTGCAACATTCATAAGGGTGAGCTCAAGACTTCAAATAAACGAATCAATGTTCTTTCTTCCTTTATTTTGGCGAAATTTGAATATCCAATACCGCTATTTGTGGTACATTATCATGTATTGAAGTGAAAAAATCATTGTCTCTTCAAGTTTAATTCCATTGGGTCTTGGCTTCTTCCGTTAGATGGCTAAGCATTTAAAACATTTTACTTCAAAATAATTCCGTCAGAGATTGCTTTCGTCACTGTAACGATATTTTCTACTCGAATGTTCAACATGAACTAAATTTCTTTCAGCTAGAAGCGTATTTCCATCCTAATGCTTCCTCACTTTCATCTTGGATTTCAACATGGACAGTCGAAAGGTATGTAAGCGTATTTTGTACATTTCATATAATCCATTTTAATCATGTGCATCGACGCATAAAACATAGTAAAAGCAGCAATTTTCAATTGACTTTTTCTGTAATTTATCATTTAGTATTGTATTTTCATTAATTTAGTGCTATATTTTTATAAATTTTCGTTTTAAATGATGATATGTTAATAGTCTCGTTCGTATGATACAATCCTTGATTATGATCCATAATACGATTCTGAATAAATTGAAACGTTCAAATGTTTTTTGTGAAACGATTAATCGGTTATTCAGGATTTGATTTCTTTCTTTTTTTCTTAGAATTGGCTCGAAATGCGAATGCTACTAAGATTAAGTTATAGACACGTGCTTTGGATTGCCTCGCATTGATAGACTTATTGCTTCGGCTTGCTTACACATTTTCTAGTAAGTATTATTTTTTAAATGTATATTCAGCACATGTTTTAATATAATTCTTGAAAACTATAATGCGTTGCTTGTATATTAAGTTGTAGGGTAAATCTTTTTTTCATGTCACACTAAATGAAATGAAAATATTTATATTTTGTTCTCATTACATTAAAAAAAAAATAACATTTATTTTACATTTATATAATATGATGCTATTTACTGCCCCAGTCCGATTGTAGAATGAGGGATTCAGTTATCTGAAATCAATTATATGAATCAGTAAATATTGTATTTGATCTAGATTGTACATTGAATAAGTTTTTTCTCTTGTAGTATACAATGGCAAAGATGAAGCTGCAATACTTTGCAATGGATTATACTTCCTTGCTCAAGATCAATTTGCTATTTATACGAGTAAGTATAGTTTATTGGTTCTGCATTTTAATAAAATTATAGTTACATAAACATCTTTGTTTTAACTAAATATGATGATTATTATTTTTACTGCCCTAGTCAATCAGATATGTTATGTTGATGTTTAAAATCTGATAAACTAATATAAGAACTATTTATTTTGGAAATAATTCATTATACAATATAGTTATATATATTATATAATTTCAGGGTCAAATATGAAGATCATGTTGAAAGTACTGAGATTATGCTGGTGAGCTAGAATGTCTAGTACAGCATCTGTTGGAAGTATTGGATGCAAAGAAAGGAAGGGCACTGTAAATTGTGGTTGAAGGAGTATCACTTTTCTTTAGTTAATCATGTTATCTTAACTCAAAATGGATCTGAATCGCGAGCATTTCCGGGCGATGATTTTCTATGACTTCAAAGTTGGTTTAAGTAGAGTTCGTAGCTTGGAACGCTTGCGTAGTGCATTCGGCGATTCTTCGCCATCCCAAGCCACAGTTTACAGATGGTTCAGGGAATTCCAAAGAGGTCGGGGTTCATTGGTGGATGAAGAGCGTGTCGGTCGACCAGTTACAGCTGCGACCGACGAAAATGTCCTTGCTGTGGAACAGATGTTGAGTGAAGATAATCGTGCGACTTATGTACAAATACAGGCTACTTTGAAGATCGGATCAGCAGCAGTAAAAACCATTCTTCATGAAAAACTTAACGTTAAAAAACTTTGTAGTCGTTGGATCCCTCATCATTTGACAGACGAGCAGAAACAGATGCGGGTGAAATGGTGTCAGGAAATGCTTCAAAGATTCAATAAAGGGTGCTCAGAAGCCATTTGTAATATCATAACGGGCGATGAATCTTGGATTTATCAATATGAGTCTGAAAAGTCGACGATTTGGGTATTTTCTGGCGAAACTCACCCCATAAAAGTAAAAAAGGGTCAAAGCATTGGGAAGAAAATGATGTGCTCTTTCTTTTCTGTGAATGGCCATATTGAAACTGTAACATTAGAAGATCAGAGAATAATAACAGCAGAATGGTATGCAACTGTATGTTTTCCACAAGTTTTTGAAAAGTTGAAGACTAAACAATCGAAGATAGATTTGAACGGGGTTCTACTACACCATGATAGCGTACTGGTTCATTCAGCAGAAAAAACTGTCGACTTTTTTAAGGAGTTGGGTGTCGAGGTTCTTGGACACCCACCCTTTAGTCCTGATTTAGCACCCTGTGATTTCTTTTTGTTTCCAAAAGCTAAAGAAAGTATCGGAGGACAACGATTCAAATCTCTAGAAGCTGCTGTTGCGACTTACAAGGAAATTCTGGATAGCATTCCGAAAGAGGAATTGCGGACGGAATTTAGTAAATGGTTTGACCGAATGAGGACCTGCATCCGGCACGGAGGGGAATACTTCGAAAAGATATAACTGTAAATACTCTTTATGTTTAATCACTTGTTATTTTATGAAAGTTCTTATGATGAATAATTTAGTTATCCCTGTCTTACTTGCATACATGGTGATATTGATATTTCTGATATAAATTTAACCACTATAACAAAGAAGCTGATTATGTTTTCCATGAAGTCTTAAGTAAAGTCTTTTGTTACAGGGAAAACTATAAGTGGGTTTATGGAAGGACTCAACAAACGAAAAAAAACAGTGAGTTATTTTTAACATTCAGTATTTATATTTATTGTAAGAAGAATATTCAGTGATGATTTATTTGACAAGCATATGTCTGAATACATTTTGATGCCACTTTTTTTCTGACAACAATTCACAGTTAACATTAAGATGTTAAACGAATGTCTGGATTATAAATTAATAGAAGTTTGTTGTTACAGAAATTTCATATGGTTTACATAGTCTCTCGAAACGTATCATCATTTCAATGTTAGGTGAGTATTTCGAGAAACTTATAGTTGATTCTTATTTGAAACGATGATGTTACAAAATTATACGCTATAATGATTCATTACGATGATATGCACTTGCCCTCACTGAGAATGAGAATCATGAACAAAGAACATTATTAATGTAAAACAGTATATTACAACATAGTTATAATTTTTGCAGATATGCTACGTTTATGTAACGTGTACAGGACATAAACATAACCTCTACAAAGAAAAGGTATAATATCTACTTTCTTTTTTAAATATAATTTCTTTTATGAAGTTATCAACCTTTCTGTTTAATGATGTTTTCAAAAATATACGCTATGAATTTTAATGATAATTAATTATCTTTCTGATATGAATATTATAATTATGTTCTGCGTTGTTTCAGTATATAAGATTTAATGCATTGCTAATTTGTATTTCAGTGAAGTTTTCGAGAATGAAGATGAAGAAGTAAAGAATGAAGATTCATATAATTATCTCCAATTCGATACATCATGGTTTTCCCCATAAAGTTTTTTTTGTATGAATACGTATTATATACATAGATAAAAGAACATTGTTGTTATTCTCATTTACCATCTAAGATGGCCTCGTTTATGATTCGTTTATTTTGTCTTCTAAAAACATATTTTGAACATTATTACACCCATTGAAAGATTCGTATACAAATAATCTATTTCAAAGCACTGTAAATTGTACCAACAAGAACCGCAATAAATCTGAACAGTTTATATTATTTATTGTTGTCTTTTTTAAAAAACCATTACTTTAAATACTCATTCCTTAGTGTAAAAATATATTTCAATCATTATAAATTAATATACATGTATCGAAAAAATACAAATTTTGAATATAAACAAGTGTAACATGGCGGACTGCCCATGCGTCCAGTAAGCTAAAGAACGTATGCGACAGAAGGATTACATCCTCCATCGTTGAGTTCTGTGATTTCGCGCTGAATTTCGTCTCCTGTTAACGGGATAACAGAATGTGCAAGGAGGTTGCATGCAAGGACATGCTGCGAGACGCGACCAAATGTTTGAACACGGTACCAACTGTTCACTTATGTATTCCTAATACTGCACGATCTGTTGGTAACAAGAACACAGAATCAAACTAGAGGTTGAACGCTACGAATTCCCGCCATTTTACAAACTGTCATAAGGTTATATAAAACTTTGTCTATGTCATATTTAGGAGGCATGCAAATGATACACGATTGACTGTATATTTGTTGGACTAGGTATATTATTTTATTGCAAAATAAAGTTTTACAAAATGATATTAACATTTTAAATTTAGTTCAATGACATAAAAGAAAATTTGTTCTGAGGTAAATAATATATAAGATGTTTGAATAATGGTTAAACATAATAACAGTATAAAAAGGTATTTTTTTTATAACTTACAACATAAAGAAAATTAATAAAACAGTTCAAATATTTAATACAACTTAATATAAGTATAAAAAATTACAATATTTTTGTTCAGATTATTTGTTCATTGAGACCCACTACCTTTTCAAAATGCTTTATCGTGAACAAATAATTATCGAATAAGCAACAAGTTTGTATTGACATAAACATTTAGAGAAATCGAAGTGTGCTACAAATATAATGTACAAATTTATTAAAAGTTTATACGAGTAAGCATACAGTACATCCTGTGAATAAATTTACACTTAATGAAGTACTCCAAGTAATTCAAATAATATTAACTCTTTGTTGAATTAAACATTTCAGTATCATCCAACAAAAAATGTGTTGTAAATGTAATTCAATATTACGAATTAAAAATAAATGTTAACATTAATTTGTGTATTTTTATATAAAATATATTATAATTAAAATTATAGTTATATCCATATGCATACAGATATTTAACAAAGAGAAGATGCTTATACGCGATCTCCCGAATTTATTTTTCAAAAGAAATAGAATTCTTCTATACCAAAATTTCAGTTTGGTAATTGAATGAAATATAACCTTTTAATGTTCTCATTCTTATAGTTCAGTGAAAAATTCAAGTGTGTATTATGTTACAATTACAATTATATCAAGACCTCATCGTTAAACTCTGCATTCTAAAAAAGACTCATTTAGATTCGTTTAATCTTTGCACTGATATGAATGTTTCCTTGTTGCATGCCAGGATCTTAGGAACTCGGTTTAATTTTTGCGCCTAACATTCTCGTCTAAAATCCTAGCTAAAGTGTTTCTTCGTTATGCAACAAGCTCGAAGAGTACTTATCTCTTAAGTTCTTTAAGGAACAAGTGTACCATTGGTCTTATAAGGTCCAATTAATTTACTATATCGATGATCTCTTTCCGGATCAGCAAAAAATTTTATCGTGAAAGTTCATAAGCGCTTGTCACAGCAAGCATTCAGCACCACCTTTTCAATATGAATTAGGGCACTTGTGATAAGTTCAGTATCTGTGCAGGTGAGCTAAGAATTACTCTATGTTTCCGACGAGACACTACACGGTTATCGTGTGCTACGTCAAGCGTCACAATTTCAAGTGATATTCCGTGAGCGGATCGAACTCCTTTTGGTGACTAGAATTCGACGCCATAACGTATCCCCATACGCGCATAGCAGCTACACATACTCTCTGTATTTTGTCTACTTCCTCGAAATCGAGATCTGTTCGCCAGTGAAAAGGTGCCACTTTTGAATTTCGAAAGGTACTAGATACACCGCCCACGTCGTTCTTTGTATGTGTATCCAAAAATCTTTTTACATTAATATGAAAATCTAAACCGTAAAAATTGTAGAGTTCTTTCACGTGTCTGTATGGATCTACAGATAAATCTTCATAACGTACCACCCTGTTAAAGTGTTTCGTTTAGTTATACAGGTTATTTTAAACAGCATAATGTATTTTCATTTATAAAAAAATATACCTAAAAGTACGTGGATATTTTTTTGTTAGCCGCACAGCAGCATTAAAATCTGAGACCATGTCAGCACATACTAATGATGGATCCCAACAATCGGGATTAGTGGGACACCATTCTCGGTGTTTCCTTGATTGCAAAATTCCCCTTGGATCACGAACCAATAAAACTAATCGTACTCCTAAACTGGAAACATGTAAACGTTTATTTTCAATTCATGCATGTTGTGAAAGTGAAAGAGATAATATATTCTTACTCTTCTTGCTTCAAAAGCTTCTCCGCTGCTCGCAGTCTTAAGCGGACGATTTTCATGGATTGAAATGGAAATAATTTGCAAAATCTAGAAACGAATCGTGGATCCCAACAAATTTTCTTATGAATTTGACACTGTTTCCATAGATGCGTGTTATGATTGAAGAGCCAGGGATGAGTTTTGCCATAGTCCAAATATCGATCTAACAGATGTAATAAATGAATTATTAAGAATTTCATTAGATAATATTGATCATGTAGTTCAACTTCAAATTACCAAGATTAATAAAATCACATCTTAATAGAGATTCAAGGTTTTTAAGTGCTCTGTCAGCAAGTGGTGGCCCCCTGATTTGTACAATTCCAAAATCAAGTAGAGGTTCATAATGATAAAAATTTGCTGGATGTGCGTTTACAACATCACCAAGGAATGTGCTACCGCTTCGCCAACTGGTTAAAATTACGCTTCTCATAGGCCTTCCTCCCTTTTCTAACACTAAATCCTCCAATTTACTGTAAAATTGATCATGTATACACTGTGTACGCATATGTTACCATTTTCAATATGAGAATCAATGTACCTAACATTGACTCCATATTTTCCTTCAGGGTACTTATAATCTTCCATTTCCCTTTCAATTGCATTTCTTTGTAGATCCACGACTTCTTGTATTTCAGAAAGAGTAATATTTTCTATGGATCCTCTGAAATACGCCTATAAAAGAATTATATCATTTACATTTCATACCTTTGATTTTATGATTTAATTTAGTACAATGCAAGCAAAAGCATTAGTAATTCTTTATCATATTTATTTCCATTGCCATATTGAATGTGTTAATTGTTTAGTAAAAAGAAAAGAAGACAAATATTCACTTACCTACACTGTACTTTTATTTGAATCAAAATTTAAAAAAATTACTTTGAACTTTATAATCCGTTTCTAATATTTGTTCTTTAAACATTAAATAAATTGTATTTATGTTAAAAATATAAGTTAAAATTATTATTCTATCAAATAAACATACATCAATTCATTGATACATGCATGTATTGCTTACCGTTACTGGATCTTGAATTTTGATGATGCGGGGCCTTATGTCAATATCCTATATTCAAGAATAAGAGATATTTTAGCATTCTGAGGGTGCACATTATACTGTGAACACGATAATGCTGCTGATGTAACCAGAACATTATCTTTCTCCCTCTTTCTTTATGTAGGTAATGAATCAGTGTCTAACATGTGCTATAGTGCAAATAACATTATACATGTTATACCATAGAAAATGAAAAGCGAGGAGACAGGTTTGGTTTGGTTTTGGTTAATACACAGAATGAAAAATAATATAGAAAAACATAAAATGCTGTATCATATGTACAAATAAAGTTCTTCTCTATTCTTACTATAATCAGCCCAAATACGTATTAATGTGAAACATTTAAAATTCTGTAGTCATGATAATTAATGAATATCAGATACAAAGAATGTTCTTAATCAATATTAAATTACCCCAATAATTCTCCAAATTACACAGAATGCTTTCCATGATCTTCGATAACTGTTGTCCCTAATGCTGCATGAAAAAAAAAATGGGAAGGGACAGGTGGAAACAGGGAGAAAGAGAGCTAGTAATATTTTGCATGGCTCAATAGTTCATTGTTAGTGTACAAGTGGAAAAAAGTTAGGTGCAAAAGTTAGACTTTACCATCAGAAAGAGCGTGTTTGGCGTGACTCAATTTAGAGCAATCCCCACCTCCGATTTTTTACTGACCGATATCACCGGCTGCAGTCGATGCTCGAGATAGCTGCTGTAGCGTTGATTAAATGCTAAGAAGAAGATGCAAAGGGACACCAGGCCTACCAGACCATAGAAGCTGAGCCGTTTTGACATCCTTGGTTCTGCGCAAATACAAACACTGATAAATAACAATGTGACAATGAAGATGATACCATTTAGTATTCTATTTTAGGTTCAAACAGATGAGACAACATAAAATATAGCACTTCCTTTGCATGATTACTTATATGAATAGATACTAGAAACTGTATGAGTAGATACCAAACACTGAAAATGTACTATAGATTATTTACATATAAAAAAATATTAGCGAAATGAGTACGATAGTGTGACATCAAAATCCTCCTTACTTCCGCATTAAATATTTTGTCACATTTGGAGAATTTCAGTTGTGAATAACAGGCTTATCGAAGTCCTCACGTATTTCTCAACATTTTAATGTGCCAGCGGGAAGTGTACAGATAACGTACAGCATTCATCGTGATCCACTGACGCAGGATGGCCCGTATTGCGGTTAAGGCATCCATACGAGTTATACATTTATACATACGTATAAGTATATTCGATTCATGATATATGTATATAATTGCTGAAGCACGAGTACACAAGGCCGAAAGGTATATTTCAATACTAAGAATTGTTGCTGTTGATATTAATCGTCGTAATTGCTCTTTTGTGAGGAAAACGTGAAGCGGTTGGCCTCAATACCTGCGCGAAGAACAATTTTATGTTGAATTACACTCAGTTTGTTCTGGCAAGTCATTTGCCATGTATTCAAGTTCAAATGCAAATATTCAGAGACGTGCATGGACGGCAGAAATTTAGGAACCCCTAGCAGCCTAAGTACTTACAGGGCTATTTAGCGGTTTAGAAATTTAAGCATGTAGGGACCTAAGAATTTATCTTTATTTAGAACATAAATCTCGACATATCATATAATTCGTGTTTCGAGTTTATACAGTATAACTTCGTTCAATACCCACGCGTTTAATTCACGATGGGATCATCAGCGTACACATGTGTACAAATTCAATAAGTATTCAACTTATGAAAGGCGCGTACATTTGATTGGCTTGCGTCACACACCCTCAAAAATGGCGGTGTCCAGAGCCCCCAATCGTTCATTACGTGAACGCGCGCTGTAGCGTACATTTTATCCACGAACGATAAAGCGATGGGTAAGAATCTTAAAACAGGTTAGAATCTTCATTATCGTCCGCGATGGAAGAAATGTCGCGAGACGGCGCCACGGTTCGCTGCAAACGATATCTGTGGTGTTGATGGGCCGAGCAAAGCAGTTGGATGCTGTTGCTTGAGCGGTGCAGTTGTTGCCATTCGGGGGAGGTATTTCGGTACACGCTCTCCTCGTCCCTTTCTCTTTAATTCGATGTCACGCTCTTAACTCCGATTTTAAAGTTGCATCGTTAGTACCGGGTCGCGACATACGCTACATGAACGTCCGTATCTGTCCGTCTCTATATGCTGTCCTGTCTCTCCCTCACGGAGCGGGTTGAAAACTCGGCAGCTTCGCAGGGTATATTCCCGAAGTGGAAACACCTCGTGATCGGAGATAGAATAAACGTGAATTCGCACGCGTTTCGATACCCGGACAGAGAACGTCTGCCGGTGAAAGAGACTCGGAAATCGAGCGTGCATCACGATGCATCTCGTCCCGTGGTTTCTTTGACTGGACGTGATAAAGTTGTTTCGTGGTGCTACGGAAGCTGGACTGATTCGCCGAGAGGGTCCGACAATCGTACGCGATATTTTTCTCGCATCTCCAGTTACGGAAATGTCACGCTAATACTGTCCAAGGTAAGTTCACCGTATTTTCATCGGAATTTTAGCGGTACATCAACTGATACTGGTTTGACCGCTTCCTTTTTTCACTGACGTTTTCACGAGAATCGTCGGAGGTTTTGTTTATGTCGACTGAAATTAGGCTACTGAATTATATACGCGTTTGCAACGACCAGTACCGGCGGCCTACATACGGGGTTGAATATGCGTTGCATTTTATTTTCAAATCCCTCGTCTATTCAATATTAATTGTATTCATTGTCAAGGCATACGATGTTGGTGTGAATGTAGTGTCCAAGAATTTTTTAACTTTCAGGTCAGTTCATTACAAACACGAATATCGGGGGTAATTAGTCATTTAAGTGGTCATTAGTTGGGAATGTACCCAAAATGGCAACCAAAATATTTTAAGTGGACAAATAGGTATTCAATGACTGAAGTGATTTAACGTAGATAAAAATAGTTACAAATTTTCGAAAACCGTATAAGTCCTTCATGGAGTTATAAAAAATGTACTTTGTACGATCGTTCTGTTATCGAAATGTGACGATCACTATGATACGATTAATCGATGGTCTTGACAAACTAATTAACGTTGCAATCAATGGGAGGGGTCGGTAACAAATTACTAAAATTAATAATAAAACGACTTTACATATTTCTACTTTTTTTATGAAAACTACGCACAGTTGAATGTAAACGTTTTTGAAAATGTATCGAACGACAAACTATTTTGTTGCCATATCAACCATCGTGGAATCTGAAACAAGTATCGAAGGCATTCGATTTTTTCGAAATTCCATTAAACGAGCATTAATGCAATTTTCATGGTATTTTTACTGGTTTTTGATCTTCTCTTACAAATGCAATTATTGGAAAAAGAATTTTTATGTCGCATAGCAACAAAAACGAGAAAGAAGGAGGAAAATGCAAGTAAATAAAACACGCGTGTGTATTGAGTGTGCTAGTGTCCGCTTTAGTTTCTTTTCCTTTTGTACCGGAATTTCCCCAATTTTGTTTCTGGGAACAAAGAAATTATTTACACGAAATTTAACCGCGAGCCCGTGCCAAATTTACAGACTTTTAAATTAGCGAATGCAGGAATTCGGCCACTTTCACATCTCTTCGTTTGCCAGTTCGCAAATTCCTAAATTTTAGTAGACGGAGTACATTTTATGATGCAAGTTTCTTCTACACGACTCCATTTCCTCGTTCCTACAGTTTTATCCGAGGCCATATAGCGAGACTCCGATATAAGTGACAACCGTACGACCAATCCCGTTTAAAATGGATAGAATCTAAAATTAAACGTCAGTGGTATCTATTTGGTGACGCGTCGTGACCATAAATAATATTAAGCCATGAATAAAACTTCTGTTGAAGGAAAGGAGCACGCCCTCCGACTTTATCCAAGTATTTTTATATGTCTCCCATCGTACGATATGCAAGATTAAATAAGAGTAGAATTTTATGCATGCGACGGCCTGGACGTAATACTGGACGTGACATAAATGCAAAGAAAGGCGGGTCATACAAATAATATTTATTCTCGATAACGGAACACAGGACCAAATAAAAAAACATATTGATATCCCGGCCTCGATAAAAATCGTGCCAATTCTTTGTAATGATAACTCGTAACGGTGAAAGATCGCGAATACCGTATGCCACGAAATCGAAAGTGAAAGTGCGCCAATTTTGAGCGCGTTCGGGCAACAATCATAACCTCAAAATCTTTCGAATTCGCAACTCGAAAAGAACGCGCGCATTCCGTATGCGACGTCAATACCTTATGGTGATTTTTCCTGCTTGCAAGAGGAATCGATTTTTATAATAAAGCGTTATGGTAAGAAGGGACACATCAAACCATGAATTATTTATAGCCGGATATCGCTGGACGAGGATAGCCATTCAATTAGGAAGATAAATTACCAGCAAAGAAGTCGGAAAAAAAAGAAAAATACCCACAGTCGAAGACGAAGTTGCGGATAGTTACGCCATACTTTTATCCAATTTTTCGCGTGGAGATGGGAATAACTTTAACCGAAACGGAATCGTACCAACTTTTACGCGAAACACGCGCAGAACGTTCGTGATTTAGGGAGGGTAATTGTCCTCGAACTCGCATAACTTTTGTCAGTCTCGTGGGTGGCGTTAGTGAATGAACTGTAGAAAAATCGTGAGTCAGAAAGTTTGCGTGCAACCACATCGCTTTGTTAAACGCGTCGCGTAGACGTGGACGAACTATAATCGATAAGGGTTGGCATGCGTCTCTCGATCTGTGCGTGAGACAAGCGGAAAGAGTACATTCTTTTTTTTGTTTTTTGATCGATGTGTTAAAATTACTTCACGGTCAACAAGAAATTTTAATTTGACAACGTGTCTGCGCTTAATACCAATTCACGGTCGACCGGAAATCCGCATAACTCGACGAATCCGCGCAAAATCTGTGAATTTAAAAATTGTCGCGCCAGATGGTACCGCGCGGAGGGGGGTTCCATTTATATGGCCCCCGTATGACCCATATGTTCCATTTATAGTAGCGGTTCCGTTATGTTCCTCTGTTCGTTGGATTTCCCTCGTAGGTAATTAATTGTGACTCAGCGTGGTACGCAATTCTAACCGTGATCTGTTATTGATATTCCATGGCGTGGGGAATTATGACTTCTCTCTCTCTCTCTCTCTCTCTCTCTCTCTCTCTCTCTCTCTCTCTCTCTCTGTCCCTAGCGAAACGAACCGACTCTATCGAGCGGATTAAACGGCCAACGAACGACTCGAGGTATAAATTTCAACGCTTCTGGCTTATCTTCGTCCACTTCCTTGATGCATGCAAATTCTTACCTGAATAGTTTTGCGGATCCTGATATAGCGAATCGAACTGCAACCAGGACATGATCCTGCGTCTTTCCTGCATAGTTATCAATCAGACGAATGAAGTCGTTGAACGTGATATCGGTAACCAATTCGAATCGTTTATCGACTCTGATTTGTACTTATACTTATTTCGATAATTTCTTGAGGTCTAGGAGGACATTAGGATCATTCTAGTTTCTGTGATGAATTTGAAAGGGGTCTAGGAAGTTTCTAGACAGAGTTTGGGAGAAGCTTAATCATTTGGTAAATTTTATTTTAGAGAGGTATATTTTGTTTTTTTTTACAATAATTTTTCTTTATTTCATTAATTCTTATTACAATAAATATTCATTGGTCAATAAACAATTTTAACAATCGAGAGAAATATTCACCATTCGAATGTGGATTTAATGTGAATTCTAACAGTCGATTGTTTCTTGCTCGTTTTATTATTTTTAATTAGTGATACGGAAGTTACAATTCTCGCGACAAATAAAATAATAAAATGCGAACGGTTTCGGGTCGACGCAACGAGATATTTCGTTTTGGGGGTGGATCGTGTTAGCCAAGGGCCATGTGGTCGCCACGAGAGACGGTAAATTGTGCGTACATGTAAACACACCGTGGCATAATTTACGTAAACTACCCCTAGCGTTGCCATAGTCTCACACAGCGCAAAGATCGTTTCTCGGGTTAAAAAGAGTTAAAATATCGTCGGGCTGCGGTCAGCCATTGTACGGCACGTGTACACCATATGGTGTCCGAAATTCGATGCCACGTTCGGACGTGATTCGTGAAATTAGGGCTTCGTTGCCATAAAACTGGATTGTTCCCAGGCTACTTTTCGCCGCGTTGCACCCATAAAATCCAACGTAACCGGTTCCCCTCGATGTGCTCGATGGCGAAACTTTAGTTATATTCTTTTATGACGGTCACAACCACTGTTCGAATGTTTATTTATAAAACGGTATTTTATTGTAGTTAACGGTCTGTTATTATAGTCATGATAGTTAATTTCACGGTATTCGACGTACTCGACATACGTTCACGTTGCTTGAAATCAACCCTTTGTGGAAAAATTTTTGAAAACTTTCTAACTGAAACGTTTAATCGATTTTGTGGAAATTGCTATTTTATTATTGATTAATTTTTTATTTATTATTAATTAATTTCTATTTATTAGTAATCAAATATTATTTTCTATTATTAATTGCCTTCGTTGCCCATTTCACTATGTTACAGAGCACATGTGTAATACTATAGATTCAGATAAAAAATGTTCAAATTGACGAATATAAGTCACTGTTCGAGTGCAAAGGGTTAATAATCACTTGCGTGAGTCGATTATGCGCTACTTATGTACATAAGAACTTGTACAGATTTTTGTAAGTTCGAATATATATTAATATAGCGAAGAATAATAAGCGAAGAATTATTTCACTCGGGATAAATATATTGTACGTAAATGATAG
The DNA here is from genome assembly GCA_947623535.1 of Coelioxys conoideus. Taxonomy (NCBI): domain Eukaryota; kingdom Metazoa; phylum Arthropoda; class Insecta; order Hymenoptera; family Megachilidae; genus Coelioxys; species Coelioxys conoideus. The sequence continues at coordinate 3,168,270 of OX392451.1, read as the reverse complement.
GGTGCTTCCGAGAATTTACATGTTTGTTCTTTGTAAACGTAGGATTAATCTAACAATAGTAAATTTATACGTGTGTCTGTCCGCAATTACGTACAAGTGGCGGTATCGTGGAAACGATGAAATGAAAATTGCGAAAGCAATCTGATAATGTTCCGGGCGGCTTCGTTATTTAACCCAATCAGTATTCAAAGGAGGATGAGAATGTCGATAAGATCAGCGGAGAAGGTTCATCCCGGCAAAATTTCGTTCGTTAATAATTTTCGCGTCATTAATTACTGTACAAGAGCGTTTCCGATACGCGAGCGTTAATTATCGAACGTACTCGCAAAACGGGACCGTCCCGGATTATCGACCGCCTGAAATAATCAGTCCACGAAGAAACAAGCAAGGATGCCGCAGAAATTCGACAGGGTCCCGAAGGAATTCATGTTTGGAGCGAAGTTTCGATCGGGGTGCAAGTACGGCGCGTCGCTCAGGAGTTGGCGCGTGAGGAATTTGAAATGAAAGACAAGAAGTATGCCGATCCTCGCCTTAAATCATCCGAACTTGATGCCGATCGACGATCGCCAACTGCCAATTGTGTATGGTTTTTGAATCAACTGATTTTTGAACCAGTAAGATCCTACCAATGAAAATACGTATGAGTCCATCCGCCAACTCCTGGGTGATTGGGTTTACATACCCGGTTGATATGGCACTCATAGTACTCTCGTCGCGAAATTTGGATCACGATCGGATCATCGAAGGATCCTTCGAGCGAAGTTTCCTTCGTTTGTTAAACGGGGAAGATCCGTGAATTCCCAGTTACGTAATCGGCACCCGAAGAATCGAGATGAAAGCGAGAGATCGGCCGTTTCCTTTGTAAGTAATTTTCTAATTATCGAACGACCGTGGGCGTACCATGGGAACGCGGCTAGCTAATTACGCGAACCGATCGATATTCAGCGAAGAAGCTTATCTATCGTTTGATCGAACGATACGTTTATGTATCGGTGCTCTTTGGATTCCATTTTTTTTCTCCGTTATTGTATTATTACTTATTTAGTTTAGATTTTAGAAATCTAGCACAAGAGGTTGTAGGAACTAAACATAATCTAAATTGGTGATCCTAGAGGCACCAAAGAACCTAGAATTATACCTACCACGACGTTATACTTACCACGAGACAGGATCCTAGATAACCCTAAAGTGTCCCATTCCCAATGGCACACTCAACATTCAACACTTAGACCGTTCCATTAAAAGTTCAACCGCTCGGTGATATTCTTGAAAAGGATTCGAGGGTGATAAAAATCATCGTCCCTGAGCATAAACGGCATTATCGTTCGCTCAACTCTGCGTCGACGTAAGACAGAAGGCCGAGCTTTCACCTTACAAGATCGTCCCCGTTTCTGGCTTCTCCGTAGCGGCAGACGTTGTCAAGGTCGTTTCGAGGATGCCAGGCGACCTCTGCGTCATTCCGCTTAGAGTAAGCATAATGATCGGGCCGCGTGGTAAGCTACCGGCGTGCCCCTGGTTGCCTTGTGGTAAATATTTGATGATCCTCTATCGCGGTTAGTTGTAACTAGCGATGGAAGTAACGATCAACGGCATCGAGACCAGGTGCGTTTCGATTCGATATCATGGTATAATACTTCACGCTGTCGAGAGGGGGTAGAAACAACCCCCACGTCGTATTATGTCCTTTCTGACTGAACGTAACGCGGTTACACGAACCCTTTCGCTATTGAAGCTGGGTCATAAGCGCGTTTGATCGCGCTAACGCCGTTTCCGCCATTGTAATTGCTCCCTGCATTAAAGTAAAACTATAGCGACGCGATTAACGAACATATGCGAACCGTATTGTCGAGAAATCGTTCGTGTACGCCGCACAACAAGGGTCGTGACGGCCACACAACGTGGCATTCGTGCCTATTCGCAAACTTTGGGGTCCAAGGTCCCTGCACTAGGTTTCATCGACACCATGGAGTAAATTTGGTTCTCTAGGGAATTCTGGATCAAGATTCAATAGGATCACTTTCTATTCGGTGAGTTCATTTGCTGAGCCTAGGTGCCTAGGTCCGAAAACATAGGTTTCATAGGGTCCATAACGTTTGAGCTAGGTTCTATAGAGTCTGGGTAACCCACATCGAGTTCTATAGGACTTTAAAGCTCTATGAAATCCCTCGAGCTAATACTATTATTATATAGCTAATACTTTCTATTATTTGCCCTTGGTTCTCTAGGATTCTTGCATCCACACTCTATTAGGAGTCCCTAGGATTCCTAAGATCCCTATGTTAGATTCTAGAGGATTTCTCGGATTCACATAATGATTCCTAGATTCTCTAAGATTCTGATCCGACGTCTGTAGGGTCCCTAGGACTCCGTTACCCGGTTGCTCGTGATTCTAGATCCCTAGACTCCATAAATTTTCTAGATCACCGAGCGGTTTCCGTGACCAATGTAAAATAACCGATGTAAGCTACGTAAATCTTGAATACTGCAGGGAGTGGCGACGTCTTTCCTCGTGTACACATTGTATCATTTTCCTTGCGGAATGTTGTACCGTTCCACATTACACTGACAAATTCATGTGTGTTACTGTAACTTCATGTAAAACAGTCAGCCTAACCCAGATATTTCTTCTCCTTCCGTTTAACCTTGTACAGAAAAAAAGGATCTGTTTCTCGATGCGATACAAACGCACACGTACCGCTTAGGCGAACGCTCGTTAGCATTCGTTAACGCTTTTCCGATCTCAAGGATGAATCGAAACACGAGCCATCCCACATTCTCGTAACGCTTTTTCGACAAAAGATCGGCTCACAGTCGGAATATTGCGAATTTTCAACTTTTGGAATTTTTCGCGCTTTTACCGTAGCAGCTAGTCAGTGGCTCTTTACGCGAGAAAAATCTATGAACTTTCCCGAATAAAACGATATATATTGTTGTTACATCGTAAACATTTAAATATGTTTAAACAACGATCGAAGCAACGCACCGATTTTTGCTGATATTTTCTAAATTTACTTCATTTACGGAGTACTCCTTGCGTTTTGGTTCAATCTCCTCGCGCGCCGACTCCTGGGTGAGTCGACACGTTACGCTCGAAACGGCTGGGCCAATCGCGTCGCGCGCCAACTCCTGGATGACGGACCGTAGAAAAGTAGAGCTACCGCGAACGTTGAGAGAGGATGCCGGACCCATTCACCCGATGACCAGACGACGTTTTCAGATTTCTCCCGATTTCCCGTTATCGTATCCGCGCTACGGAGAGATCCGTGGCACGGTTTCTCCTCGAAACGCTTTTACTGTTGCATCGTGTGAAGAAAGTACGCGGAGGAATGCCACGGAGCCGTGAAAATGGGGAAAGTTCGAAAGAGCACTTTCGTAGCGGGATTCAAAAGCGACCGAGCGCCGTCGCTAGACGAAAGTAAAATTGGACCTGGGTGTCAGTGGGTCACCCGGTGGATTGCGTAACACGTATGTATGCACGTACGTCGGACATGGGACGCGTTCATGTATGCGTGTTATCTTGGTATCGGGATCGGGGACCATTATCTTAGGAAAGAGGGAAATGCGGCGGGGATGGGTCGTGAAAGTACCGACACAGTCTAGGGAAATTTATTCGCGTGCTTCCTAGCCTAGAAGGAACGATATTGATAACGATCATTGATATTAATCATTATTCATCATTATTAATATGGATGATTATTATCAATATCCAATTATTAATTATTAATGTCACTCATTAATATCAATGATTAACATCAATGATTATCATCAACATCGTTGATTAATATAAAAACTGCAAATAGTAATCCAATATCGAAAGTGCATAGCTAACGAAATAATGCAGCGTTGTACACGATTGTGGTAGTCCGTAACCTAGCCTAACCTCACGATGCAGTCTAACCTCTGCCCCCCTTCCCTCTCAATTGTATCGTCAATTTATTACCGGAGACAAAGTGCGTTCAGAGGCTAAGAGGTAAGAGGTGAGCGATCGGTCAAAGAGACACTCCACGTTGAGGTACTTTGGCCAGGTATACAAGAGAGATAGAGGGAGATAGATAGATAGGCACAGAGAGAGAGAGAGAGGGAGAGAGAAAAAGAAAAAGAGAGAGAGAGAGAGAAAGAGAGAGTGGCGCAATCAATAATGTCAGAATAGAAAATAAAACGATAATGGAAATATGAAATTGTTTGGAGGTACGTTTATCCGTGGCATAATAATAAATTGCGGATGACGCGAATCGATTCGTTCATCATTAACGTTTCGCTTATCGCCGTTCGCCGCACGAGCTTTTAATTCGATGTCGCTCGCGCTCGCCACTGATCTCACCGATTCAGAATCAGTTCGCTTTGATTCGATATTTTATGACTCTTCGCGATATGTTATGTTATTGACGTATTTTCAGCGTCCGCTCTCGGTGCGTCATCGTCGAACAATGCTATGCCATTTTTCTTCACGGTTCTCCGAATTTCTTTTGCAAATATTTTTCGCTTTCTTCTCATTTTCTACTCTTTTTCACTTTTCTGGGGTCACTTTAGTCATTTCTGGTTCTCTTCGAATCTTTGAGGATCTTTCAGGATTTTCTTGGAAAATTCTAGAGCTTCTAGATATACCTAGAGCTTTCTAGATTTTTATAGATCTTATCGGATTTTTATGGACCCTCGCTGAAGTTTTATTCATTTTTTTTATTATTTCTTGACCCCTCTGGATCTTTCTGGAGGCCACTAGCTCCTTCGTTGATCGATGAGTAAAACGTTCTTTTTGAGATTGAAAATGATACACTGCGTTCACGTCTCTGAGCGAATTTATGGGACTCGCAGAGGATCGGGTTATTTACCGTGAGATAAAAAGTAGCTTCATCAGCGTTCCACCTAGTGCAATATTAATTAGGAGCATGTACACCGTGATTTCGTAAATATTACGGGAAAAATGTTGCTACGTTCTTTCGATTCGTATGTGTTGCTGGTATGTAGCCAGAGGCGTACCTACAGTTTCGAATGCATCTATTGAATAGTGATATTATAGGGGAGTTATTTCTATATTCTCAGACTTTTATTTTTGTGTATATTCTGTGATTTTTATGCTCCTGTTTTCGCAGATTTTTAATCTTTGCAGATTACCGAATTTTTATATCACAGATTCTTGATTTGACAATTCTCTCTTGTCCAAAAGTTTCAATTTTCCAAATTCTCAATTTTCCTAATTCCCAATTTTCCAAAGTTGCAATTCTTCAAATTTCAAATTTTCCAGTTTCAATTCTTCAAATTCTCAGTTTTCCAAATTCCCAATTTTCCAAATTCTCAGTTTTCCAATTCTCACTTCTCCGAAGTCCCAACTTTCCCTATTCTACATTTTCCAAATTTCAACTTCCCCAAATTGTCAGTTCATCCGAGGTCCTCAGCTCGAAGTTTACAACTTCCCCAGTTTCTTATTTCCAACGTTTCTCCAAAATTCCCGAATCGTCAAATATTTCATTCGCTCGAATCCTCAACATCCCGAATCTCGATGTGCCTCAGTCGAGTGACCATTTGCCCCCAGCTATAGTTCCACCACTGTGTCTATCCACATCCGGCCCCACGTATTTTCGCGCGACGTTTATCTGTCGCTCGAAATCATAAGCGTCGACAAGAAACGTTTCTTTATCCGCAAATAAAAGAAGCAACCTCACGTACCGTCGAATTCCGCCCGTTCGTTCCACGAACTACATTCTCGACGAGATAATGGCGTCCGAATAAACCGCGATTATTCACGAAATGGTGAATAATCCGTGCGTTCTTTCCCGCTTCTTCTTCCTTGTTTTAATTACGTTACGATCCCGTCCGTGTTAACCCCTTGCACTCGAACGGTGGCTCACCACTTTGTTTAACACTGAATTTACTAACGAGCAGACATGACTCGTAACATATTTTCTATTTTAATTTAACAAACACTACGAAGAAGCTTTTATCAAAATGTATGTCAATCGTTGTGAAGAGAAAGGATCATTTTATAAGACATTTCAAGTATCATATATAATAAATCCTACCAAATATGGTCACAATATTTTGCTTTATTTATTATTCATAGGTCCACGTAATTACTATTAGTGTTTCCAATTAGATAAATTAACAAATTCTTACTAAATAGATCGATCGATTTATATGGAAATTAATCGATAAAAATAATTTCAACCTGTTTCCTTCAACCATGTTAGGCGATGCTGCAATATTTATTTATTTTTCTACGTTGTTTTCAATTTTTGTAGTGAGTACGCAATTTAATTTTTCGAGTTAATCGAAGCTGCGCGATAACGGGCGTATTAGATGATCATCGAATTATCGCGTGGCGAACATAGGTGCCGGTGGATAATTAAATTGTTTCATTGTTAACATCAACCGGCTACAATTACACTCGCACGCGAATTAACCGTGTAATTGTCCGCTAAACGCCGCGTCTACCGTTTTTAATGGCTACAATTACTTCCGACAAAGTAACCGATACAACAGAAACATGTGCGCGCTCATTGTGCTAATTCTATGGACGACGATAGCAATCGATGTTTCTCGAAAAATTAACCCTTTGAGCACGAAAGCGTTTTCATTGTCGGCTAATTGGAACTATAAAACTTGCGAGCTGCAAAGTTTGACAAAGGTTTTTCACATTGTTATAATCTTATTGTTGTGTGCACAATTATTTTTATGTTAAATATGAAGTTGAAAAAAGTGCATAAACGATGAAACATAAATGAAGACACTTATAGATTATTTATCTGGATGACAGGCAGCATAAATGTTAAGAAGACCAAAACTTATCAAGTTTTGTCATTTGAAGTAGACAATTTGTAGAAGGGTTATTTGACCCCTTTGTTAGTTTTAGCGTTAAAGTGCTGTATCTTTGCGAAAAAAAATTGCAGCGACTGTTCTCTTACTGGAAATTGAAGATGTTTCGTACTTACGTTTCTTCAAATCGTATCTTCGAAAAAAAATGGAGCAACTCCACGCTTTTCACCACACTTTGCAATTTTCAATATTGCAAACATACCCTCACATTTATGGTGTTATAGTTGTACGAATGCATCAAACCTAAAATTGAACTACAATATCTCAAAATATAGATTTCAAGGTTTAATTTAGAAAAAAGAACATATTTTTACGATGATTTTTCACGGAGTCACTGTTAGTCAAATTTGACCAATTTCTGTCTGAAATAAATCTCCGCCATGTTTCTTTCGATCAGTGTATATTCGAAGTAATATAAACGATCGTTTTCCCGATTTCACCGCAAACGACACCGTAGGGTTCGCACGGAATAGCGGCAAGGGTGCAAACGGGAAGAACAGGTGAGCAAGCGTCCGCGAACAAACCCGAGGCACCGATTTTTCTCGCCGTCCGGTTCTTACGAGTGCTCGTCAAGCTTAAACATCACTTTGTCCGTGGCAACGTATTAACCTAACGCGCCGAGCAGGAAACGGGTCTCCGTGATTATTTATAGTGGCCTGGCGTGCACTGGTTAAACGCGTTACCCGTTATTTCATCGGGCGACCAGCAGCCTAACAAGTAATACGATTTTCAAGGGCTGCTTTCGTCCCGATTATGTTGCGGGCTGCAATATCGTCGCTTATGTCTCGTCTATATTTTCGGAAGTTGGCGAATTCGAGTCGCGACGCTGCACTGTTCGCAACTGGAAAGAAGGCGCGCGAACCTTCGACGCGATACGGGACGGTTTTTCGAGGTCCGAGTTTGGTTAGATGGGTGAATGACTTCTATCGCGAGTTATGACACTCAGGCAATCGCGATTTAGTCCTTCGGCTAAATGAGTCGTTCGTCTCACTGGTTTAACCCTTTGCGCACAAATGGTGACTCACATTCGTCATTTGGTTGAATAGAATTACTTGGATAAATATTTTTTAGCGAAATCTATGGTGTTACACAGTGGGAATTAATGATAGAACTTACTAATTTCCAAGAAATTGGTTAACCATTTCTGTTAGAATGTTTTCGAGATTATATTTGACAATAGTAGAAATTCTTGCGAGTGCAAAGGGTCAAGTATACGATGGAAGAGCGTTAACGATTTAATGCAACAATTTGAAATAAATAATTTTTAACTACATATGTAATATTATACACGTAATGTTTGAACACAGTGAAACAGATATCATCGATCAATAACGGACGAATAATAATTTGAAAAAAGTTCAAGACCGAACGAGTCAAAAATCCAGTCGTCGCGGTCGCGACGAGAACCAATCGGAACCGCGTGCATTCTTTCGGGCCGCGAACAGTGCTCGATCACGTCGCGAACGGTCAGCTTCCGAGGGGAAAGAGTTGTTGTAAGGTCGATCGCCCGAGGGCGTACGCGATCGAGAAGTCGTCCCGGAGTGGACGATCGTGGCGTCGTAACGGGCTCAGGAACCGTGAACTTGCCCATTAGAATTTGTAAGGCTTCCCCACCCCGCCATGAAACGTGGTCTGCCTCGCCGCTCCGCAGAATTCTCCTCAAGGTTGTCGCGGGAGTTTAACCGGTTCTGAAACTATTCCCCTGCGTCTTTCAACGTGTACTCGGAATCATTAATGTCTGCCTGTTGGTGGCTGTTACGTTTTAGAGTTCACCGAATACATTTTTACGAGTATCATTCACGAACTCGCGATTTGAATCCTTGCACTTTCTCGGTCGCTCTGTTTGTATACAACACCTCTTTGTCGAATGTGTTTTAAGACACGCGTGGATCCGAGCGCGGACATCGCGATATACGAGGGGTGTAAATGAAGCAATGAGACTGGTTTTTGTTCAACTGTATTGTTTTAATATTACCATGATTTTACACTGTTCCTATCGAGGTAGCTTGAATTCTTAATTTTCCAAATTCTCAATTTTCCAAATTTTTAATTTACCAATTCTCTCTTTTACAAAATTTCAATTTTCCAAATTCCCAATTTTATAAATTTTCAATTATCCAAATTTTCAATTCACAAAATTTTCAATTCACCAAATTCTCAATTTACCAAATTCCCAATTTTTCAAATTTTTAATTTACCAATTTTCTCTTTTCCAAATTCTCAATTTTCCAAATTCCCAATTTTTGAAATTCTCAATTCACCAAATTTCCAGTTTTTCAAATTCTCAATTTTCCAAATTTCCATTCTCCAAATTCTTAACTTACCAATTCTCTCTTCTCCAAATTCTCAATTTCCCAATTCTGCCTTGGGAAACCACACATCGCTGAAGACGGTTTATCTTAACAATTTTAATAAGTTCAGTGTTCAAACTGGATTCCGTTGTCACCCGGTTAAAAACTGCATCTTTTCCTTTTCATAAACAAACAGAACATTCATGTGGATCTCATACCATGTTCGAACCAGGCGACTTAAATCCTGTACGTTCGCGTTTGCATTTTACTCGCATGCACCCCCTCGTGAAACGAATACCACTCTTTGTTTTATTGTATGCGTTTTGAGACCCGGTCAGGAAAGTGATCAACCCCACGAGACACATTACGAATTATATCTTGTATTAAAATGCGGCATTAAAGCGAGTCGTAAAAGGATTAGTATCGCAAATAGTATCGTGTCCTGACCCACTTTCTCCCGCGGTTTAACAATGGCGTCTCCTGGAACTCGTGTCACTCGAAGACGTAATCGAGTCTTATTCGAGAATAAAACGAGGGTCGTGACATAAAAAAATCGCGTATGTAGGAAACGGAATGCGGCGTTACGAGCATTCCGAATTTCTCGGCGGGAGAACAAGGAGTGTATCGTTTCTTAGGTCGTGCCTAACTGATCCTTACGTAACCGCGAGATGTGCCAATCGGCATTAGCCTGGTTCATATAATCCGAAATAATTTAATAAATCGCCGGGACAGCTTCGATGGCATCTCGAAGGACCGTTCGGAAGCATCGAACCGAAAGGAAATTGGTTTGACCGTGAGATATCGATGAATTACTGTACGCGAGCGTGCGTGCATGTGGGGAGCTTTCGCGTTCGTTTAACCCTTTTCGAACGGTGACCATTCGTCGTTCGATTTAACGCAGCCATTTTAAATGAATAACCTCTAATTTATTATACATATATTTGAAATTTATTTAAAAATCCTTGGTAAATTATACATTAACCTTTTGCACTCGAATGGTGACTCTCATTCGCCATTTAATTTAATGCAACAATTTGAACTTTATGACTATTTGAACATTTTGAAATTTATATAAAAATCCTTGTTAAATTATACATTAACCTTTTGCACTCGAATGGTGACTCTCATTCGCCATTTAATTTAATGCAACAATTTGAACTTTATGACTATTTGAACATTTTGAAATTTATATAAAAATCCTTGGTAAATTATGCACAAACCCTTTGCACTGGAGTGATGACTTCATTTCGACGTTTGATTTAATGCAACAATTTCGAATAAATCACTTCTAACAAAATTTATTATACATTTTTAAATTAAAATTCCTGAATCTCGAGTGCAGAGGGTTAACAATCTCAAATTTAGGATTTCGGAAGCATTGTAATTTTAGAACGTAGATATTTCTGAATAAGAACATAGAAATTGAAGAATTTGTTATTTCGAAATACCGTGACGCCGCACAAAGAAGTTCAACCTCGAATAAGTCTTCTGTGACGCAAAATGGTGGTGGTAGGAGGGTAAACATTGTAGAGTCTTATGTAAAAATTTTCGCCTTATTAACGTCATCTATACACACGATTAAATTCCACTTCTCATCCCATTTTCCATTCCGAAATGATTAGTGTTAAACGCCGCATATTTCTAATGTACACATATGTATTTGCCCAACCTATTACAAATAGTGAAGACTCGGTAAAATACGCGATATTCTTCCTTCGCGATATACGTATATTATATCTAATATCAGTATATCTAACATATGCATATCTCATATAATAGTATATCTAACATATGTATATCTCATGTAATAGTATATCTAATATACGTATATCTCGTATAATAGTATATCTAACATATGTATATCTCATATAATAGTATATCTAATATACGTATATCTCGTATAATAGTATATCTAACATATGCATATCTCATATAATAGTACATCTAACATATGTATATCTCATGTAATAGTATATCTAACATATGCATATCTCATATAATAGTATATCTAACATATGTATATCTCATATAATAGTATATCTAACATATGTATATCTCGTATAATAGTATAGTATATCTAATGCAATTAAGGTCCGCATAAATGTTTGCCGTTCGATCAACTTTTGGCCGGCATTCCAAATATTACGTGCCGATATCTACCTTGAAGATGTTCCTCACCCATTTGTCCCGGAGTGCAATTAAAAATTACTTGCCAAACTGTTCCTTCTGCTTGCCAGCTTTCCATTCTCGCGTGTTATCGCTCGCGAATAGCTGCACGAACACGGTGTCCACACAATATGGTCGCGGACAATATCTGCGCGGATCTCGAGCTTTTGTCCGGCTCTTTGTTGAACGTATTCTACTGACGTAGGTACATATATGTACGTACACTATCGCTCAAAAATATGTGGACACTTCCTTGATTCTTGTAACTACCTAAAAAAGTATATCACTCATTTCACGATCATGGTTAGGTGTCCACATACGAGCGTTAGTTTGTTTGTTAATAAAAATATACATTATATATCACAATTTTCACGATCATGTTAGGTGTCCACATACGTTCGACCGTCAATTTGTTTGTTAATAAAAATATACAATATTTATCAGAAATTTCACAACCATGGCAGGTGTTCACATATGTTCGAGCGTCAGTTTGTTTGCTAATAAAAATATACATCATATATCACTAATTTCACGACCATGATAGATGTCCACATATGTTCGAGCGTCAGTTTGTTTGCTAATAAAAATATACATCATATATCACGAATTTCACGATCATGATAGATGTCCACATATGTTCAAATGTCAATTTCTTTGCTAATAAAAATATACATCATATATCAAAAATTTCACGACCATGATAGATGTCCACATATGTTCGAGCGTCAATTAGGTTGCTAATAAAAGTATACATTGTATAACACAAATTTCACGACCATGATAGGTGTCCACATTTGAGCGTCAGTGTATAATATATTGTCCTGCGATCTTCGAAGCTTCGTTTCGTAATTACGATAAGTCATTATCAAAAACTTACTACCAATTGCGCCTCCGTCGATAATGTCTCCTATCTTCAATTAGCCTTCTCGTGAGATACGTGTTTCCGTTGGGAACGTTTCATTTTTTTTTTCATCCGCGTACGAGTCACTCTGACCTCGTCAATGTGCATTAATTCGTGTAAACATTCGCTCGATATGTGGAACGGACAAAAAATGTGGAAGGATACGTTGTAACGTATCGACGATCAGTTTGTATGCGTCGTTAATAAAAATTTCCGTATCATCGTACGCCGGTTGCATTAGAGTTTGTTTTTCCTTTGAGCTTTCGGAAAAGTAATTACACCCGGGCGCGTGTAATTAAACACGCAATAAATGCTCGTATAATGCTGTAATTATCGTCGCCGGAAATGGCACGTACTTTCTGTTAATTGTACCATATTGCGTCTGTCTTCGTATTTGATCGATAGCTCGTGCCTTCTCTGCGTTATTTGCACGCTAACTTATATTATATATATTTAACTTATATGTGATATAAAATTTAAAAAATTTTACCTTTTACAATGTATTATGTAGTGTGTAATGTGTAGAATGTAGTATGTATTATGAAGTATGTACTATTTAGTATGTAGTATGGATAATACTATGTAGTATGTACCATGTAGTATGTAATATGTAGAATGTACTATGTAGTATGTAATATGTAGTATGTATATTATATTATACGGTACAATATGCCAACGCAATGATTGTCGCATTTTGCATCATCGTATACTGCAACTCATCAAACTCGAGTATGACTATGAATAATAACTTAGATGGATCGTGATAGTAAAAAGCTTCGTAGTAACCCGAACGACGAGACATTTTTACAATTCACAAAATTTAGGGAGTCGTATAGATTCGTCGAAATCTCTGTAGATTGATTCGTCCAAGTTATCAGTAAGCAAGTCACGTATTCTCCCGCCATGCCGGAAGAGCGTCATCGTATCTAGCCACCTTGACACCAAAGATTCGCGATTACGTTTCGTAATTGTGAAAAACGCCTGCGGCTACCTCGGAAATAGAAAGGTCGATCAGTTGCACGCGTTCCAATACGCATAATGCCACCAAATATTGAGTAACGCGTTACGTCACGCACGTTACTCACGGACAACGGTTTATCGCATGGGCAAACTTGCTTTATGGGACCAGTGATCGCGGTGAATGGCCTCGATGGTCATCACGAATTAGTCTTTCAACTTTTTTATTACTATTAGGTTTACTGGATGATCTAAAGCGCCGATATTTGGCACTTGGTGATCTAAAACGTCGATATTTGGCCCTTGGTGAAACAAAGCGTCGATATTTAGCCCTTGGTGATCCAAAGCGTCGATATTTGGCACTTGTTGATCTAGGGGGATCAGTATTTGACCCTTGGTGATCTGGGACGATCGGTATTTGGTCCTTAGTGATTCAAAGCCTCGATATTTGGCACTTGGTGATCTAGGGTGATCAGTATTTGACCCTTGGTGATCTGATGCGATCAGTATTTGGCCCTTAGTAATCTAGCACGCCCGATATTCAACCCTTGGCTATCTAAAGTGTAGTTTTTATAGTTCGCGTTGTATAATTAAAAATTTATACGTGTTAGATCGGAGTTCGCCACATCTGAACGCGTTAAGTCGCCGTAGCTTGGATTATTGTACGCTACATTTCCACCCGTTAAATTGTCACGTGCCACATATCGATGCAATAGGCCGCCATGCGCCAAATACCGACGCGATGGATTGATATGTGTGAAATTCCCGCGCGTTAGATCGCCATGCGTCACGAATCGACGTATTAGATAACCGAATTCTCTTGGTTAGAATCGTCAAGCTTCAGATTTCCACGCATTATATCGCCAAGTTCCGAATTTTCACCCGTTATATCGCCAAGCGTCAAATCTCTGCGCATCGAATCACCACGCGCCAAATCAGCAAGCGTGAAATCAGTACATATCGAGTTACCCATAATTTCCCCGCGTTATATAGCATAATCCCGTACAAAAACGTGATTGATTCGTCAAAAAGAACGAACATTACCCATAAACACCGAAGAAGCTCGGTGGGTGGCAGAACAGAGAGAGGCACCGATAATATACTGGTGCACACAGGTCGCTGACAAATTGCTCGTGCAGACTCTGCGTTTAAATTGCCCCATGACCGCCGACCTGGCTGCGTAACTCACGTTGTTTGGCCATTATCGTCGATTATTTCAAGTATGCGCATCTATGTCACGTATGCCCGTAAATCCTACCTTTCAATCGGGCCACACTCTGATCTGCACGTCCGTGAACTCGATTCGGCCCCCCGAACGGTGTATCGCTAAATATGCACGGCTGTATTAAAGATGATTATAGTCGTCGGATAACAGGGACTTGAGGATGAACGTTCATCTCCGAACGATCATTCTGTGTCCTGTCTGTCATTAGGTTCATCGGATGCGACTATAAGAATGATTGGTAGTCACTGACTGGCAGTTAGTGATGAGTTAGGTTAGGTCATCATAGGAATAGTGGATTTGGTAAATGTCACACGCTCCAAACTCCTATATGCAAAATTTCTACGTCACAAATTCCTATATGTTATTTTCACACGCTCCAAACTCCTATGTGCAAAATTTCTAGTTCCGAAATTTTCTACGCCTAAATTTCACACGCCCCAAATTCCTACGTTCCAAATCCCTGCGCGGTAATTTCACACGTCGCAAATCCCGATGCGTTAAATTCCGACATCCCAAATTTCTATATACCAGTTTTCTACATACCGAATCCCTATATGCTAACTTCCTACGTTCCAAAGCCCTGCTCGTTAATTTCCCTCGTTTCAAATCTCTGCGTGTAGCATTTCTACGCCCTTAAATTCGTACACGAAATCCTTCTACCTCAAATCATCGACCAAACTTCCAGCTGCAAAATGCCAAATGTGTCCCCACCCCCGTGACAGTGTCAAAGGCACCCGGCACCATTCAATCGTCTCGAAATCAATGTTCAATGAAAAATGGATTCGCATCGCGGTCGCGTAGGAACGAAATGAATTATGAAGCGTGGAAATAAGCAATTGTTAGACAGCGGTTTCATAAAAATCGAAGTCATGCCGACTCGTATACGAGTCGAGGACAAGCGAGGCTCGCACAGTGTTAAACGAATGACTCAACCGATTCATTATCGAGGCAACAGCCAAGAAATTACAGACCTATTCTCATATCTTTCTGAACATTTTACGTGGAAACGTGATGAGATTTTTGCTTAAGATCGACGTTAATTGAACGCATCGCAGTTATTGTACGCGTTAAAAGGAAAAACCGGTGGCCGCGATTGCTATTTTCAGCCTCATTAACGTCATCAAACCTGTCGCGTGTAATGGTAATGACCTTGCCCTGGACAATCCGTCGGATACAAAGTATCTATTTATTTGTCCAACGCTGTTAAGCTCATGGTCATCTACCTTTATAGGTTGTAGGTTCACAGAAAATATATATATATATGTAGACCGTGTTACGTTATTCGATTCTATAGAATATTTTATTTTGGACGTAGGTTGAGTCCTGAATTTCTACGCGCTAATTCTCAATCTCTCGAATCCCTACGCGATAAATCCCTGCGTCCCGATTCCCTACGCGATAAATCCCTACGTCCCAAATCCCTGCACGCTAAATCCCTACACGATACATAAGTACCTATGTCCCGAATCACTACGCGCTAAATCCCTACATCCCGAATTCCTATGCGCTAAATCCCTACGCCCCGAATTCCTATGTGCCAAAATACCTGCATCCCGAATCTGTGCGCGCTAAATTTCGCACGTGCCAAATCCCTGCGCGCTAAATTCCTACGTGCGAAATTCTTGCGTCCCAGTTACCAGTGCGCCAAATTCCTACGTCCTAAATCCTTACAATTCCGAATCCCGACGCATTAATTTCCCGCGTTTCGAATCCCCGCCCGCTAAATCCCCGTGTCAGATGGTCACGACACGACGCTAATTGAATCACCGGCTACAAAGACGCGGACAATTTTCTGGCTGACGGGAAGAAAGTTTCGCTGGATTTTCTGCGAACAAATAGATAGTTCTCTCTCCTTTGTTTCGTAACGGAGTATTACTGCAGCGTTTGGTAATAGAGTTATTATCAGGTTGAAAGCAGTCTCGTACATCGGCCGGGTATTCAATTAGAAACGTAATGGCAGCGGAACAGCTTCTTTTGTCCGGAATTAGGAATAGTCGGGCTTCTGGGCCGGGAATGATGTAAGAAAATTATCCTCATATTCATTCCCCGTTTCGCTCGATCGTGCAATCAAACGCTGTATCGCCGTTTATTCGGTGAAATATTCTTGGCCGACGAGTAAAATCACCGTTCGCTGTATCGACTTTCATAAAGGAACGCTACCATTCGTTTGCTATCGACCGCAAGGGGATTTTGTTGGCACAAGGGAAGGAATGCGGTACACTCGACTTTCAACGGGTCATCATAGTCCCCGTCCGTCCGAGAAATTTCATTCCCGTGACGTCGAAACAGTTCACCCATTGTGTCCCATTTTAAACGGGATAAGATAAATTCCTGTACGAGAACGTGAAACGCGCGACTCTCACGGGAGATATATGATTAATATAAATATTGCACGGGAATCGCATATGAGGGTGATTCTCGAATCGTGATCAGTGAAAATTACTATGTTATTAGCAGTCCGATCGAAAATGTTTTTAACACCTTTTGCATGGCTTTAAGAGAGCTTTACGGAGAATTATTTTTCAACTTTCTTTTTTGAAAGGCCACCTTATGTTTTTTGCAAATAAACATATAATTTTTTTACGCTGATCTGTTACAGGATTTCAAGACAATGTCTGTTTCAACTTTTTCATTATCTTTAATTTTTGTTACTATGATCCATCAGTTCCAAAAATCTGAAAGAATTACGCGTTAATGGCAGCGATATTGTGCCGCAACTGTACAAACAGGAACATTGTCACGTAAATAAGGCAATGTAAATGTTTGATTTTTCATCATTTCAAATTCTTTTATTGTTTCATCGCTTAAAAAGAATTTGAAAAAATGAGAGATTACTAATTATAAGATAGACTTTATATCGTATGAACAAAAATATGGTCACTCGAAAACTTCGATAAAAAATCGACAATCAAAATCTTTCCGACTTTTTTAAAAGTCGAAATTGCATCCGAAAATTTTGAAAAAATTCATGCATCTTTACATCAGCTGGTAGAGTAACCATGATTTTTTATTATAATTTTCTGACAAGCAGAACGGGAGATATCAAGCGAAAACCCAAAAATGATTTTCACCCCTGCACTGGTGACAGGGGTTTAAAAAATCTACAAGCAAGGGTTTCTTCATGCAATCTGTCGTCAAATACATGACCTTGATTTTTTTCCAAATTTTTCGACGCAAGTTCGACGAATTTCTTTCAAAAAAGGCTATCAACAATAATATCGTTCGAGGTATCGAAATCATCGAGACGTTCAGTTTTCTCCGATCGAGAAGTTTCGCAACGAATCACACGGGATACGAACATTAATTAGAGATCCCGTGAATTCCCGGTGTTCTAATTTCTCCAGGAAAACCCGACGCCCGACGGATCGATCTCGATCACGCCCACCGCATCCGGACGTTCATCCGGCGGTTTCCGGAAGTAGGCGTAGGTGACCGAATTTGATACGAATTAGCTTCCGAACACGGAGACAGCTTCACGTTCACCTCGAACTCTCCGAGCACGTGTTCCAAGTAGCCGGAGACCAACGCACCGTTATCGAACGCGATAACGAGCATCTCGATTATTTCTTTCTCTTCGTTACTCGTCACACGTCGTCCATGTAAACACGATGTTATATCGTTGAATCACATTTGTAACAAACTACACGTTGCATCTAACTTTATCGGCATGACACACGCGCCTATGACAGTGATTGTGGAATACCATATGCAGAAATGTGCTATATGCGTTACTGTATGATCTCATATACCAAATGAGATGCTGTATTCACTATATGCTATGTGCACTACTGTATGATCTCATATACTATATGAACTACTATATGATCTCATATACTATATGAACTACTATATGATCTCATATACTATATGCACTACTATATGATCTCATATACCATATGAGATGCTATATGCACTACTGTATAATCTCTTATACCATATGAAATTCTATGTGCACTACTGTATGATCTCATATACTATATGAACTACTATATGATCTCATATACTATATGAACTACTATATGATCTCATATACTATATGCACTACTATATGATCTCATATACCATATGAGATGCTATATGCACTACTGTATAATCTCATATACCATATGAAATTCTATATGCATACTGTATGATCTCGTATACCATATGAGATGCTTTATGCACTACTGTATGATCTCATATACTATATCATCTCATATGCAAGAATTTGGTGCACATGGTTATTGGGCATAAGAATTTAGCATATGTTAGCATATTCAGTGCATGAGGATTTAACATATGTGCACTCAATGTGTAAGGACTTTTCGCATGTTCAGTAAAGAAGCGGGGATTTAGCGAACGTTCAGTAAGGAGCAGGGATTTAGCCAGTACCGATTGATACTTAGGGAACACGGCACATCGGGTGTTGTCGTGTAGGATTACGCACATAACAATATAACACCTGATTATCTGATGCATAAAGATTTCGCAATTTGCAAATTTGGATATTGGATCCCAAACCTCGAAATCCAGAAAATACAATTTGCAAATCTCTCCACGCGCTATAATACGACGAACACCATTAGCATATAAGAGTCTAGCTAGAATTAGCATACAGGTTCACACAATGTTCATCTGTGACCCAAACCGCCATAAATCATGAATTCCAAAGCTAGTATACTTCATCGCTAATAAAAAGCAGACAAGTCCGTCAGGGACGACGTCCACTCCGAGTAGTATACCTCGGGATGAATCGAGTGAAAGTTTATCAACTAGTTATGCCACCGGGTGGACAAAAACTGGGATCCGATCATTATGAATTTCTGTGGCCGATCGTTAGTCATCTTCCAGTACGAACGACTTCTGCCTCGATTTCACCGGCCGTTGCTTAAACGTTGATTCATGATCCAGCAGCCCCGTTTCGTCGAAAGAAAACGTTGCTTGTTAGCGATGGCTGGTTACCTAACCCCGGCCCTAGCCACCGGTGATAATGACACGTTGCTGGTTCGATCTTTTTGCCCGGTCTCTCACTACGCATGAATGACTGCGAACGAGCATGGCAATGGCTTCATTGTTGGATCGTTAGACACGCCGTCGTATTGCGCGACCCGAGAGTTGACCAGCGCTCGCTGCCGCGTTTAACTTTCCCGGGCAAAAAACTCTTGATAATCTCCTGTTTCGTCGAACGTTACGAAACCCTCGTGACGATGGGTTAACCCTTTCAGGAGATATTTTTACAGATAGGAAATCCAAATATTTCTCGTTAGAAACTTTCTTCGATTCTTTCAAAGTTATCGCTATATTATTACATGACGCTATTAGCTGTGTCATTATGTTCGCATATCGTGTCTGTGAAGACATTCTTGTAGAGACTTTCGCCGAGAGCAGATATAACCTCCCGAATCCCTACGCGATAAATTCCCAACCTCCCGAAACCCTACGCGATAAATCCTTACATTCCGAATTCCCACGCGCTAAATCCCTACACGCTAAATCTCCACGTCCCGAACCCCTACTCTCCCGAATACCTGTGTACCAAAATCCCTACATCCCGAATCTGTGCTCGCCAAATTTTGCACGTCCCAAATCCCTGCGCGTTAAATTCTCGTGTACAAAATTCCTACGCGCAAAATTCTTGCATCCCAATTACTAATGCGCCAAATTCCTACGCGCTAAATTCCTACACGCTAAATCCCCACGTCCCGAACCCCTACTCTCCCGAATACCTGTGTACCAAATTCCCTACATCCCGAATCTGTGCTCGCCAAATTTTGTACGTTCCAAATCCCTGCGCGTTAAATTCTCGTGTACAAAATTCCTACGTGCAAATTTCTTGCGTCCCAATTACTAATGCGCCAAATTCCTACGTCCTAAATCCATATAGATTTAGTTGAAAGAATACGTGTTCCAAGTTGCTGTGTTAAACAGGGATGAGCGTGAGTCACCCTTCGAGTGCAAAGGTTTAACCTAGGAATCATATTTTTTTTTACGATGAAGGAGAGTCGGTGATCGAAAAGAAACACCCGGAGAGACACTGCCATGTTTCCTCGACTTTCATCTTTCGTACGGTTACGCCATCCTTGATTCCCTTTAATTGATACCCGACGAGTCTATAATCTTATCGCAACTCAAACAGAGTAGCGAGATCTCCAGCTCCGTGAGAGGCAGATCATCTTTCATGAAGCATCCTTTTTATTTCGAAACGGAGATACAATTATTCTCAATTATCGTTCGTTCGCGTTCCCCTTCGCGTGAAATTCGAAATTGTGCCAACACTGTGCATACGGAAGTTTGTATGCAGTATCCATACTATTCGAGGTACCTTGCTGATAGCCTAACATCGCATGATCTACCACCACGCACTTTCGCTATCCAACTTTTGCTAGGACATTAACCTGTTAGCGTCAAAACAAAAACTTTCCATTATCTCCTTTAGTTACAGAGATATTCCCAAAAATATACTTTCAGCCCTTGACTTTGAGGGCCTTTGGGTCTTTATCACCCCTTCAATGTGAACGATGGCCGATATAAAAAAATACATGTCAAATATTTCCTTGAGAACTATCTTCCACATAAGTTTAAAATCGGAGTGTCCTTATTGGACATGTTCCCTTGTAAGCTTGGCCTTTTGCCCCAGAACCTTGATCGAGAAAGCATTGAAAAAAAAAGAATATTTCTAACAAACCTAACACGGTGTCCTCGTGTTGGTAGGAAACGGACGTCAGAGGAGGTCAAGGATCCCCGGAACCATGCTCAGATCCTGATCGCGGAGTAGCACGTGCCCCACTGGGGTGGAGAGGTGGCGGACCAGGTCACCATAGACAACTTCTGGGGAACACAGCGCGACCGGGGTGCGCTGAACGGAGACCACGGTCCTGGAGGAGACTGGAGAATGAGCATGTTCAGCATACTGCGTAGAAATTGGGCACTTCGCGTGTCGGTGGTGCTCAACATCTGCGTGTTGCTCTACGTATGCGCCCATTTCGGCTCCTCCGGGCCCTGGATCGAGGAACCGCCTACCAACTGGGCGGCCCCGTTGCAGTCCGACACATTCGGCTCCGTGGAACTCATCAACGGCACCCAAAAGGGTGCCACGTCCTCGTCGCTGCCCGCTACCAAGGGTGCACATGGCGTTAACGCGACCAGCCTGGCTAGAACGAGGCTGTTAACCACCAGGCCGTCACCCGAGGGCAAACTCGAGACCGTTGACAACGCTCGTGGGCGTAATCAGACGGTAAGTGATATCCAGGTTGTTGATGGACTTTAAGGTTGTAGATCTCAGGTTGAAGATCAACGTTTTACCTTGAGTACTAGCAATGTACTCAATGTAGCAACCTCTTTGTTGTTTAAGGTTGTAGATCAAACTAGGTGCGATCATCAGCAACCGTGTGTACTGACTCTGAGTGACGTTGACGTATTTGATCATCTTCGTGCTTGTTCCAGTAGATATACATTTCTCCTTGAATATTATCAATGTCACCTCCATGTTGTTTAAGCGTTTTGCTGTTTGGTCCACGGGCTTACGTTGCTCAGTTCCGTGAACGTTTGAGAAAAAGTCCGGTGAAATCGTTCGAAATGTTTTGCGGTAATCCGAAAACCGTGTCAAAAAGTTATTTCCGTTTATAATGCCAGTTTAAATATTCACAGTGGGCAACCACCGTGTCGTCCAATTTGTTCGAATAATCGAATCTCTGTCGTATTCAATGATATCCTGGTTGCAAACGGTTCACGCTTGTTAAACAAGATTATAATAAATCAAACTGGTAAGCTGAGAAATTGAGTCGTTAGATGAGTAGCTCGATAAAACGTGATTTTCGTTCGGCCTTTCCTCTCAATTATCGCAATTGTACGATGAGATTCTTGCACTTCGCTCGAGCGAAGAGCTATGACTATGACTGTTAATCGTGGCGGCTCAATCTATTCCATGACATCATGATGTTAACAAATCAACTGCTTCTGATCGAATCAACGATCGACCCGTGAAATTACCACCGCTACAGGATATAAATAACGACTCGGCGAATAATTCATTGACCCTTCTGAACAGCTGATCGTCTGAGAAAGTTCCACGAGACACGAACGACATAGGGAATTCTAGAGAATTTTACAATTACTAAATTAGAACTTCCATCCTCCATGGACTGTCCCTGGAACGAAATCGTGAAAACTCCATTCTCCATGGTCGAAGTAAATTCAGAAAGAGTCTGGAAACAATAAAAACAGAAATTTTTCAAATCATCAAATTTTTTAGCTTTATTAACAATTTTACCTTTCATAGAAAACTCATATGAGTGTATAACAAATAATAAATTACTTACGTAATTTAAAATGAAATATTGTACAGGGTATATTCGATCTTTTGTGAGGAACATCGAAGCTGAGAAAATAAAAGTAGAAATGTTTTAAATCACCAAATTCACGAGCCTTAATAATTCTACCTTTCATAGAAATCTCGTATGAGTGTATAACAAATAATAAAACAGTTACGTAATTAAAAGTGAAATATTATACGATGTATATTCGATCTTTTGTGAGGAACGTCGAGGCTGGCAACTAAAAACCCTCTCTTGTTTCCTGGCCAACCCCAGCCCGACAAGATTACCGATGGACGAAGAATCTCGATGGGCAGGTTCATCCTTTTTTCACGTTTTATCGCGTATATTTCGTTCACGGCTGACGTCACTGCTTTTACCTTCCCCTCGTCGGAACCTTTCACCAGAGGATACTTTTTTTTTTTGTTTCCTTCAAATAACTGGTTAACGTCGGCCCGATCCTTTTTCTTCCGTCGTAACGACTCCGGGGCAAAAGACCAAACTAATTTTTTTACTTTATATACCGTGCCAATAAACCATCCCGAGGTAGTTTCAGTAACGGACTCACAAATTGCGGACCGAAAGATTCTTGTACTTTGTCTTTTGTCTCGTATTTTCGTGTTCGGAAACGAATTATAACGAAAGAGGGAACAATATTAACCCATAACGTCGTATGACACGTGGCTCGTGACAATGTGGAGCCTGTCGAAATTCATGTCATTTTTGAGCATCGGCAACGAGCAACTAACATTTGTAGAGATATACAAATGCTTTCTATAGTCAACATTTAACC
This sequence comes from Coelioxys conoideus, assembly GCA_947623535.1. Taxonomy (NCBI): domain Eukaryota; kingdom Metazoa; phylum Arthropoda; class Insecta; order Hymenoptera; family Megachilidae; genus Coelioxys; species Coelioxys conoideus. The sequence goes on along the minus strand of OX392451.1, from coordinate 3,144,836 downwards.
TTTTGCACTTCAGAGGTGACTCACACTCACCAATTTGTTTAATACAGCAATGTGGAGCAGACATTTTTTAACTAAATCTGTAGCGTCGCACATATGATGTATAAACGTAAAAAACAGCCAATAGTGACAATTAATAATACAAAGATAATAAATCTTCAAAGCTTTCAACCAAGACGTCTTAGAGCTACTATTTGCTACCAGCGAAAATACCTTCGAGTGCAATGGGTTAATATATTGAACCCAAGAAATGAATACAGAATATTTTGTATCACTTCGAATTGATCGAATGTTCTATTGTATATCCGAAGGTGAATAGCAGCATGCCGTCGACACGATCGACGATGAGCCTGAAGGAGGCCATACTCTGCAACGAGAAGTCTCTGAATCCGAGGAGGGCCCAACGTGGCGACTACTGGGTCCTCTACAACTATGTGCCGATGAGCATGGCGGTTAGGTGCTGGGAGAGCGTGACGTACACCACACACGCGGACTACACGTTCCTGGACAATCTGGAACCGTTGCTGGAACGATGGAGGGCGCCGATATCGATTGCGATGCACGCCCCTGGCACAGACTTCGCGGCGACTCTGGACGCCATCAAATACTCGAGAAACTGTGGCAACCCGCTGATCTCGCAGCTGGTCACATTCCACGTCTTCTTCAGCAGCAAGCACGTGCCAAAAGTGGTGGGTACATCGATACTCAACGGCTACCTGGATCAAAACCATGCATCGGACCGAGTTGCGTTTGTGTACGTTGCTGTAACAATTAACACCAAAACTACCAAAAGACTCTCCTACAAATTTCATCATTGCGGTCATATTTATGCTGATCGTCGTCGAGATAATCTATAAGTGTATTCATTTATGTTTCATCGTTTGTTCATTTATTCTTCAACTTCATTTTTAACGTCAATATAATTATGCATATGTAGGTGGTTTTAGTGTTAAAGATATAACAGCCACGTGGTAGACCCTACCAGCGCCCATACTCGGTTCGCTGCTGTTCGTAACTCGAAAGAATGCGTGCCACCGTGTTACCCGTGCTATGTGACATTAACCTGTGGTTTTCCAATGCAGGTACCACCGAGCGAAAAGGTCATGTCCGACACGTACAACTGCACCCTGGGACCGCCATGGGTGAACGTGACGTTCTCGAAGATGTACAAAAATGAGAAGAAGCTGCTCTATCCGGTGAACGTCGGCCGCAATATAGCAAGAGAATCGGCCCCGACGCACTACGTGTGCGCCAGCGACATCGAGCTTTATCCGAGCCCTAACTTGCCCGCGAAGTTCCTCGAGATGATCAGGCGGAGAGACCAGATGAGCCTGTACAAACCTAATCCGAAAGTTTTTGTACTGTCCATCTTTGAAGTGGACGAGAAGAGCCAACCGCCCAATAACAAAACTCAGTTGGTAAGTCAGTTCGGTCCGGAGATGAAGATGGCCGCCGCGATCATTCCCTGTACTATAGTGCCTAGTTGACCCGAGATTCTCGTACGGGCAGAGAGACCGGAAGACGTGGAAAAGTTGTTATTAGCCGCGAAATAGAAGCGCATGAAAGGATAGCTCCGGGTCCGTTCACACTTGACATTTAAACGAAGAGAGAGATTCGAGGTAATTAAGTGCGTGCGAAAGAGCGTGACAACGGCTGCATAACATCTGACAATGCGTTAAATGGCGCAGACACGAGGGTCGTTTAATCAATGTCGCTTCCTTTGACCGTGGACCTTGATGCGCGCAATTAATAGCGTTGCTGGGAAGCGCAGCTGGCGACTGGCCGCGCTTCTATCGAATATTCGATTCAATTATATCAATCCGCTCGTTCAGAGACGCATTTAGCCTACTCTCGATTCCGTCTTCGAATTTCCGCGAATACCGTTTGCTTCTCTTCGTACGAGATCACCCGGAGATGGAATTCTGTTTATTGTTTAACTGAGAAGTTTATTTTCCTTTCAGTCCCAGATGCTGAAGGCTGGCACGGCCATTCCTTTCCACAAGAAACTATGCTCCAGCTGCCACAATGTTCCCCGAAGCAAAGAGTGGCAGGAGGCGCCGGAAAGCGAAGGTCTACACGTGTTCCACGTTGGAAAACGGACCGGTAGTTTCGTTCACTGGGAGCCGATCTTCATAGGGACCAATCATGATCCTCTCTACGACGAGAGGCTCAGTTGGGAAGGAAAAAGTGATAAAATGACACAGGTATGAATCGAACTAGCTTCAAAACCTAGCCGTAAAAACAGAGAATCCTCCTTCGAATGAACAACAATGCTACACTTCAACATCGAATAGTAATTTCGTTCTATTTTCATTCGCCTTATCTTATCCCCACGGAGTCTTTATCGGTCAAGTTCAGAAAACCTACTTCATCCGAAGCTACTTAAAATCTATCACTATGAATGACCAGTGTTTATCGGTGACTTCACTTTCATTCATTTCTAATCTAGGGTTACGCGTTGTGTGTCCTCGACTACGACTTCCTTATCTTGGACAACGCTTTCCTGATCCACCGGCCGGGTATCAAAATCTTCAAGAAGGACCCGCACAGAGATATGCTCACAGCCAAAACGAACGCGTTGATAAAGAAGATAATCGTCCCGGAATTGAAGATCCTGTACGGCACGCGAAAGGGCTGCGCCGTGTAGCCCTCAGAAATAAGGGCACGGTGCGTGCTCCGTAGGTGTCCTATAGTGAAGTGGCAGCATCTGCGACCATCATCGACGTCCAGGATGTCCTTGAATCAACGGGACATGAACGGTGGTCGCGGCAAACTTCTTCTGATCAGACGTGGCTTCGGTGGACGGGTTCACGCGCGTGTCACCTCCGACAGGAACCTGTGAAACGAATCGTCAGACATTATTAACGATAATGACGACACGATGCCGAATATAGAGATCGTTTGTTAGAATTACCGAAGGGACAACCTCGCGTTTGATTAAACTTCTCCTATGATTGTTAGTTCCTGCAACGAGTTACATATTGTACATCACTCCTTCGTTTCTCGCTGATTAATTCATTTTCATTCGTCTTCTTCTTCTTCTTACGCAGTACAAAAGTATGATGGCAGCATATACAGGACATCACAGAGGGACTCGTGCAATTGTAGTTCTCTTCGCTGTAAAAGAATCTTGTTACACCTATTTTTCACCCGGATGATAGCTAGAGTAAATTGTACATACTAGTGTTGAAAACGGTGCCTCGTATATATATTATATATATACATATATCTCTACGTTTACAACGGCTGTTGTGGTTCTCGGTGAATGTGTGCATTTTTCTCCCGTTCCGTGTGTGTCCCCCCTTCGTCTCTTGCCACCGTTGGCAAGATGAGAGAATGATGATTGTTTTAAACGAGCATCCACGTATGCAGAAACATGCCAAAAAGTACACTGCTCAAGTTAATTAAGCGATCTTGTATTTGGAATGCACATACGATGCTGAGGGAAGTACGTTTTATACTGATAACATTTTTAACGAACTTTAGTTTGTATAATACGAATCTCTGGAAGTGTCTCGGTTATTTGAGTGATCCTATAATTATTTTGAACAGTGTATGTTACAGATACGAACACTGCTCTTCGTTTCTTTTTTTTTGATTCCTATAAGTTTATTTATCATCCTTATCCACGCGATGATCGTGAGAAGCATGGAGCTTCGTGTGGGTCGTTATGATCCGAATGACTGAAGTCATCATACGTTGTTTTCATCATCGAGAGACAAATGTTTCTCTACTCTAGTTTAACTTAACGTATTTATGTTACAACCGCAGACGGAAACCGATCTTTATCATGTAACATTAAGGGATTTGGTTACGAAAGAAATATGCAAAACCAAATAAGTACTAAACGATACGTGTATAAAATGTAAAGACAATGTTCCATTGCGTACCGATCACACACTTAAGTCAGGTACAACGTTCCGTTGTATTTCATTTAATAATTTAGTTTTGTGTTCTTCAACGAATAACGTGGGAAAAGAAAGTAATCGAACATGAATTATTCGCGAAGCCAGAAACATTTTACTCTCCAAGACTGAAGAACATTTGATAACAGTTTACTAGGACATATATCCTAATAATCTTCGATTAAAGAACGTCAAATCATTAGTTGTTTAACGATTCTTTACTTAGCGTAATGAATTAATATTAACGTGTTTTCTTTGTACACTTCTATTACCGACGAAAAAATAATTGGTGCTTCCAGGGGTAGATATCAGTTGCAGTGATCACAAAACAAATTCGTTTCTATCGTTGAAAGGATGAAATTGGTTTTTCCTAATCTCGCTGAAGAAATTCGGGTTAAATTTTTAAGGATTATTTGCTACCATTCCCCACGTAATCGTGTAACATCCGTTACGTAATTGTAAATTATGTGCTAATATTTTTACTCGATAACTGCTCGAAAAGTATTATACGTAGGTCGCATTCGGGAAGAAATATTTCTTGTGCAATCGCAACGTCGCGTGTCATTGTATCATTATCTTAAATATTGTAAATATGTCTGTACCTTTAAGCATAAGCATAATATAACTTGTACTATTTTACACAATCGGTTAGGAACTGAATGTGAATTCCAATACTCTAAAATAAGAAATGTGCTATCTCGAAATATTCGACGCGTTCATGGATTGCAAATTGCGATATCTTGTGAGATGAAAAACGGCGTAAAACGCTTTTTCCGTTTCTGAAGTGAAAGTTTCTTCGGGTCGACAAGAATATTATCTTTTAACGCAAAATATATTTTCACTTGGTTACATCGATCTGTTGTGCAATTGGTTTTTCTTTTATCAGTGAAGTGGGAAGCGAAAGAAACTGTAACAATTAATGAGTGAGATAGTAAAAATGTGCATAATCCAACATCGCTAAGGGTACTCTCACTAGTCAAAAACTTAAGTCACTATTTCTTAGTAATTTTACATTTAAGTTTTCCCACATCGTGCGTTAACGCGTTGATTGCTACATCGTGAATGGGTGGCACTTGAATTTCTATAGAAATCCAGCACCCGTGTTATCGTGGATTCTATTATTCGATTAAAAAAATGATGAAAATAATAAACAAAATTTGGTAAAACCAGTAATATTATGTAATTATATTTTTAACAGTATCGCCATAGCGATCAACGTGTTAATTCCGAATTGTTCAAGTGATCAGTAAGTTTCTTTTTGTGCGAGTACTCTCAATAGTGTGTGACGCATGCACAATGCACACAATTATAATATTACAATACTACATTATACATACACACACATTTGCAACACCTTTTTTATCAATGCCCCGAGTAATCTTAAAAAGGCTATAATTGTAAATATGTTTTTTTTTTATCGTAAGACTTGGAAAACCAACGAGATCAGTAATCAATATCTCAAATTAATTGGGGTAACATTGAGGAAAAATGTGAAATACTGACTCATCTTTTTGTGATAACTATAGGGCACAAGCTAATTATCTATTTCGATTGTTTCACTGATTATAAAGAGGAAAAACAATTTAGTTGTACCGACAAGTAGTTAATTATAATTAAGAAAATTTATGTTTTACAAATTGCATCTTAAATTAAGCGAGATCGAAATTTGCTTCGTGGGATGATATTGGAACAAAGAAGACAGGGTATTGCAAAAAGGAAATAATTTATGTAATATTCTTATCTGAATAAAAAAGAATAATTGAAGTAAATGTTAAGTTACAGAAAGCATACTTTATGGTGAGGGTATCACATAAATTTCATTGAAATATTTCATTTGCAAATCACCGTTGTATGAAGTGTTAAAAAAACGTTTATTTGGTATAAACACTGCTCAGTAATTGTACAATTCTTATAGATACCAGTGATGCATTTCCGCGTAATGGTCCTGATAAAATAATTTCACACGTGAAAACAGATTTCTCTGACAGGATAAGTTCCTTTTATGCTCTTGCCTTTTTTTTAATTCGTCGGGGCTGTGCAATCCGGTGTAACGATTGCTGGTAAATAATAATGTGTATTCTGTGCCTTATTGTCTTTATCTTTAATGCGTATATGCGTATGCGTGTGCGTTTGAAAGTAGCGTGTTTGACTTGAAAGCACCCTAAAATACCCACTTAATTGTAAGTAGTTAATCGTAATAATAAAAATGTTTTTAAGGTGCGTGTGCATCTTTGAACAATTCCTTGCTACAAAAGATAAATTGTTGCTCTTGTTGGATCACACTTTCCTTCAAGATTTTGTTCCTCAAATTGTATACAACAATCAATTATGATACTTCGATGTTCCCAAGCTCCAAATTTCCAATATTCCCCATAATACCCGGCCAAAATTAATTTCGACGCAAGAGATCGCAACTTTAGGGATATCTGAAACATGTAATTTCGATGATGCATGACACCATAAGGCATGTTTTATTATTATGACTAACGCATTAATGAATTGTTCGTGTAAACATGATTTACCTACGATACGCTTTTTATAACAAAAAAATGAAAGGAAGATGTTTCTCCAGTGGCATTTAGTTTCTTCGTATTATAATTAGGTTTGGATGATTGCAATTCAACTTCGTTGAATTTATTTTTATCTGTTGAGCACTTCGTCGTAAAACAGTGCCAGGTTTGCAAAAAAAATTATAAAATTATGGAAGACATAAATAATATTATTGTATATTATAAACGTATGTATTGTAAATATTGATAGCCAACGGTATATATTTTCAGTGATATGCTATAAATTCGAAGAAAGTTGAAACAACAATTTTTCCAAATTTGTTACGGATACTATACGGAAGTTTCCTGTGGATGTTATCGTGTATGATACAATGAAATAATCAAACAGAAACAATAATGTTTTTAGTATAAATTTTAGATTTCAATATTATCATTTTCAAGATATACATACAACTTTTATAAACTTTAAATATTTAATACAAAATTGTTTTTGTTATATTAAATGTTTAATACAAAAGAATTATATGTATTATTAATTAAAACACTTTATGTTAGGCTGTATAAAAATATATATATATACATATATATATATATTAATGGTTAAACATACTGTACAAAACAATAATCTATCATAGAAGTTACATTTGAATGATACTCTTGGAGAAAGTGATGCTTTAAAGAAAAAAGAAAGTATTTGTTGTTAACATAAGTTAAACTACTATCGATCATGTATATTAATTACAATATTATATTTTCATCAATGTTTTTCTGTGCTAGAAAGTATTTGAGAAACATTGCATCTTTAAACATATGTATATTATACTTGTGTAAGCACATAAAAGAATCTTACTTGACTTTGTTTTTGTATATATGTACGTAAAATTGTATTTTTCCAAATAACAGGCTAGAAATATAAATACTATTTGAGTAAGTTTCAAAAGACCTCAGTTCATCCCTTGATAACAATTTATTGAATTTTCATCATTCTTCTTTTTTTTCTGGTGCCGTTACAAGGAATATTAACAATTTTCATCGACTCGAAGTCTCGCGAAGAAAACATTTACAAGCATTTGTATATTTCAGTTTATTTTAATTAAAATATACAGATTTTAAACGTGATCACACATTTGTTCAAGTTCGCCTCCTTCGACCTAGTCTTAACCTGAGATAAACCACTATTAATTTTTTTGTTCGCTAAGTGTTTCTGATTTCTTTAATAGATCCTTTCTTTCTTGTTATTTCGTTCGATTCTCGGAAAATACTCAGCTTCGATGATCTATGTAGCGAATGTTAAATCTACAAGCGCAACGAGACGGATTCATCCTTTACTACCCCATTCTTTTCTCTATGTATATTATAATTATTTTTTTTTTCATGTATATAAATAAACGCTAGCAAAAATTTTATTTATTTCTTCTCCTATGAGCATAATCATCTACAATTTTTATCTACACGTATATAGACACCTTATAAATATACGTGTACAATTTACATATGTATTTAAATATATATATGTATATGTTTAAATACATATTTATATATTTATATGTATATATAGTGACAACTTTATGGCATGCACCAAGAAGACACGCTCTTAAAGTATATACTCTTTATTTTTTTATAAGGGTAAGTCTAACGTTCGTTCCTTTTAAAATTTGTTTTAGTCTTTTATCGCTTAATATCTAATGAAAAACTTTCTTCTTGGTCCATGATGTACTAATACACTTCATATATACATACATATATATATACATTTAAATGGTAACTATTGTAGGCACGTGTTATTATTTATCATATATTCCTCTTGACTCTTTCACAGAACTTATGTTTCTTTTGCACTGTCTATAATGAAACGTAAAAATATAAAAATATCGATAAAGTAATATAAACATGTACTTTCAAAAGTATATTTTAAATAGTCAAATAACCTGTGGGCACAGTAAATTCTTTTATCACAATGTTATTCGTTTAAAATATTTTCTACAGTTTAACACCAATCAAATTGATTTCAAAATCTGTATTGTAAAAATGAAATACTTGGTCAACTTCTCGATAATTTTTTTACAAAAAAAAAAAAAAAAAAAAAAAAAAAAAAAAAGCAGAAATGAAAATGGCAATATATGTATAGCGAATATCTAGATCATGTAAATAAAATTGTAGAACATAAACATGAAATTACTGTACCACTTTGATTATGAGCAGTAATTATTTGTAATATGTTCAGCTAAATTGTCCTGAAGTACATTTTGCAGTACTATCTACTCACAAGCTTTAACTTATCTTAAAGTAATAACACAAATTCAAAATCACGTACAAAAAGAAAAATAAAAATAATTTCCAATAATTTGTATTCCTACTTAACAATTTAAGCACTGATTTATACAAACCACCTGTATGCTGATTGCTATTTTAGCAATCCATTATTATACAACTATAAACAAATGAATTTACTTATTTAATTCAACCACTTCTTTAAATTGCTCTAAATATAATCTATATTTTGTATCGCATAATAGACAGTCATTTTGTTGCTTCGAACCTGGCAGTTGCTATTCAAGACATCGTCACGCATACTTAAGTGAACAATTAAATACTCGTAATGATGATATATAAGAATCATGACAAACTATCCTTAAAATCTCTGATGTAGAAAGATGCTTGGACTTTGTGCTATTATTATATAAAGTTAAATATCAAAATTTAATAATTATATCTCACTTTTTTTTTATACTGAATCTTGAATAACCACTCCATACTTAGCCAAAGCTGATCAGTGATTACGTACCTACATTCTAAATATTAATAATTTCTAAATTTTACTGTAAGCAAATTACATTCTCTTTAACTATTTGTTAATCATCTTAAAGTCATTTCCTCGTAGAAGACTGTAACACTTAAGAGGAATCATTGGAAAAACATATTTTCTATAATTCACATATACGCATCTTTTCTCCCTTAGATACAACCATGCTATCATTTTTTTTACCTCTCATACAATTTATACATATGTTCATGTACTTTCTCAGCTTTCCTTTTCTATAATTAACACCTCGATAGGCTAATCAAATATTAGAAAACATATAATAATGGAAGGAGTCTCTGAATTTTAAGCCAAGGTGATATTTTAGTGAAACGAAGCAATAAAAATATTAGTTTTCAATAACGAAAAACTTCTTCAAATAAATATACATTTCAATTCACCTCAATCATAATTTAACTAGCATTCATTTTGAACTAGTAGTAGATTACTATCTGAAAAACAGGAACATTTCAGTTATCTTCAAAAAAGTAAGACAACGATACTTTCTTAAACCAAGATTATGATTGTGTTCTATGATGGAAAATGCCACACGCGGACAATAGGATTAATCGGAAAGTACACGCGTAATTCTATTCGTTTCCGACTTGGCTATGCGAACACACAAAAAATGAAAGAAACCACGTTATATCACTCAATTGGTGTTTATATATTATTGCTAACATTAATAACGTTTAAAAGTACGCAAATATGAAAAATACGATTGATTTCTCACCCGTAATGTGCCGTGGAAGTTTAAAATGTCATTAAGAATGCGCGGGAAATCCGATATGGTGGGTAGTTGAGCTTCGGAACGACTTCGGAAAAATTCGAGTAGATAGGGTATAGTTTTCCTATGTGCACAGGTGTTCGAAATTTTTAAAGATAGTATATGTTCACTTTCATCCGATCTCGCCCGAATTTTTCCGAAACCGATTCGAGACCGCGATTTCGGGTACCGGCACATCCCTAATATCATTGCATTAATAACAAGCTGTTATCCTACTCATTTTCATTTGCTTACAATTAAAACAGTTGAGGAGGAGGCAATTATATTAAAACAGAGAACAAGAAAGTTAATTTTTAGAAGAATTTTGGTCCATAAAATGCAAGCCCAATTCCGTCGAGGCGTCTGGAAAACTTAATCGTGATAAATGATCTTGCACACAGCATATCCTTGACGCGTAAAATTCAAGATAAAATGCGACAGTACAATATTTGTAACCAGCACACATTCCGCAGAAATGAAAATCAACACGCGCTGAAGAAAACCGATGAGGGTAAAATGTAATACCCTGTGTACAAGTAACATAATCAATACGTGTTACTCTAACTCATTTTCCAAGGCGTTTAATTCGAGATCGCGTGCTTAATGATCTAGCGCTCGGATTGTAAGGTGATTTCACTCTTTTACCCATTCCGGAACTAGAATTGCATCCTGTGTTCGTAGGATTGATCGTAGAGCAAGTCCCGTTCCCGGTATCGCTATTATTTTGTTTTATACTGGACGATAACGAAGAAGATCTTACTCTACTCGACTGAAGGAATCCGTTATTACTAGACTGTTTTAATTTACTCGGCAACGAAAGTCGACTTTGCTTTACCATTCCGTACTGATGTACTAATTGTGCAGGTATCGTGTGACCATTTATCTCTACGTTACGCGAACGCAATGTTTTTACAGGTGTCGCAGCAGCAATGGTGTCCGACCTAGAAAAACACAAATGATGTTGTAAATACGTTCAACGTAAACTCGTCTCTCTACACGAGCATACCAATGCAGAAAAAAACTAACCTAAGCCAACGTTGCGGAACGGTGTCCGATGAACCTATAAGAGACATAGTTCGATTTATCCTCCGTTCGTTACAACTATTCGTTGACCGACTACTTTTCCCTTGATCCCACTCTCTTGCACCAAGACTAGCAGCCCACAGTTGCTTTAATAGACCTTTGAAAGAGGGTCTTCTGATTGCCTTCACGGGCGTGGCTTTCTTTCCCAAATTTCTTTGGAAAGTGTTCAATGAGGAAAGTCTTTCTTGCACAGGTACAGTTGTAGCACCCATCGTGGAACAAGCGATGTTTGACTCTGTAGTAGAACCGCTCAAACTACTACTTGTTGCACCTTTTGTAGCCTGGTTTGCCGGGTCGTTCTCGTCAACAGGGTTTCGACGGTCCTCCGAACGCGTTCTCCTTTTAACACAGGTTTCTTGTAACATACACGATTCGTCAGCTGTGCCAACTACACTCTGCGATATTGCACTATGTCTTCGTTTACTACCGACAGCACTACTCCTCGTTTTATTCGTTGAATTTCTTACACTTTCCTCTAATGTGCTTCCTGTCATCGATACCTTTGTACTGCGTAACTTGAATCTCGAATTTACGTACGTCTTTGTTTCTAACGAACCTGAATCTATGAGAGTACTTCGTGAATGCGCATTCAAACTGTGTCTTCTTCGTCCGTTTCTAATTTCCGTTCTCGTCGCACAGAATAACGTGGACTGTTTATGACGTGGTTTGCTTAAAACATCACTTTTTATTTCATTCTCGGTACCAGTACTTTCCGAGATAATTTTACTTTTCATTTCGTTACCGCTAACATAAGTAGAAGAGTCTACGTCGTTACATTCACTAGAAAATGCACTTTGGTGTATCACATTTGTAACGCTAACATCGTTTTTGCTTTCTAGTCCGAGAGGTTCAGATTTGGAAACGTTCTCAGGAATCAACATGTTAGCCGCATCTGGTTGCTTAGGTACAGTTTCTGACTGGTCTTTATCACGTCTTTCGATTTCTATCGTTGTATCTTCGTTAGATTCAATGATATCTGTTACTAAATTACCGACTATTTCGTTCGAAATAGCTTCCATGACTTGGGTACTATTATTTACAGAAGTCTCTTCAGCATTTGTCTGCATTATTTCATCTTTTGTTCGATGAGCATTATCAGAACTTTCATCAACTAAAGTAGCATCCGTTGCTTTTGCTTCTTTATTGTTGTTTTCAATTCCATTTAAGAAGTCTGGTTTCTTGAGATCAACGTTATGAGTTACTATTGGAGAAGGTTTTGGTATACTTCGAACAACTGGATTAGGAGTAATCTTTTCTAAGTTTTCAGAAACAGGCATAGGTATAGGTGCATGTGCAGTGTGATGTGGTAAGACATACTCTTTCTGATTCAATAAAACCTTTTGAAAGAAAATATAAATTTTCATTAACATGTTCCTAATCATAATTTTCTCAATATCTTCATAAAAAAAAGTATAAATACCTCGCTACGAGATGGACCTGGTGGGTCCAACATTAATGTAACCACGCTCGTATTATCGGCGCGTAATCTTTTGGATGCCCACCTTTCCAATGCTCTATCAACTAGACTTTGTGAGGGGTTTATCCATAATTGTATGTTGTCAGCTTGCTGTACAACATCATTAAAAATGTGCCATTAATTTAAATAATTTTATTACTCGTGTATAAAGTCTATATAAACATACCCCATTACACGTTTGCTGAGAAGCAATAAGGTGTTTTTCATTATGCCTCTCAGTGGCTTGAACAATAGCCACTGCAGCTTGCGGTGTCAGCATATTCCACAAACCATCTGTTCCAAAAATGAGGCAACGATGTGATTCAACATCGATTGCAACTACATTAACATCTGGTTCTGGAGATACGACAAATGTATTTAATTCAGAATTGTAACTCCAGAGATCACCTACAAAGTACAAGATACTCAATAAAATTATAAAACTTTGTACAATCAATAGCTTCTTCTTATTGTTTTGAACCATACCTAAAGATCTAGCAACAGCAAGAAAAGGAATTTCATCTATGTGAGTGGATCTTCGAACCGGTCCCTTGTGTCCTATGCGTGGTCTATTCCACACAACTCTTGGCACTCCGGATTTAATGACCACTTTACCACCGGATTTACGTATCCTCAACATTTCAGGAACACTTTCCGGTTTGTGGTCTCTGGTCAGTGCCTTGGCCCTCCATTGTGGATCACCATCATCTTGATAGCCAAGTATTATACCGGAATCTCCAACATGGCCTATATAAATCTTGCGCTTGCGAATAAACGCTATACTCGCGGTGGTTCCAGCCGTGGATGGTAGTCCGGATGCTGTTCTTGGCCACTTGTCTATCACAAAAGTAGATTTTTGTCAGGACCCAAAATGACTGATGATCTTTAGCAAACTATTTTTCTATGATTCCCTGTTACATGAACAACAAATTAATCACAGAGAGGCGAACGATATCGAACATTTTCTCTCAACTAATTTTTATTTCAGTTGATACTTTCAGGTTAGCTCGGATTACATAACCTAAATTCTAACCTAATCGGGCACAGGTGGTGGGGGAAATACGCGGGACAATGAGAGAAATTCTTCGACCAACGTTTGATACAAGAGTTTTTTGGTCGAATGCATTCGGAAAGAGCCAAGACCTTAAAGGAAACGCGGAAAACGATAAAATAACGGGACAGGAAATGTAAATAGGATTCTTACCAAGCTCCCGCCACATCGCATAGTGCGTGTTCACGTATCCGTCTCTGATGGCTCGAAGAACGTCCTCGTCGCGATCACTCCAAAAGTTTTTCTGTTTCACAATATCGTTCATTAAATGTTCCTTAGCGAATGTGGCCGCTTCACCGCCACCGTGACCGTCGAATATTCCAAAAAAGGCATATTCCAGATCTTTGTCACCCGGTGTAGACTGAAAGGCCACGCTGAACATGTCCTCCATGTACTTACGACCGCCCTGATTACAGTGTCCGGTCACTCTTATGTTAACCCCAATACTCAACGGCATGATGGACACGCCGGTGACACGGGATACCGAGAAGACGAAACTTTCTTCCTTTACTACGCACTGTTCCGACACGTACACGGGAACGGAAACCTCGTATTTACTGGGCAGGTCTACGCGTAGCTCGAGGGACGCACACACACTACGACGATCATGGCCCCACACGGCACAATGACGTTGCGCCCAACGGAGTAGGGCAAGAGGGGTCGTCCCCTCTATGATTTCACCGTCGCCAGTGCGCCGCACCACGTCCGACGTTTTGAGAGAATCTCCCAACGGAAGATTTTCTAGCGGTGCAACAGGGTTTTCCCCAGTTTTCCCCGTGATACCCTGAACGCACCCCTACGAGGTTAACATCGGACTGTACGCCATCCTGCATACGTGACCACGAACGACCGTGCATGCGATTGTAGTTACGCTATAAGCGAGCGAATACATAGCTTATTTTTCCCCCACTTCGGAGATATCGAAGCGTAAACGAGCGTTCTTTTGGCGCTTGGCGATTGTTCGTCGGATCGAATGTCCGACGCGAACGAATGCTCTAACGATACGAACGTTTGTTCGGCGAATCGGTCCGATGCGATTACAACTCGGTACGTTTCGATTCCATACTATCTTAATTCAGCAACTTGCTATTTGATGCGTTTCAATTCGATTCGGCACGATTCGGATCGACGCGATCCAATTTGGCGCCATTCCATTCCCCGCGATTCAATTTGGCGCGTTTTAATTCCATATGATTTAATTACACGCGATCGAACTTGGCGCGACTAATTCGACGTGATTCGGTACCTCATGCCGAACACTCGAAGTTCAGATTTTAGTTTCGGACTTGAAACTCCGCGAACATTTGCTCGCATTCAGCTGTTTAATGTAACCGAACACTTAGCTCGAACGAATGTTCTCGTTCTTGCTCGTTTAAACACATTCTAACAACTGCATACCGAGTTTTCATATATTCTATATCGCGAAGTGAAGCTTCAAACTTCAATCGATTCGCGCGCAGATTTCACGCGGGATCATTAATGCGTCGGCCGTGTGTCAGGCGAATCGCAATATCATTCGATCGAGACGTATACTTTTTCAGATAGTTATTCTCGATAGTTTTATCATCGTCCGGCATACATTAAACGATGCGTGGTGTGCCGCTTAGAAGGGACTCTAGGGAATTCGATTTATCCCGCTTCGAATTTAACCGGGAAATTAGATGTGCCACGAAATAACCAAAAATTCTCCGTAAACAGCAACACGGTAACATTACCTCGGTTATATTACGCTCACCAATGACCACCACACGCATAGCGTATCGCTTTCCCCTTCCGTTTCAGCGTTGCCAACCCATCCCTTCCACCATGGAAACTTTTACCCTGCCCCTTGCCCCGGTAATCCCCTGACAACTGGGCGGCCCATCAACGTCGGTGCTATTCATGCCGCGCATCTCGGCTCACGCAGTTGCCCCGTTGCCACGTTTTCTTCTTTGAACTCGGGCTTTCTTGTCCAACAGGCTCGAACTTGTCTTCGGAAAACTTTTTTTTCAAAATTACCACCATCCACAGCAACGTCGAACAAAACGACCGTACATAACCTTATCCTAGTCGCGTTTCGATTACCGTTTACGAGGGGGGAACGAAAGTTCGGGTAAGATCAAAGAACCAATTTGAGATACTTATTGGCCCACGTAATATTTCGTTTAGCCTCGGATTTAAGTTTCCCTCTTCGTTCAACGATCAAAACGTGCGACAGACGTTTACGAAGTTGGGTAGCAGGCCCGTTAAATAACCTGGAATTATGATTTCATTTTTGTGCAGATACGTTCGAGGAAGTAAAACATTGCGACGAATCAAGTGAAAAGCAAACATTCTGTTTTGTAAGGCAATGCAGTTATCTCTTTTCAAGAGCGAAACACGGGGCACGTGTTTGAACTTGCTCGCCATGTGAACTGGCAACGCTGTGCTTCGTTCAAAATAGCACTCCCAGCTGGCGGCTTTCGCTTAAGCATTCGATAGGATATGGTTCGATAAAGATCGTTTTGTATCGTCTTAGGAAAACGATATAATTGCAATCTTCATTTGCACTTTGTCTTATCATGGAAATTGGCCGTAAAGGGTTTGGCAAATTGAAAAGAGTCTAGCGACACGGTCGATACGTGTCATCGATTGCATCATCTTAAAAAGATGGCTGTTCCTTTCTGCTTGGAAACAGTTATGCGGAAATATATACACAGTTTAGTTATTTCTTTTACAAGCTACTTATATTAAATCTTGAAACTGATTAAATTCGAGTAATGAAGCAACTGAAATAAATCTCGGACGAAATCTTGATTATTGATTGGAAAATGAAATTGATATAAATAGAAATGCTGTAAACTGCAAGGAAATGTAAGTTGAAACTTTTGAACTGCGTCTGCGCTACCATCTATCGACTTACAGGAAAATCATAAAAACTACAGCGACTGATACGAATGCGGGAATAAAAAATGTTTATGGAAAGTAGCATTTCTTCATCGCAAAATAAAGATTGGTAATCAGAAACTCGTTATCAATGTTTATACATGTACGGTCTTTAAATATACTTAAACGAATATTAATTTAAACGTGCGTTATCGACGTTTCGTTAAAAAATAATTTTAATCATTAACATTTTACTTACTAGCAACTTAAAGAAATGCATCTGGTCATTGTGTAGTTGATTTCAATGAATTCTGCTTCAACTTGGGTGCAAAAATAATTTTGCATTTACCGAAAATGAAATTTGGTAATAATTTTCCAGATAAAATTACTATTTTCCTCATAAATCGGTATTTGTCAAAATTATGAGCAATGGACATTTTACTTATAGGTATGTACGAGTGTATGTATACATTTTTATTAGCACACTTAAAATTACTTTTTCGCAGAACAACAGGTATGGGAATTTGAAACACGGACTCCGACATACCGGGCTGAATCATCCGAAAACCATCGAGACAAGTTGGTGCAGGTTCAATCCTGTTGAGCATATAACGACGTCTTCAACGTACCGTCGGGTTGCCATGCAGAATGTATCAATGATGTAGGCGAATCTCTTTTGAAGATGATTCATTGAAGATATACAATGGACAGACTTGTTTCGAAAATAGTTATTATTGTAATTGATTCTTTGATTAATATTACCCTAAGTATTTGATTAATACTTAGGCTATTAATCGATTAATTAGTACAAGAATGTTTAATAATTGTAAGGTTTTGCCGGTGACGAATTTCTGATGAAACTTTCTTTAGCCTACATCAGGACCTTGCAAATTTTTATGAGCAGAAACCTATTTTTAAAAGTTGCAACTTTTAGCGTTCTTTTCTTTGGGAAAAGGAATAAATTAAAATAACCATTCGTTTGTACACGTTTAACTGATTATTATTGATGTATAATAAGTTTACTAAGTCACAGATATTGTTGCAATCAACAGTTTGTTGTAAAGTGATTAATAAAAGAAGTTGAAGGTATTTAAAAAGCTTTGTTGTTCTGTATTATTCAAAAATTACCATTTTTGCGCGCGCCAGCTGAAAAGAGCACTGCTGGCGCCATCTAACGGCGAACCCAGATACTGGTAAAACAGAAAATTGCGTTTTTCTCAAAAATTAGAAACTTGTAAACGTTTTTGCCCTCATCAGAATGTTCTATAATTACAAAGGAGTCGATACAACGCAATCATAATTCGCTAGAAGCATTAATAAGGAAAATCGAAAAATTCACATTTTATGGACTAAAAAATCCTTAGCCATCTAGCGGTGAAAGGCGGGAACTAATGGAACTAAATGTCAGACGCAATTATTGCATTTATTAATTTCTGCGATCAATTTACGCTTTCACATTATTCTGTGGGTAATTAGTATCGCGTTTGGAAGCAGATTAACCCATGTTATTGCTTTTCAAGCCGAAAAAATCATTTTCAGTAGAATTCGCTCTGCAACGACACAAGTGGCGCCATCTAGCGGCGGAATGCGGGAACTAAAGGAACTACCTGTTTCAAAAACTGGTAGTTCAGCCCGTTCGCCTCGCAGGGGGCGCCACATGTACTGTTTTAAAATTAATTTAAAAAATGTCGATTTTTTCGGTTTATAGGCATTAATATGCATTTAATTGCTCCGGAAGGCAATACTAATTGACATCGGAACATTGTGGATGTGTCAGCTACCCGGAAAAATCGGTAAATCGCCTAAGCTGTATTTAGAATTTACCACGATTAGTTCCCCGCTGTCACCGCTAGATGGCTAGACATTTTTTGGTCCATAAGATGTTCTTTTTTTTAATTTCCGAATATAACGCTTCCAGATTGCGATAAAGCCGTTCTCATCGCTTCGTACTGATCGTAGATCAATTTCTGACCATCAACAAGGTGTAAAAATGTCTCATTTCCAAAAAATTGCAATTTTCTTTAGGAAGTTTGAAGCTTCTCCGTAGGATGGTGCTGGGGGTACTATTCCTACAGAACGCGCGGGGAAATATGAATTATGGAAGCGTGTTTGCAAAAACGTGGTTGCTTAAGAAACTTATAATTCTCTAATTAATTACTTTACAATAGACTATTATGTTATATGTCAATTGTACACATTAAATCGTATGATATATTCATTTAAGAATATAAACTTGTTTGTAGTATTTCAATTATGTTACCTAAAGTGTAACATATCCTTTCGCTCTAGTATTTCATATTGTTTAAAATAATTTGTCTTATACCTTCCTGTTTCTCTACCTTCTCTATCTTTATATAATACAATAAGCACTGCTACATCTACTTAAAAATCATATTATTACCTGTTGACTATATTATTCAAATAGCCTGCAACGTGACTGACACATTTTAGAAGCAACAAACTAGAAATAACAAACCAACTCCTATGTAAGCAAACATTGTAGCAGTGTGCAAACGTAAATACAACGACCAAGTAAAGATATAAACCAGAATGTACAATTATATAACAACATTAATTGAAGTACAATGCAGAAATAAATCAGTATCGCTGATACAGCTCCTGATGTCCTTCTGAAATGCAAGGACGCAATAAAATAGCTATAAAAACGAGATTTCCAATAATGTCTGCATTTCATATTCATGTTGTAACAACAACAGCTTGAGTGGTCTCTTCTGTACATATTTTTGCTGCGTTCACATCTTTTGCACACCCTGTGGGTCCTCGATGACAAGTGAGCGCAAGTATCAGGAGCACAGAAAAGAAAATTCTCTCCTCCTCGCATCTTCAGCATGTCTCCTTGTCTCGTGTCTCCTCCGCGTTTCTGCGATCCTGCATACAGGAAACAAAAATCAGCACGAAATTCTAAGTGAAGTTGGTCATCATGACGTTCATAAGCACCTCTTACTATTTATACGAGATAGGAATGATCTTTAACACTGAAACTACCAAAAGGGTCAGATGACCCTTCTATAAATTTCGTACTTCATATGACAAAATTTGTTAAGCTTGTCTTCTTTATATTTATCTGTCATCAAGATAAAGAATCTATAAGTGTACTCAATTATGTTTCATCGTTTGTTCATTTATTTTTCTACGTTATTTTTAACATGAAAATAATTGTGCGTTATAGGTCAGTAGTTTTAGTATTAACTAAGTTTCTTTCGTTCGGTGGGATTGAAAGACGGCGAAAAATGGCGGCTTAACGTATACGGATAATTTATGCGTCGTTCCGTTACATTTATGCGAAAGAATCGCGTTTGTATCAATGCTCCTTAATCCCGGGGCTATCGATTCGAATTGGAAATTGCTGGATGAAGTCTTCCAGCTGGAAGTGTGTGCAATGGCACAGCAAGTATACGAGTTATCTCTCCGACCTCGCCTGAAACGATAAAAGGAATTTGTACGAATTTGTTATTAAAATTGGCATAGTGCGCTCTTCCTGTTAGGTCTATCGGAAAGTTCTGTCCGTTTATGAAGAGAAAAAAAATGATACAGGTTTTAATACTGTTAAGACCAACGATGCTTTTACATTTATTATAGAATAGATTTTAGACCTAATATCTAATACCAAATTAACAATTATTAATATTTTCTTTTCTCCGTACGATGTTATGAAGATTATGGTATATATTATCAGAAAATTGTTGATTTACGATCATCCGTTAATGAACAAAATTTTCGGCCATCGAAAAAAAAGGTGCGATTGCTTGCAAGCACTTGCAGCCGTCATTTTTTTTTAAATAAAAAAATTTTCTATCTGTTGCGAGTGCCGCAACGAATACGTGCGAAAAAATGCATTTCGTAAAAAATGCAATCGTCGCGTGTAAGGCTTCGACGTGGTTGCGAGGCGAAACGGGGAAACGAGAATGAACGAACGACGAGTTTAGTGAATTCCGGCGGGGAGGTGGCATGTGGTGGGAGTGCGTTGGGGAGTTGGGAATTTTGGGAGGTAGGATTTGGGGAATAGGGAAATTTGTACATTTGGGGATCTGTGAATTTGGGGATTTATGAATTTATAGATTTGTAAATTTGGGAATTTGGATTTTTGTAGATTTGGAAATTTCTAAACTTGAAAATTTGGAAATTTGGAGACGTGGAGACTTGGAGATTTGGAAATTTCTAAACTTGAAAATTTGGAAATTTGGAGACGTGGAGACTTGGAGATTTGGAAATTTGGAAATTCGGGGATTTGGAAATTTGGAGAGGTGAAAATTTGTAGATTCGGATATTTGGAGACTTGGAGATTTGGAAATTCGGGGATTTGGAAATTTGGAAATTTGGAGATTTGGAGATTTGGAGATTTGGAAATTTGGAGATTTGAAAATTTGGAGATTTGGAAATTTGGAAATCAGTAAATCTGTAGATTCACAAATTTGCAATTTTGGCAATTCAGTAATTCGAACATATGTTAAAATACATATTCAGTGCGAATGCCTGCCGCAGTAAAAAAAAACAGTTACAAAAATTCCCTACAGGAAAAATTGATAAGACCCCATCAGCGAATAATTCATTTAAAACCGGATCGTATCGAGCGAACGATGTAATCCAAATAATGTCAATAATCTGATACTTACTGGCGTAGTACGGATTTGCAAGGTATGCCAGATCTTCCGGTGCCGTCTGTTCCATTAACAGGTTTATTCAACAGAGACAGTGTAAAAGAAAGCGGGAAACAAGAATAGAGAGAAAAAAAAGTGATCAATTTCGTGGTGTGACATCAGGGATTCCGTTGTTTCTCTCTCTCTCTCTCTCCCTCTCTCTCTATATATATATATCTCTTTCTCTCTTTATCGAAAACACGATGACGAAGGATAATTACTTGACGTGACTAGGGCTTTTGCTTTTTACACGGTGTAATTTGAGCCAGTTTTTATATTTTCGTTAGACCATAAGGACGTTTCTGTTTCTTACGTTCGCCTCGCTTCCGCCGGTTACACTCGTTGATTCAACGTCATACGATCGATTTTCATTCAGCTGCAGTTGCTCAGGAGCTTCGGTAATTAATTCGCTGAATCTGGCGGCTACTTGCTTCCATTTCACCAGGTCAGCCGGCTGCAACGGAAAGTAATCGACCAGCTCACAATAAAATGGCGGGATCAATACGATCCCGCACACTTCATTTCAGTTCCTTCATTTCAATTTCAACCCTTCAAATACTTATATTCTCAGGTCCATGAATAACTATACGACCCGACATGATTATATGACCTACCATGACTATATGACCTAACATGACTATATGAACCAATACGATTATATGACCCAACATCATCATGTGACCCACCATTATATGACCCAACATCATCATGTGACCCACCATTATATGACCCAACCCGACTATGTGACCCAGAATGATTATGTGACCCACCATAACTATATAACCGAACACGATTAAACAACAAATGAGCAGCTGAAAGATAAAATGATCAGATATGTCAGATACACGGTTCAAAGGTAAAATATTGTTTGGAGAACAGAAAGAGTTATTGCGCATGGGGTTAAAGCGGCCGAAGTAGCTGGGCAAGTGGTGGCTTACCGTCAGGGTGAAGAAGACCGGAAGCAGCGCAATCGGAAGCGGCGAGCCGCGCAGTTCCGATCTCTCGGACGGTGGCCCGGAAAGCGTCAAGTGTCTCAGTAAATCAAGAAGACCGGCCAGAAGCTCCCCGTGACGACCCCCGACGTCCTGTCGTATTAATCCGAGCGCGTCCCTCGCGATTACGTGGGCGGTCACCCCGGGATTGTCGGCTGGTCGATGCAAAATTACCATTTAATCACTCGCTCGTCCTTATTTCGCTGATGGCAGGGAAACGAACCATTCAAATTTATTATAACTACCGGTGTACCGCTATTGCCGGCTAAAAAGATATCTGTAATTGCTGCTTCGGCCAGTGTGGACCGAGTGTCATGTGGATCGTTGCTGATCGATAGCTTATATGTCACTGAAGGGTTAAAAATAGTAACGAGTGGATATCGACGGGGTTTCAATGTGGACCATACTGTTATACAATCAATTCGACGTAGAAGCACTCTTTTTTTGCAATATTATTATAATACTGTATATTGTAAT
The DNA here is from genome assembly GCA_947623535.1 of Coelioxys conoideus. Classification (NCBI taxonomy): domain Eukaryota; kingdom Metazoa; phylum Arthropoda; class Insecta; order Hymenoptera; family Megachilidae; genus Coelioxys; species Coelioxys conoideus. The sequence goes on along the minus strand of OX392451.1, from coordinate 3,122,297 downwards.
ACTATTGTATGGATTCAGTTGAATTATTTTACTATTGGACAGCACATCATTGCACTATCTTACTGTTGGATCATTTCAATATCGGGGTGTTTCAATCATTGTAATATTATAGCATTTTACCGTGTGTGTCATTCATCATTGGCCCATTTATATGTTCTATCACTTTCTGACTCGAGCAGTCCACCATTTGATCATTAAAATACTCTATCAAATTATTATCTGTGTCTCCCACCATTATTTTCTTAAAGGGAATGCACGCAACAGTGCAACCGAATAAAAAAAATGCCATAATATTCTTATTACACGAGCGAAAGACTCTACTGAAATTAATTCAACGCGTATAATACGTGTTTCCAGCGACATTAACACCCTTGGCAAAAATCCTAGTTACGCGAATGGCGGAAAGCAGATATTAATGCGTCCCTATGGAACATCGGACCGGTTATAAACAACGAGGTTGCTCCAAAATTGCAATACCGTCGATCGAGATATGTAACGCGATATATTCGCCGATAAGTTGCGTATTTCTTGACATAACCTATACAGGGTGTCTCAGAAGTCGACGTCAAGCTCCGGGTAACAGGCTAAGTCATAATAGTTATCAAAAAGATATAACTTTAAGTCTATAATTTTTAAAATACGTAACTTAGATTTTTCGTATATTTTTCTGCCCACTTTTATGATGTAGCCTGTTACCCGACGTCGACTTTTGGAACACCCTGTACACCTGTACGTACATCGACGACGTCGTCCGGTTAGGTAACACCCGTGCTTACTCAATCGCTATTATTCGCGATTTTCATTTTGCTGGGCACGGGAAAAAAATTCCGCCACGAAAAACGGAATTCCACGACTCGATCGAACGAAAAAAAAAAAATGCAAACGAATCGATTACGTTGCGACACTACCTAGAAGAAGTTGTTGCACGTGTTGAGGCATCACGGGTTTCTTCAAGTGACTCAGAAAGAGTTGTAACGCCGCTGCACATTCTAAGGCTGCATCGTTATTGTTGTCCAAATGTGGCCTCTCTCCTTTCTTCAACGAATTCAGTATTCTTCTTCGTAGATCCCGACGACCAGCTCGTCGAAATAAACCCTCCTCCCTGGCGTCTTAAAGGAAAATTGTTTATTCGATCGGAATTCGTTCTTGTATTACGATGTCCCGCAAGTTTCTACCTTTTTTCTCATGTCGCAAAAACGAGCTTCGAGAAATAATTTTCAAGTAATGTGTTGATAATTTTGGGAGGAGTTAATAATGATGTTTTGATGTGGTACAGCAGAACAGTTCATATTTAATGCAACGATCTTAAATAATAAATTTTGTGCATTTATTTCAATCGGACTAGGAAGAAACTTATGGGGTACCCTAATATTATATTTCGAATTCATCTTCATATTATTGCTCGAATTCGTTATTTGTATTGGAATTTATTTTTGCGAACTATTATTGACAGCCATAATTTTTAAACTATGTACAGGCATGAATTGTATTCGAAATATTTTATTTTGCGTACGTTCTTTTAGGAAGCTGATGATTTGTTTCACAGCCTGCAATGATTTCTTCGATATTATGTCGTCGTCTGTTTCTTGCCTGTGAAAAGAGAGGAACAATAAATCAATTATACTCGATCCTTCATTTTTTATCTAATTGTATGATCTGTACAACGTAAGAGGATAGGTTAGGCCAAATCAGATGAACTGTACAATGTAACATGATAGGTTAGGCTAAATCAGATAAATCACATGATCATTTAAAATGTATCATGTTGCATTGTGCAGTTCATCTGATTTAGATTGACCTATATCAATATACAAACAAATAAAATGGCTGACAATAGAAAAGACTGTTCATGAAGCGTTTTGTCATAAAAACGAAATCGAATTTTGTGCAACAATGAAGTAACAAATCGACAAAGGAGTTTACAGAATTCGATATAATTACAATAAAACGATGGCATCACAGCAGCCACATTGCAACAACAATCGCATCTCACAATCGTCGAAACGTTGTCAACAAAATTCAGGGCCAAAGCAGACGTTCGCATTATTAAACGAACACAACACTTCCTCCGTAGTTGGTGGCCCACGCTAAAAAGTGGATCAAGGTTCGTCGATTTCCGGAAGAGTCGTAAAACAAGGCGACACGAAACGATCCAATCATCTCCGTTTTCGTCGGCGCGAAACGGAAATACGCGAACGAAAACATCTTGACGGTGAAACGAAACATGTAATTTTCGGTAGCTTATAAAGGGGGCCACGGTCGACGCTGCCCTTAACATACTCAGATAGCATGTTCGAGCGAAACATCCTTCGTGCACTCGTACTACCGTGTTTGTTCGCGATCCTGGTGTCTGGATCGTCAGGGATTTATCGAGACTACCAGGGACTCAGAAACCCGAGACATGCTTCCTGTCCCTCGTGCCGGCGAGAACGCCCTGATGCCCTGGTATCCTGGTGAGTGCCCTTCGAGTAAAGCGCAAGGTCGCCCTTCGCGATCGAAATTTGACGATGTTGACCGACAAGGTGGGTTCGACGTTCTACAACCTTTTTGTGCCCTGGTACATCACTTGGGGCATCCATGAACGCTATCAAGGTCTTCTATGTGTTAGGACAAACGTATCCATGCTTTTATTCGATAATGTTATCCATTGAATGAAAATAGCTTTGTAAGAAGTTTGATATGTAAATTCTGTTCAATGAATTAAAGTTTTAGTCGGTAAGGGATTTGAACAATTGAAGATTTGGAAATTCGGAGAGTTGATAATTTGTAGAGTTGTAAATTTTGAGATTTGGAGATTTGGAAATTTGGAAATTCGGAAATTCAGAAATTTGCAATTTTGAATATTTAGTAATTCGAACATGTGTTAAAATAAATATTCGTGCATCTATAAACTGTGGGATCACGTTTAGCGTGGGAGACGATATTATAAGACAAGGGATTAATTCAATGTTATCCATTAATTAACGTGTTTCTTCAGGGAGTTGGAACCAGTCAGAAGAGACTTTCGCGCCCACGACCCACAATTTGGGCCATGGTCCAGGGACGATTTCCAACTCGACCAGGCCACGTACGACCCGTACGATCGAGCCGTTAGAAGCAGAGGAGGCTCTCCTTTCGACACGTTCGGAGACACCGTCAAACGCGAGGATCCCTTCGCCCTCGAGGGAGACGTCAATTTTGACCTGGCTCCTTCACCGACCGTACCGACCCGCAGCCTAGAGAGTCCCCGCGAGTATCAACCCCGCTACGAATTACCCAGAAGCGTGGCTCGACCTAACTACCTGAACCCCAGCTTCTACAATCACATCAGTCGTCAGACCGACTTGGATCCCCTCAATCGATACCGGGATGACCCTTTCTACGGTTTCGGTTCACCAGCTTCTGGTCCGGGTCGCCCGTACGATGCTCCCAGCAGGAAACCGTTCCAGGCCCAAAGGTACCCTGACAGGTCCTACGACATCGAACGACCCATGGTTCAACCGCAGTCATACGCGAAAAGACCCGTGCCCAGAACACCTGCCCGGGCACCAGAGCAGTTCTTTTTACCCAGGGAGCAGCCTAGGGAGTCCCCGGCGATGTACCCTCGGGAGTCCCTGTCGATGTACCACCCTAGGGAGTCCCCGTCGATGTACCAGTCTAGGGAATCCCTGGCGATGGCCAAGTCTAGGGTGACCCCGGCGATGTATCAGTCTAGGGAGGCCCCGGCGATGTACCAGCCTAGGGAGTCCCTGACGATGTCCAGGTCTAGGGTGACCCCGTCGATGTACCAGCCTAGGGAGACCCCGTCGATGTACCAGCCTAGGGAGTCCCCGGCGATGTCCAAGCCTAGGGAGACGCCGTCGATGTATCAGTCTAGAGAGTCCCCGGCAATGTCTCAGTCTAGGGTGTCCCCAGCGATGTACCAGTCCCGGGAATCCCTAGCAATGTACCCGGCCCAGGTGAAACAGGATTCGTACAACCTGGCACCCGAGCCAAATGCGTACAGGACGCAGAGCAGGGACGATCAAGATGCAAACGGCAGTAGCTGGAGGGAGCAGACGAAGAGGAGGCAGGAGTCGGAGAGGCAGTCGAGGATGGAAGAATACGAGGATCAGCAAAGGTCGAAAATGGCGCAGGAGATGAGGCAGGTTAACGACGGTCGTCAGGTTAATGGACAGTTCGATCGTGGCACGGATGACCAGGAGGACATGAAAGGGAAGAGGGGCACATCGATCGGGAACGGGGACGTCGAAGTGTTAGGCAGATCCAAGGTGTCGTGGAACAGGCTAACGGAATCCACCACGGAGGTTAGCCCGCCGGAAATGGCCAAGGCAGTTACAGAACGGCAGCCGGAGGCGGTTACGGCAAAGGCCGTAATTGTACCTTAATTCCGTGAAGACGTTCCACGGGCGTTATCGTTGAACGGATAACTGCTGGTAATTTTGTGAAAATGAAATTCTCTAGCGCGTTTGTTATGAAGGCCGGGGAATTCGTGAGGGGCCGTTTGCCTAAGTAATTGATGCGGAACTACGTTTTGAACCGGCGATTTCTGGTTCTTACCTGGCGAGGAGGCAATCTTAACGATTAAAATTTTTAAGGGTTGCATGCATTTAACGGAGCGAGAAAGTATGATAATGGTAGGAGTGCGTTTGAATCATCCGAGATAGTATGATAATAGAGTAAGACCGTTTTTGAATCATCCAATATAGTATAATAATGGCGTGAGACTGTCTTCGAATCGTCCAATGAAATTTTTGTCTTGTATGTGAACAGAGAATACCGGAATTGATATATATATATATGACAAACAAAAATCCCTAGATATTGTAGAAACTCGTATAAACAGTAAAACGAATAAACCAGGAATGTAATGTGATCTAATTAAGTTGCTAAAGAATCTAATTTAACAAATAGTACTTTTCGTTTAAGTAAAATATTCCGAATATACAATTTCAATTCTACCGAATAAGCAATAGACTTCCTATATTTTCCCCAGATTAAAAAAATGTGGGGTACAATTATAATATTTACCGAAACAATTTATTAAAATCAACTTTTTGGCACCAAACACAAGAATAAATCGTTGTCATCGTTTCAACGTGAAACCAAAAATTCCCCATAGGTTAAGTCATTTATCAAATAACCCCTATGAAACCTCGTAACTTTCAACATTTTCCCTAGATTCAAAAAATGTGGGATGCAATCAAAACGTTCAATTTTCTAGTACCAAACACAAGAGGAAATTGTTACCATCGTATCAACGTGAAAGCAAAAATTCCCCATAGATTAGGTTATCCACGAAATAACCTAATTGTAGGATGACCTACATTCAACCGAAATCCATCATCGCATGATCGCGTCACGCGTTCTTTTTCATAGTCGGACAATCGTCGCGGATCGAAAGATTGTTTTCGCTGAACGGAAATGAAAAGGGAAAAGATTGTTCGGAAAAACAGTCTCTTTATCCGATGAGTCCGTGGAAAATCGTGGCTTCGTGATAAGAGCATTCTCGTGGTTGAAATGATCCCGCACGTACGCCGGATCCAATCGAAGTAGCGGAGATAAGAAGAATCTCGACTGTTCCCCGAGGGAACCGAGTGCCGGAGATTAAAACGTACTTCCGGCAGAGGGGAAATAATTCGAGCTTTGTGCGGAGGAAGTCTTGTAACGAATCGCGAAACGGTTTACCGTGATTCTTCGACTCGAAATGAAATCCCCTCTATGGACCTATGTACTTACGCCTTTATTTCGCGTATATTTACCTTCTATACACGAAACTTGCATTAACGAGTTAATACTAGAGACTAAGTCTGTTAGAGGCTGACCGCGGACGAATTTACCGCGAAATAGTACGGTGAAATGGTAGAATAGCATTATTATAGATTATTATGGGGAGAATACAAAATGGCTGGATAGACAAATAGTATATTGAAATAGTAAGATGGTAGATGTAACATTTTACCATTTTATCATTGGACCAATAAATTATGATGGAGTGATCATCGTCTAATCATTAAACTATGGCAGAGTGATCCAATGGTGGTGGAATGTTCTGATCTTGAAATGGTCGAATGGTGAAATACCCAAATGATGGAATTCCCCAATGATAGAATGTTTCAATAGTGGAACGGAGTAACGTTTGAATGTTAGATTGATTGAATAGTGAAATACCCATATGATGTAAGAGTCCAATGTTGGAATATCACTATGGTGGAATATTTTAACGATAGAGTGTTCCAATAGCGAAATGTCTCTATGATAGAATGGACCAAAGTTGGAAGAGTAGAATATCAGAATGATCGAATGGTGGTACGTTCTGACCTTAAAATGGCCGAATGGTGAAATACCGAAATGGTGGAATGTCACGATGTTGAAATGACAGAGCATTGAACTGCGTAACAGTGAAGCGTTTCGATCCTAAAATGCTTGGATGGTAAAATGTCTCAATGGTGCAATATCCCAATGACGGAATACCCCAAATGCAAAATATTCCAATAATGGAATGTTACAATAATCTAATGCCTCGACGACATAATGCACTGATCGTGAAATACCTTGAAGGAACCGTGGTCCACTTGTATGATGTTCTAATAATTGAACACTAGACTAGCACAATGGTCAAATTATCAAATTATGATTCAATAGTAAAGTGATATAATTATTAAATGATCCAATATTAAAATGATCCAATTATCAAGTGACCCAACAGCAAAATAGTCCAATTATCAAGTGACCCAATAGTAAAATGGTGTAATTATCAAATAATCCAACAGTAAAATAGTCCAATTATCAAGTGACCCATTAGCAAAATAGAGTAATTATCAAATAATCCAGTAGTAAAATAGTTCAATTACCAACTGACCCATTAGTAAAATACTGTAATTATCAAATAATCCAAACGGCCCAATAGTAAAGTGGTCCAACAGTAAAATGTAACCATAAAATATTAGAATCGCGAACGAAACGGAAAGCGGACAATTTCCTGAACGAAATAATTAAATCGACGATAAAAAAAATGTCCCGTGCGCTCGAGGAAAGGTTTCATAATGACGAGCAAAAAAATTTGCAACTAAATTTCCGTGCGTTTTCATTTGGTTGCGCAAACACGGCCGCGCGTTCTTGATTCCGTATTTAATTACAACATTTTATTGTTATACCGATACAGATGCAGGCGCAATTATTTATTATATCATTGCGTGCACCGAGTGTTATTGTTTGGAAATAATGTTTAATTAAAACATGCAATTGCGATACCATTCAGCATCGCTGTCGCAACTTCTTTAATCGAAAACAATGCAATTTGAGTTCAAACAATAGGTAGATAATTATCTATGTACACTGAACAGGAGATAAATGTCGAAATATATTATTGAATCATTCGATATTCTCGTATTACAGGAGCTATTATTCACTTTACGTTCGATTTATTTGTAGTTTCTCAACTTTATGACGCTACAAAAGAGTCCTCCAATTAAAAATTCTACGATTTTAGAATTGTGGGGTGTTAAGGGCTAGGATTTAAGGATTCCAGGGTATTACGACTTCGCATGCGTGTAATACCAGTTGTTAGCGCATAATACCACGAATTTATTTCGTTCCTGGCTCTCATAACTTTGTGGCTCTATTGTTACGCGAATTTATTTTATAGTATTTGCAGACTTTATATCCGAGCTTATTTTGAAAGTGGCGTAAGTCCATTCATAGTCATTAAAAATATATTATTTCTTACATAGTCCATTATACTAACTCGAATGATAAATTCTGTCATCCACGTGTTTAAATTTATACACATACTTGTATACACATATACATACATTTTTAAATTTAATCCAATGTAAGCCCTTCAGTCCGTCGATTCGAACACAAATGGACTTAGGCCACTCACGAAATGAACGACTCATACGCTCTTCAATTGCGAGTCGAACATCCCGTGAAACGAACGGTCAATGCAACACCGATGCGTACGAACGAACGTACGGTCTACGGTCACGTCGTTTCAACAAGTGACCTAATAATTTCCGGAATTCGGCGCCGTCAGCGGAATCGTGTTGTGGATGCGTGCAGAGTTTCGACACTAAACACGTCCGAGAGGACCTTTAAATAGCGGGCCGTACGGTCGTATCATCAGTTCACCATCGATCGATATCGAACAATGTATCCCAAAGCTTGCTTCGTCCTTTTTGCGCTGGGTTTGGCGTTGGTGAATGCCATCCCGGCGTCGAAGATCGACAAGAAGTCCGTCATCGACAACCCGAAGATCGAGGAGATGGGCGCCGACAAGGCCAGAGCCAAGAAGTCCACCTTCTGTATGGACGTCCAGGAGAAGTCGGGACAGTTGTCCCAGATGCCGACCGTGAACGTGATACCGCAGGGCGGTCCCAATGTGCAGACCTTCAGCTTGTCTCCGGCACAACAAGCATCGGCTACCATCACCGTTCCTTCGGGACAACCCGCCTCGCAGGCCTACACTCTGGGCGGTGGACAATCGGCAGTGCAGACCTTCAGCGTCAGCGGAGGACAACAACAGGGATCGAAACCCTGCGGCGGCAAAGGACAAGGAACATCTCAGGCCATCATCGAAGGACCATCGGGTGTGCAGACGTACAACATCCCACCTAACTCGGTCCACACCTTCAACATCCCAGCGGGTCAACAGCCTCTGCAAGCCTTCACCATCCCGTCTTCAGGATCCCCGGTTCAGACCCTCAGCGTGATCCAGACCCACTCTCACCCAGCGCCACCCTCTGCCGTCGTCATCCCGCAACCCGTTCAGCCCATCCACATGCAGATCATCCAACCGCCCCAGACTGCCCCTCAACAACCCAACATCAACATCGTTCAACCACCCGTAACCCAGATCAAGGAGGTCGAGGTCCGTCGCCCTGAACCACCAGCACCCGCACCCGCACCCGCACCCGCACCGGTTCATACATACGAGAAGATCATCATGCCCACCATGCAACGCGTTGAAATGTATCCCGTGACCAGCGTTTGCAAGGAACAGATGGTGATGGTCCCATCCAGACCCGTCGTCTCCGTACCTGAGTGCGAGACCATGGTCAAGGTACCTCAGTGCCAACATGTCGTGCAATGCGACTGCAAAACCAACAGCCTGAACGTTGAGCCCATGCAATTCATGTCCCTGCAGAGAAACAGGATGATGGGCACGCACACTCTCGTCTCCAGACAGGCTAACAAGGATGCACCGAACAAGGCCGAAGAGAAGAAGGTTCGTTTTTCACTAAATGATTAGATACTTTCAAAAGATCGTGGGACTTTTGCTCATGTGGGTACTAGTAACTGTTCGTGACTATGTACGAGTAACTATATATCTAACTAGGTACATGGTAATACCTACGTACATGATCGTTGCTTGGGGGGATGTTACTGTGGTTGAAGCAAGCGAAGGTTAGGTTACATTAAGGGACGAGGGGTTAGAAAACTCGTAGTAGCCCACGTCGTTAGGACTTTACGGTTTCTCGCAGGACTAGATTTACGTGATAAAGGAATAAATCGTGTAAAATGGGGAAATAAGAACGAACGGTGTTAGATATGAAAGAATAGCAAAGGGGTCGCGATCCGAGACAGTCATCGTGCCAAAAACGTCACGTTAACATAAATTTTCCTATTGTTACAGGAATAATCTATCGATCCTGAAGACCGAGGCGGAGGACGTCTTTCGAAATTCAAGATAATGCTAATGTCACATTTCCGTATCTCGGTTACGTGTTAAGCACCAATAAAATGATTACCAAACAACATCACGAATATCTTAATACCACTCAATATAATTAGATTAAGTGTCGGCTCTTTACTCCGCGAATTCGATCGAATCCATTAACGCGACGTTTCAATTTCAATATCGAACGTTTTCCGATTCACTGAGGACACGAACGAAAGTAAATTTTAAAGGCTCTCGAACGGGTTAATCCATCATGTTCGAACGTGCGACATTATTCGTCTGGGCGACGAGCGAAGAGTCCATTTAGGATATCAGAGCGTTTGAAACGATCGTATGCGATTTATCATGGCAAGATGGATTCGTTCGAAAGGTCTCATTAAATGGCTGTCGTTAGGATCGATGGTGCTGGCACCGCGATCTAAACACGGAATAATAACCATAACCTCGAAGACGTCGGTCGAATTCATGGTACAGCGATATACAGTGAGGTACAAAAGTATTCGTACACTTGGAATATAGAAATAAAATATTTTTTATATTATTAATCATATTTGGACATATGTAGGTACATATTGTACATAACACTTACAAGCAAATGAACTTGTGTCATGTATATGTGTTATGTACTATATACAGCTATATATGTTCAAGTATAATTAATAATATAGAGAAGAGGATATAGAGGAATTTTGTCGTTGTGTTATAATATACAGCTATATGTATATGTTTATATATACAATACGTGCTTAGTAACCTAGAAAATATTATTGCTTTTATTTCTACATGAGCGTACGAATACTTGTCCCTCGCTGTATGTGATTCTCTGCGTCAAAAAATTTGTTCCCATGACGTATTCTTCGACAAGGACGAAGACAGGTTATGACAAATGACCTAACCTCGAAGAAGCTCTACCCGGGACGGTCGTCGCATAATTGGGTGAATTCGTGACAGTTTCTCAACGAAACGCAGAAAAGCGGTTTGACCGCGAATTTTCCAGCCGCGTTGTTTGCTTTTTGGTCGACGCCTTCGTGCAAAAGCTTTCGAATTACCTTTTTGAATTCGGCACGCCCATAGTTCCCGACGTGTTTGCACGATGAACGAAATCCGTGCGCTGTCGGGCAGCTTCGCTTTTCAGGGTTTACATACGATCAACCGAGCAATTTAAACGTTCATCGGGATCAGAAGGTTACGACACGGCACCGAGCGTATATCTGTCAGCGACGCGAACGCGTCCGATTAACGTTCGCAACGTATGGTGAATCGTATATCGAATTACTCGCAAACACCGTCTTTTGTTACGGTTGTATTGACTTCCGACTCCGGGAGTTCTACACGTTCGTGTAACTTCGTCATTTAATTTATCGCGATTCAATACGACTCTACGATTTCCTCGTTCGACCGTAACGAAACGTCGCCACAATTCCGCAACTTCAACTCAAACGTAACTGCAACCTAATCTACTATTCGTGAATCCGCATTTTACCTAACTTAATATGAATATACCTGATCCTACCTAACCTATTATGAATAAACCTCATTTTACCTAACCTCATATGAATATACCTGATCTTAATGAACTGGACATACTTACTCTCAGCTAACCTAACATGAGTATATTTAATCTTATCTAACCCAATATGCGTATATATAATAATACCTAACCTACACATAGTTTAACCTCACCTAATACCAATATGCACAACGTTTCCTAACTTAATACAAATAAATTCGATCCAACCTTTATGTAAATCACAGTAACGAATTTGCAATGACGAAAATTATGCACCTGCAGGAGTAGAAGCTGTTTCGCATAATTGTAAAGTGTATGTATAATGGATCACGCGAGAGGGAAGTTTCTGTTTGGTAGATACAGGATACTATTAAATAATTTCGATGCACGGCAGTAAATAAATATTTGACCGCGGCAACGTAGATAGCTTATTCGTCTGTCATGAATAATAATCAAGGGAAGAAAAGCTGGAATTCCGTGAGAACCTTTATGAATGTCAGGACCGCGTAGCCGAGTTTATTTCACCCGTTAATTACCCGCTAAGGGTACAATATAAATGTAAATGGACGAATAATCCTGGAAGTTTTCTGTTTTCCGGGCTCGAGAAAAAAAAAAACGATATTTCGCGCGTTTAGGTATTCCGAGCGACGCGACGAAAGTAACCAGATTGAATTAGGTTAGGTTACCGTGGAGATAGAGGGAGCAAATTTATTTCTATTCGGTCGGCGGCGCGATTTATCGAATCACGAAGGAACAGCGGAAATTCACCGGGCGTAGATCATGCAGCGAATAATTCCGGATAATGTATGCAATTCGGAGAACTATGAATTTAATGGCACGAGCTGACCTCTGACGGGGAAGCCGCGAAACTTTGAACAAAATGGTTGATCCTTGTTCCTCGTATGTACGTTATTTCGCAGACGAAGAACAAGGATACCGTTATCCATAGTGATTTCTTGGTGAAAGAACGAAGAGAAAGATTGCTTCACGTTTTCTATACCCGTTTATTATGTTCGCGTTTTCCCTATTATAACCCGTATAAAGTATGTTTTATCGCTTATTATACCAGTTTTAACAAAGAAAAAGACAATGGCTGTCTCATTATGCTCGTGATGTGCAATGAATTTATACAAGAGATATTCAATATGGCTCGTTGGTACACTTGATAAAATGAAGGAAAGCAGTAATTTTACAATAGAAATAATTAACGTTGCTGTCGATGGAAACTCGAAGTTACACGAGATAATCATGCTCAAAAGGCATTATATTATATTATCGTCATTGTATTATCTTGTTGGTAATGCATTTCGAGGAACTTTAGATATGGAGTGTCGAACCAAGCCACAGAGGTGGTTAATTAATTGTGTATTCCATTGTTATTAAACGCAAATACACGGCAGAATATAATGCTCCAGATAGTTTGACGGCTTTTAAGTACAATCGACGACATTTATTCGAAAATGGCGGATCCGGTCGGATTTACTTGTTATTTATCCCTTCATTTGTTATTCTTTATGCATTCTCGTATATTTTTCTGAAAACTGTTTTCTCGTTCATATTATTCTGTTCAGGGCCCTAAGATGGTTTTATTGATGTCTCTGCTGATTTTCAACAAGATAAGGAGTTGATATGTGTATTAATTTAATGTTTCATTGTTTGAATTTATTTTTGACATAATATACTAGGATGATTGAATTTATTTTTGATGTAATACACTATGTTGATTGAATTTATTTTTCATATAAGGTATAAGGATAATTGAATTTATTTTTGACATGATATACAATGATATAATATTTAGAATATTATTATACTTTTTAGAGGGGAACAATATATGTATATGTATGTATATTGGTAATATCCCCCTGTCTCGTGACCGTTGAACAATGTGCACGCGTTCCCACGTCGTCCCTAATATCCATCGAATCGAAGAACAAATTTTCTTCCAAAGACGATCGCCGTTTCGTAAGATCGGTTTGACCCGATTCACCTCGCCGTTTTGTCGAACGTGGAAAGTTGTAAGTGTCCTCTCCGGGGACACATCCCCCGGCGAACTATCGTATTCCGTTCGTTACCAAGGTAAACTAACGTTTCCGGTCTGTTCATTCCGGGATCAGGGTGCGCAAACACTCGAGGCAGAGACCGTCGCCATGGGGTGAAAACGTGGTGGTTAACCTCGAAACCGGTCGCAGTATCCGGTCGTGTATTGTAAAGCGGTCGAACGGCTGGCATCGGTCTGAACGCAGTGACCAAACAATAGTCGATTGTTCAGCGAATCGATTCTTCGTTTCCTTCGAGACGTTGGCCGAGTGTCGAACGTGCAACGATCTCGAGGTGAATACAAATTTCCTGTTCGGTTCTCGCGAAGGCAGCTCGTCCCACGCGACGACTCCAGGACACCTTATTTGCCCGGGGACGACGACGAACGGAATCGGAAGAATGCATCGCGGTGGCACGATCCTGTGAAACGAATCGGATATCGATGGCTCGCCGGTGAAAACCACGACGGTTTCGATCCCCCCTTTTTCGCCGCGACTCAACTCAACCGGCAATGACGATTCTCTACGTGAGCGTTCATTCTTCCCTCGATTTTTCGCCCCGTGACACGATCTCTCCTCGTTCCGCGGCTTCCGACGTGGTCGCCGGCGAATCGGAAATGCCCCCTTCTCGTTTTTCCCTTTTTCTTTCTTTTTTTTTCCCACCCTTTGTCATCCGCGGGTTATGGAAGGGAAACAATTTGCGCGAAATAGAGCGAAAGATCACGATCGATCGACGCTCGGATACCGTCGGTCTCGCTCCTCTTATTACCGCGACATCCACTTCGACTTTTGCGTCGTTTCTTTTTGTCTTACCGTTCGATTTTGTCGGCTATTCTTTCAGCTCCTTTAGCCGGTTAATAAAAGATTCAAAAGGCAGCAGGAATGAGAAGTTGTATTCGTGGAACGATGTTGGATCGCTAGGGAAATTGGAAAGTTCGTCGTTGGAAATCTAGGTGTCCCGGAAAACGTACTGTCGCGTTGAGGATCGTGACTCTAGGGAACTTCGTGGGAACTTGGGACCCTAGGGAGTTTCGGGTTTCGCTTGTACCACGATCCTACATATTCTACAGATTCTAGGGACACGGGGGATCGTAACAGTTACCGTGTTTGGGATCCAGTGAGCCTAAGGAGCTTCTTATTGCGTACCCAAGAATCTTCAGGGACCCTAGAAATCCTACATATCCTAGAGATACTAGAGACTCCGAAGATTATAGCAATTTTTGTGCTCGCTCACGATTGAATCTAGGGAGTTTCGTATTCAGATCCCAACAACTGTATATACACTAGGGATCCTATATATTCTACAGACTCTAGGCACTCCAAAGATTGTAGAAATTTCTGTGCTCGATAACTACTGAGCCTAGGGAGTTACGTATTGGGATCTGAAGAATCTTAGAGAGACTAGACCGTAGAGAAGCCCACATAATAATTTCCTAGGAACCCTGATATGTATCTTGTTAGTGAAAGAACCTACATGGTTGGTCGAATGAGGTGGGTACAGCAATTATTTTCTTTGATAACAACGGCAGAATTCATATTCCGAAATGAAGAGGGAACAAAGACCTGCTGTCTGCTCTTGAAGTATTTAACTTTAATCATAGTCTGTTTTTCTTGTTTTATCGGAGTGTTTCTCGGTTGACTTTGTTGGGGTTTGCACGACGAGAAATCCCCCACGATAAGACATAAAATATCGCGTCGATAATACATCGTAAGAAATATGGCACCAGGGAGTGATCAAGGGACCGGGATAAATATTCACGATCAGCCGCGTCATTGCACGACGACGACGACGATCACGTCACGTTCCCGGGATCACACGAACAACGCTATCGAGGTTAAACGACGTTCAATATTTCCAGGTGGTAACGAATATATTGCAGCTGGTGATATTGCTGGCGTTAATGGCGGTTTTGTTCTCTACCGGCGTTGTATTGCAAATGATGGAAGTCTCCATTGTCTATCTTATTATCCCGGTGTTCGGCTTCATGCTACGACAATCTTGCAGGACAGTCGCTGTGAGTATCAAAGTACGATAACCTCGAAAACGCGCGTCCTTCAAAAGATTACTCTCGACAGAAAGATCGTGTGATTAGTCAATGCATCATTTTCTCAAAAAAAAACGGCGATTTTTTTGGAAATTATCCTTCGAGACGCTTGTTCAAGTAATATTAAGAACACGAAATAGAGTTTGGAATAACCTGTTCGAAGTAGTCTGATCGAAGTCCCTAAGGAAAATTTGCACTGTATCATTTCATTGCTAACATTTTATAGTAGCCCGATCCTTTGTGAATAAAATAAAAAAAAATGTAGCTCAATCGGACGAGTAGTTTCTGAGAAAAAAATTCGTAAGCGAAGTCCCTTTTCGCAAAAATGGGCAAAAGCTGTAAACTTTGAAGGCTCGTAATTTCTTGTATGTATAATGAAATTGTATTTGTTTTTGATATAATATACTATGATAATTGAATTTATATATAATCATAGTAATCATGGTAAAAGCCGTCAGCCGAGTTATCGGGCTCAAACTTAGATCAGCCGTTTTCGCGTTCCCTTTCCGAAATTTTCGCGGAATCATATAATTTCTTGCACTGGCGAGTCATATTTCCGCTACGATAGCAATCTCGTCCAATTCATCGTGTAAACTCGCTACGGAGATCCTAACCTAACCTCGCATTCGTTCGCTTCAAGTTTTCTTCTCGCGTCAGCAATTTTCGTCTTTTTTCAAGAAGATAACGTTGCTCCGTATCGTCGCTTAACATCCTTGATACTTCATAGTTCAACAGGATTGCAGTCTGAACTATAACCGTAAACCTGTATTTTTATAACCCCCATTGCATAACCTGTAACATGTATCCGTAACCGTCGCCATACATGTACCATATAACATATAAAACGGTATCAAGAGTGGAGCAATGATCATAGTGTTCGTTCTATGATCGTTGTTTCAACTTTATTCTATTTTTATAGACTCGATGTCTGTCACATTTCTCTTAAAGATATTGGCTAGGAAACTTACTATGTACTCTCTTTACGATTTAGGTTCGCTGAATTAGGTTCTTTGATGACCTCATAATCCAATGGCTAAATGACCACTCATTGATTATTATAAAAAAAAGGGTCGATTGTTATGCTTCTCTATTAACAAACTTTCGGTGTTTTCAAATTATTAGTTGTTATAGTTTCAAATTATCATTATCATAGTCATGATATTAGTTAAGATAGTTTCAAGTTATTCTTGATCCTTTGATAACTTAAACAAATTATTAATAAAAACACCTGAAATTAGTTTCATATGGGTTATTTCGATTAATAAAATTTATTGCTACACCTTCCAGTTCTTCCTAGTGTCAGAACTGCTTCAGTGACCCACAAGCTAGTATTAAAAACAATAACGCACAAAATTGGAGTCAATTTCACAGAAATGTTCGCCATCATAGGTTCTCGAACTTGGGAATCCACATGATCGTGGTTCTTAGGCAATGTTTCTAGAATCCCTCAGGGGAGGTGAGTTATTTAGGGGATTTTTCATTCCCACGGGATCCATCACATCCTTAGCTAGGTTCCCTAGATTTCCACATAGTACAAGGTTCTTAAAAGGTCCCCAGTTGATTCTCGGCAGGTGATGTGTCTTTTGAAGGACTCCGTTTACAACGAAACAACGGAAGTGAGAGACAGGGCCAGGAAGCCCGTGGCCAGTTAATGTTTATCTCTTTTCGTAGTTGTCCCTAAGACTAACTGCCGGGTACACGTTTTATCTATTCAAAAAGATGTGCGGGATAGATGTTAAATCGCGATCGCCGTTGGACCACATCAGTTTGGAAACGCCGGAAGTGCCTTACAGTAGGAGCCCGATCGCCGGTCTCGTGATGGAAACGCAACCGTTGGCCTACGATATTCTCACGGCACAGACCGCCGCGAGTTCGGTGAAACTGGAAGAGCCGGCTTCTCCATCGATTGATCCGATCAGCGAACAACCAACCGTGGAGGAAGAGGAGGAGGCTGTCGTTGCCACTGAGTGAAATTTTGTAATCCATTGGAAAAATACATCCATATTTTGTAACGTTTTGTACGCTTCGTTGAGGGGATCTGGTCATTTCGGGTTTAAGGATTTCGGGAATTTGATGATTTGGGGGGTTTGAGTATTTTGGCACACAGGGATTTGGGGAGTGGAACGATTTGGGGATCCTGAGATTTGGATGTATGGGCTATTGGGGTTGTAGGGATTTGGGGATGTAGAGGTTTGGAGATGCAGGGATTCGTGGGTGTAGCTATTTGGAGACGTAGGAATTTGAGGATATAGAGATTTGGGGATGTAGGGACTTCGGGAATGTAAGGGTTTGTGTATGTAGGAATGTGGGGATATAGATATTTGGGGATGTAGAAATTTGGGGATATAGTGATTTGGGAATGTAGAAATTTGGGGGTGTAAAGATTTTGAAATGTAGAGACTTGTGTCTGCAGAAATTTGAAGATGTAGGAATTTTGAGAAATAAGTATTTGAGAATATAAGAATTTGAAGACATAGGAACTCGGGGATTAGGAAATTCTTAGATTTGGGGATTGAGGGTATACGAGGATTTGGTGATCAAAAATTGCAAAATTTAGAAGCTCCATCATAAAGCATTCGATCACTTAAAAATTCATAAAATTCGACAAAATAATTACAAACACTGAAATTTTCTAACGAAACAATTAAAAAATGTAAAAATTTGATAATATCACCATTTAAAAATTGAAGTTACAGTATATATCATAAAAGTACCGTTACAAGAATAACATTTTTCACGATTAACGTCGACACGTCTACGTTAAAGTTTTCGAGAGGAGCCCGTCAATACGAGACGTCGAGCTATCAACGAATGTCGATAACAATGAAACAGAATGCACTTCTTTCCAGTCCGTTTTCAAAAGGAAATCGCTCACCATGCTTTTAAGATCGCTTCCGGATTGTTGGGCGAAGTCGCTTTGAAACGTTCCGCCATTGCAAAAATTCGCGGCACCATGATGTCGCGATTGGTATTTCTGGCGTGGTGGAAAGAACGCGAAAGATAATTAATTTTCCACGTGAATTTTCAATTAAAAAACTGTCGAATCTTCGCGCGAATATTAATTACAAATTTCTAACGTCCTTTGCGAGACTTTTTGCCGCCCATTTTGTTCTTGGTTATTGTTTTTACACCGTCGATTATTATATTGGGTTGTTCGGAAAGTCATTTCGTTTTTCCCTATCAGTCTTGCTTGTGAGAAATTCTTAAAATTTGGAAATCTGGGAATTTGGAACTTTCATCATTTGGAAATCTGAGAATTCGGATTTTTCAGAATTGGACAATCTGAGAATTTGGAATTTTCCGAATTTGGAAATCTGAGAATTTGGAATTTTCCGAATTTGGAAATCGGAGAATTCGGATTTTTCAGAATTTGAAAATCTGAGAATTCGGATTTTTCAGAATTTGGAAATCTGTGAATTCGGATTTTTCAGAATTTGAAAATCTGAGAATTCGGATTTTTCAGAATTTGAAAATCTGAGAATTCGGATTTTTCAGAATTTGGAAATCTGAGAGCTCGGATTTTTCAGAATTTGGAAATCTGAGAATTCGGATTTTTCAGAATTTGGAAATCTGAGAATTCGGAATTTTCCGAATTTGGAAATCTGAGAATTCGGATTTTTCAGAATTTGGAAATCTGGGAATTTGGAAATCTGTAAATTCGGATTTTTCAGAATTTGGAGATCTGAGAATTCGAATTTTTCCGAATTTGGAAATCTGAGAATTGGAGAAAAATCAGTCTTGCTTGTAAATAAGTCCGAATAATTTATGGTTGTTACCGTATCGGATATGAAAAGTGAAAGGCAGCATTTTCTCACGAAAATCGTCTCTCATTTTCATAAAAAAAAAAAAGAAACGAAATGACTTTCCGAACGACCTAATATTTTGTCCCGTTTTTCGAGTTCGACATTTTCGTTGACGAAAGGAAGCGGATGATGGGCGAGATCGATGGTGGCTGGCTTATCGGGTACTAATATTGACATCGAAAGATAATTAATTAAATTGTAATGAGAATGTCAAGCTTGATTTTCTTTCGTCGTGAATTGGGTTAATTAGCGAATTTCCAAGAATTCGTAGAATTTTCTTTTTTACGAGAATTAATATACACTGTTCCTGTTTGAAACTAACTTTTTTTTAATAAGGAATCTTTGTCGTTCTACCATTTTACTCTTTCAGACCTCTACCGTTCTAGAATTATATTGTTTTTTCATATTTCTCGGTTAACATTTTCTCATGTTCTCATTTTCTCATTTTCTCATTTTCCCATTTTGCCATTTTTCTCATTTTCTCATTTTGCCATTTTTCTCATTTTCTCATTTTCACATTTTACTCACTTTACTCATTTTACTCATTTCATCATTTTAGTCTTTTATAATTTCAGTGTTTTAATATTTCATGCTATCGGTATTCCAGTTTTTCCAGTTAGTCCTGTTTCACCATCTTACTACTTTCTATTACTAATTAATATTTTGACATTTACATCGAGGACAAGTTACCATACAAAAATGCATAAATTAGCATGGAAATTCCATCGTTTCAAATTTATTTATAGTAATATTCGGTAGACTAAAATCCATAGTATCTTAAATCTACAATTCAAGTTTAATCAACGCTTCATTGTATCACCAAAAATTGAATAAAACATTTACATAGCACGTTTCCTGTTTTCTATCCCCAAAAAATTCTTGTCTCTATCAGAAAAGAGGACCCGTAGGAAATTTGAATGTAAATCAAAGGATTTGTCCCGGGATAGAAAATATTTATTTAACAACAACGTCAAGAGTCGTTTTCGTTTCTATTTCACGGTCCCGTGAAGTTTCTCCTCTCGTTGTTCGTTTATTTCTTCATTAACGTGCCTCAAACACTACCATCGCGCGAGGTTAAGATTTCCTCTCTCTTGTGTAAAAATCGAAAGAACATAGTAGAGGGAAAATAAAGTTGAAATTATGCTGATTTCGCGGGAACATGTTCCATAAAAATCCATCGAGGCTCGTCGAATGAATCCATTGATCGAGCAAAAAATTAAACAGGAGGATGAAAGCTAAACGACAATTTCGGTGTTGGTTAAAATAAATCGTCGGATTTTGATGCACGTATCGACTAACACCGAACACGATGGATGTAAGTATCATTATTTGTCTCGCATAACCTTAAAATCGAGTATACGTTTCGCATTCTGAAGATCTTCAATTACATGTATTGTTCACGTTGAAAATAATCGTTTTCTTACGCGCTTACAACACATAATTAACATGAAAATACAGTAACACAAAAATAATGTAATCTCATGTAATACATGAAAATACAGTAACACAAAAATAATGTAATCTCATGTAATACATAAAAATAATGAACCACGTGTTCATAATTAATTACCTAATTCAACGTTTCTGTTCTTGAATACTTAACTCGACGTTTGATTCATTACTAGTTATTAATAGTCGACACTAAATTCAACACTTGGTTCAGTATTCAGATCTCGAAGTAAGTACTCGAACGAGTAACTAAATATTGAGCACAAAATTTGAGTACTTACATCGGCATTTGTGTACTTACATCGATATTTGAGTACCTATATCGATATCTGATTACCTGCGTCAATATTTGAGTACTAAACTATACTATACCGCCGCGTTAAGTAATTAAGCATCGAGCTAATTAACGGAATCCAACAGCCAGCTCTTGTTTGATCTGATAATAAGATCTGAGAACCGCTGCGATCATGTTGTTAAAGTTACCGCGCTATGAAAAGTGTATTCGCGACGATTCACATGACGTGCGGCCACATTAAAGCGGAACGCTCGTAAGTGAAATATCCGTCGCGGTCGGACTTTACGATCCATCAAATTTTTCCTGCAGTTCCAAGTGATTTTGACGGATTTGGGCACAAAGTTTCCCTGCCTGCAGCACATCCTGCGAGCAGAGTACGCGCCGTATCTGAATACAGCCGGCACGATACTTCTAGGTTGGCTAATCATCTCTTGGATATCGTACGTACGTACTTATACGTTAAATCGTACTTACGTTCGCGGCGCGCACGCGAGTCCGTTTCAGAATAAATCTTTCTATTGAAACACTTTAATAATCTCTGCTTTTCGCACAAAAATTTATCGAATTTAATCGCGTTCCAAGGTTAACATCGTATTGGGTTAAGTATGATAAAAAATACTTGTCAATAAACGGAGCTATTCGTAGGGATATGGGGATATAGGGACATGGGGACGTAGGGATATGGGGATATAGGGATATGGGGACGTAGGGATATGGGGATATAGGGATCTAGAAACTTAGAAGCCTAGAAATCTGGGAATGTAGGAATGTAGAAATGTAGGAATGTAGGAATGTAGGAATGTAGGAATGTAGGAATGTAGGAATGTAGGAATGTAGGAATGTAGGAATGTAGGAATGTAGGAATGCATGAATGTAGGAATGTAGGAACCTAGGAATCTAGGAATCTCAAAACCTAGGAACCTAGGAATTGTGGATTCTAGTAATGTAGGGATCTAGGAATCTAGGAACCAAGGACAGGAGGAACCTAAGAATTTATGAATCTAGGAACTTGAGAATCTGGGAGCTTAGGAATCCAGAAATCTAAGAATTTAAAAATCTATGAAACTATGAATCTATTCTAGTCTTGCAGGGCGGGCAGAACCTTTTTCTCGTGACAAAACGAAACGGCGAAAGCATAGTCGGCTGTGTCCCGCTGTGCTGATCCGTGAAATTATGCGAGCGAATTAACGATAACGTTGTTTTGCAGCTTGTGTGGGCGTTGCTAGCACCGTTGACGTTGACCGTTATCGCCGTGATCCTTATCAGCCCGATGACAGCGAAATGGTGCCTTAAACAAACGGTGCCGAGTCTTCAAGTGATTTTCAACGAGTCCGCGGACAAGTTCCAGGCTATTTTGTCACGAGTACGTGGCTAATCGAAATCCGACCACACACCCCTCGAGCTCTTGTCACTCTCCACGGGACACCATCGTTAGAAGACCTTCTATTCGAAGACAATTTCTAACTGTCGTCTGTACATAGTCGTCCGAGGAACCATTTGGTTGTTAAATTCAAATAAACATTTTGAACGAACGGCGTGCACGTCTCTCGTAAAAATAGTATCGAATATAGCAAAAATAGAATGTTAGTTCGATGTAGGAGATTTGGTAACGCTTGTTGCGTCTTGGACTGTCACCAAAGTGGGCCGGGGTTCGAATCCCACTTTGTACCCAACATATTTTTTCAACGGTATTTCACGTTTTTATCGCTATATTCTACGCACACTTAATATATTGAAAAAAATAACTAATTTCCAGGTGGTTTGAAAGGTAGGAAAATTAACTAGCAACATGTAAAGTGTCTCTCTTAGGTACTTGGGAAGCTAGAAAATAACGAGGATATAAAATGTAGGAATAATGTAAAATATTTGGGTAGCTAGAAAATTACTAGAATACAAAATCTAGGAATTCGAAAATCTAAAGAACGATTACAACGTAAGATCTGGTAATTAAGAGTCAGAAAATGACTGCAATATAAAATGTTCCATAATTCGAATCACCGTAGCCTTTACGTTGGATGCTTATATCAAAGATGAAAGTTCACGCCGCAGGGAAATTGTGTAAGTAGAATGTCACGTACAGCGGCAGGAATTCGTATCGTTAATAGCGGCATAGGTAAGTTCGAACAGGGAACGATGAGCGTGGCAAATTGAATTTCTTGCTCGTTCAACGTGTAAATTTCTAACACGTTGTTGTGATAAAGCTGAAAACGGTTAATCATCGTGGAAAATTGAAGTTGCAGTCGGTTACAGAAAATCAGCGCACCGCGTTCATTATAAATCGCGGAACACACGTGTGCACCCTACTAAATTCTAGTTCACATCGTTATCATTAACTGGTTAGTTAGTTTCATTTTACAAGGTTCCACCGGCATATGTGCGTGCAATACACGCGAACATTCGTGACACAATTTCAATCAACGTTAATTAGAAATTAATTTCTACATCGGTCAGATGCACGGCACCGTTCAATTATCGTGTCTGACAATTAACACGTGAATTGTGTCGCTCAATCGATTATCATTGCGTATTCGGCACATTTTTCCGGGAGACGTCATTTGAAAATCAATCTTGCGCCCGAACTCGTTATTCTCCGATGATTGTTCATGGGAGACACGTCTGCGTAAATTATGCGATTTTCATTCGTGCATCGAATCGAGTTCGACGTTTTCTTTCACCTAATATTTTCGCGATTTGAGACCATTTTGTCAGGTTTCAATTACCCAACATTCGTTCACTGTTAATGCACCGATACCCAAGTGTACCTGACCTAACCTAAGCTTATCAACCGGTACAATGTGATACTCTCTTTAGTTAACCGGTTTACGATGATCTCCCAGCTTAAGCTGACAAGTTTCACTTTCTTGTTATTAAAACATTAATTAACGCAGTAACTTGCTCAGGGCTTTTCTCTCGTCAAATAACCATACTTATAAATTCCCGTGCCTCGAGCAAGTTACAAACTTCTCGCTCCCTACGGACTTTAAATGCATAACCAGTTCACGGGCTACCCTTGAAATTAGGTTCGTGTAACATCGTTTTAACCAAATCAGAAGTCTCTCGAAACGAACTAATCTAGCTTTCTACCGACCCTCTTGCCTTTGAGGATGCAACATCTTACAAGAAGCTTGTCATCGGCTTTCATAATGCGTGGCAGTTGGAGATTACATGAAGATTAAGCTAGGGTCTTCATCTTTGAAGCCTTTACATGATGACACAGATAACCTAAGCTAGTTACTTAGTTCACCGAAACTTACTTTGATCAGACACGTGATCGAGGGAAACCATAAATCAGTCTGCGTCGGCGTTATTTGCAACAATTACAAAGTTATCAGCGATGGAACGTTCACGTACTATTTTCAATACGATTCGAGGATTCTGCTATCTATCATTTTTATAATTTCCCAGAGAAAATAAAAACGATTCCAGGGAAATTAATCATGGAACGGCATCGCATCTTTCAGTTAATCTTACGTTGGCTTTCAGACGTCGAGATGACACTCAGACGATGTTTAATCACACTGGTGCCGAGCGTTTGGATAAATCTGTCGGGCGGCTAGTTAAATTGCTTTTGTAAAACCTGGCTAAATGTACGACTCTAGAAGTGTTTCATTAAATGAAGAGACGTGGACGTTTTAAGGGAAAGAGGGTTATTTCTTTGTACGTTGTTTCAATGAAGATATTCTGCGATCATTTCATTAAATATAATTGGAAGAACTGCAAATTTAATTCAAACGTGAATTTTCAACAACTGCAGGGTCACATTATTAATTTATGATAATAAAGTGTTACCGTCAGGAAAATAATTTAAAAAGGATAATTTTTTTAGGTTTAATCAATTTTTCGAGTTTGTTGAAAACTACGAATTAATTTAATGAATTAATGCTTAATTAATAATCGTTGTTTCATATGTCTCTTAACTTTTCATTACCGTATTTTTCAACTAATTGTTTAAAATTATGAATTAATTCAATGAACTAAAGTTTCAGTAATAAATTTTGCGCCATATTTAACATTTCATCATCGTATTTTAACGTTTACTCGTTCGAAGCACAACATTTCATCTCCGAAGTAATCACTGTATTCTCAAACCGTTTCGTTTACGATTCAAACGACTCGGTTTACAAATAATAGCTCGGGTTGCAACGCGACGAGAACCTTGGTAACTATAAAATATCTACGAATTACCGGATTCGAGAGGTCGCGAAATTCCGTGAAATATCGAAATGGATAAGGGGGTTGCGTTGCTCGGTGTAAGAATTATGGGCGAGATAATGGAGATGAAATGTATCCGCGAAGACGCCGAGGCGTTTTTTTTCTGCAAGCTGCTGCACAGAGCACTCAACGTTAATACGTCCGAAAGGTGAAGTTTCCTCGAGGTGAAAGCGGCTATTTCGGTCCATGGGAGAGTGAGCTGCGAAGCTTATGGTCGCGGAGGCTCGAACAAGTAATCCAGAAGCAGGGTGGCCCCGAACGATCGCGAAAACTATAAAGGGCAAAGGTTTAATGGGGCAGTAACCGCATCGTAGCCAGCGAACCGGCGATCTCGTGGCTGGGACCCACCCTATGGCTCATAAATATCCGTTTCTCCGGGCGAAGTAACTCGCTGGTGTAATGGGAGTTGATAAAAGTTAATGTCCCGTTACGATTAATTAAATCGTCGATCGCTCTGAAAGCCGGCGCTAAATGACACCGGCACACTCGACCCGATCGCCGTCGAAACGGTCGAGGCTGTTTCAATTTTTTCGGTACACAACATTCGGGACGGGTTAGATTTTCAGGCCGGGGCTCCATAAAACAGGAAGGACTCGACGGCGAACGAAAACTGGGACACAGGATGTAACGCGGCGTTCATTGGAATTTTCGTTTTTGTTAGACCGCTGAATTTCCCCTCCGTTTCTAGATGCTTTCGAATGCAAACCCTCGGACCGAACACCTACTGCCATTTGCATGCGAAACTTCGTCGACGTCGTTCATTTTTTAATCGACTTTTGTTACATTGTCGATTCCGATGCTCGATGCGGCGGGTCCTTGATAAATGAAACTCTACTGGAAATCTGTGTACGAATATGCAAATGCCCGGCAGATGTTTTGGGTAAAATTAAGATTTGGGTAATTTAAAAGCTATGTGCCACGCCTTGGAATATGGGGAAGAAAATTGAAAATGTGAGTGTACTACGTGTCTGACCACCTATGTTCCTTGGGGACACACTCTACTTGTGTGGTCACGTATGTTGCTTGACGTCGCTCTCTACTGGTCTGACCAGTTATGTTGTAGGAGTCACAATCTACTTGTCTGACCACCTATGTTTCTTGTGGCCTCACATTACGTGACTAACTACTTATGTTGCTCAGACTCACACTTGAGTTATCTTATCACTTGTGTCACTTGGAGTCATAAGATTACTTGTCAGCCCACTTTCATTATTTCGACCCACAAACTACTTGTCTGAATCGTTTGACCATTCATGACAGTTAAAATGAACTACTTGTCTGACTATCTGTCATACTAGAGCATATATTGTATTTGTCTGGCCATCTGCAATGCCACTGGATATATACTACTTGTCTGATCACACATGCTGCTGCAAGTCATGAGCTACTTGTCTGACCACATACGATAACCAGGAGGCGCATACTTCTTGTCTGATGACACACGCTGCTCGAAGTCACGAGCTACTTGTCTGACCAGTTCACTAACCAGGAGGTATATACTACTTGTCTGATTATAATCTTAGCTGTCAGTCATGAGCTACTTGTCTGACCACGTACGATAACCTGGAGGCATATACTCGCCCGGTCGTTCGTAGCACCTGGAATATAAACTGCTAGCTCGACCGTAATATGGTACGGACTACTTGCTTGACCATTTGCGTTGTCCATAGCCATAAACTAGATACTTGAGCAGCGGCTCTCGGTCTGCAACCCCGTACTCCACCCTCGGTCCCCTACGTCTCTCGGAGCACATAAATGCCGCAATTTGGGGCTTATGGTAATCAGTTCGGTTGGCAAAAACACTCCCCGGTTATTCGTCCACCCGGCTCAGGTCGAAATAGCCCCGCAGCGAGCCGTGGAAATCGGTAAGCCACTTTGCATCGCATTTGAAAGTTGCCGACGGCGTAAATTTCCGTCGGCCGCGATTGGACCCGGTATGTCCCCGTGTCCGAGTACGCAATACGCCCCGAATAATCCACGGTTTTGCGCCACGTAAGAATAGCTCGTCGCCGGGATTTATTCAGATTTCACTCGTTTCCATGCGACCAACGTTATGCTCTATTTTACGTGCTCGCGCACGTACGTGTGCCCGCATTTGCCAACACGTTTTGCCAACATATTTTCGTCACTCTACATGCAACTATTAATTGTCGCATCTCGTGGATCCGCCATTTTATGTCACGCGTTATCGACATCGAGCAAAACTTTATGCAGAAATTTCGTTCACGCTTCGAGCTTCGACTTGATGGATATCGTCGCCATTTTGAACTACCTTAATATAACGGCGTGTCAAATTCTTCATGGTCCAGGGTAATGGATCATCGCATCATGAGTGAAAAATTGAGCTTGCATTTTTGCCTACAATGCGACATATTTCCGTCACAATCATTCTATCTATATATTTACTGCATCCTCGATAAGGTGTTCCTTATCGTCGAGAGTTCCCATTATTTCCGCCGATTCGCTAGAAAATATCTATTGCTTTCGTTATTTCCGGAGGCACCAGAAGATTCTCTAACGCTATCAGATTCGCAATTTCCGTACGATACAACCGTAGGTGTTCTCGCCGATACGAGAATCTCGTAATCCAGGCATTAACCGTCCTTCCTAACAATTAAGCAGCCTGTCCAAGTGTTTTGCAGCACGACGGATTAAGGCGCCAGATAACGAAGCGTTCTGCGAAATTAACGACCCTCCCAGTTATCGTGTTCCCGAAACGTTGCAAGTGTAGCTAAGATTAGGATTATCAATCTCGATAAACTTTTTGATATATATGTACGAATACGGAAAAATATCCGGACCGAAACGGGAATCGAACCCGTGCCCCTCAGATTACGAGTCGTCGACGCTCCCAACTGAGCCACCGGCGTTCGCCTAATACACGTCCATTCCGTATTCCTTTTGTTCTTATCGGGTATGGAGGTCCCGCCAATCCCACATATAGAACAAATTTGCGGTAAGGAGACAATACGGCGAGCGGGATGTACTTAGGTACCTACCTGCCTATGTGTCTAGTGCCTACGTATGTAGGCACATATTACACAAACAGTAGGTATGGAGCTGGGAGAGTGTATTGGGGTCGACTGAAGTGGCGGATGCAGGAATTTGGGGTTGCGGAAGTCTAGAAATATAGTCGTTTGTACGGAGGTCTAGGGATACTGGAACGTAGCAGTGTAGTGGCCCATGGACGCAGGGGACTATGGGTACGGGGGTCTGAGGACATAACCAACTATGAATATTGCTCTCCAAGGACATACAGTGAGTGACAAAAGTATTCGTGCACTTGGTATGTAGAAATAGAAGCCACAATATTTTCTGTTATTAAGTACATTTGAACACATGTACCTGTATATTATACATAACACTTACAACAACAAATGAACATGTGTTATGTCATGCATATGTGTTATACATAACATTATTTATACGTTCAAGTATGTGTTCTATACTAATGGCATATATGAATAATAGAAAAAATATTAATACGTAATTAATAATATAGAAAATATTGTTGTTTTTGTTTCTATATTCCAAGTGCACGAATACTTTTGCCCCTAACTGTACGTATGTAGAGATACGGCAATTTCAACGCGTAAGGGTCCGAGGAAGTAACGATCTGGGAATGGCGGTAAAAGGCAACAACTATGAAACGCAGGACGTAGTAGTACGTACCCGCGGAACAATGGGGTCGCCACTCGGTTACCCAAATTATGTTCGCCTCTGTCCGCTCGTTGCACACTTTCCGTGTCTAACGAGCAACGTTAGCGAACATTTTTCTTTTCAGCCGGTTCCACTTTTCTATTCGCCCCGTTTCCCGAACTACTCAAAGAAACAGTAATTGGAATCACGTAGTACAGATATACAGCTGTTAGCCGAGTGAAGATGTTAAAGTTCCCGACGTTCTTTGTAACAAATATTAATGACCTCGTTTATATCCGGTGTCAGAAGGCGGAATGAAGTATGGAAGAAGAGGGTGGATGGTTTCAACCGAATTTGTCATAAATCGTGCGCGTCAGAGGCTCGAAATTCTGCGCAGAACGCGGGAAAAAATACGGGACTATTTTTGAGACAATATTACAGCCAGACGAACGATAAGTTGTAATTGTATTGATAAGTTGTACGTATGTATAGTTTCATTAAAGTGCATTTGAATGGTTCTGTTGTGGATCACGTAGTAATACGTTCGAAGTTTCTACCATTAAAATATCCGAAAAACATACTCTCCTATTGGGGGCAGAAATTAAGACCATTCTCGCTACAGGTTGTTTCAATTGACGTACTCCGACGATGTAGTACTACGTTGAAGCTCATTATCATCCTACATACGTGAGATATCTATACTACTTACTTACGACAACGATAAACTTATCATTGGAGTACATCAAAATTAATGTGCGAATATTAATTTATCGTACATTTCATAACAGGAATGTTTAATATAGTCTCCAAATGTTATAGTAAATTTTTGATGTTATCATAACGATTATTAATGATAAACGTTTTATGAACGATTTTGGTAAAAGGAACGTGTTAAAATATTCGAGGCCGATACACAAGTAGAAAAGTTGACGATGGAAAATTCCTGCCACGTGCCACTTGCAGCTACCTTTCGTTCAATTTATTCGGAAAAGCGACAATTCCTGTCCCGGCGCGAAAATTCACATCGGGAAAAGCCTTATGTAACCGAACGTAGTCGTCCGTGAAATCTCGCCAATTTTCGGATTCTCCGGTCACACGGGGATCACGTGACCGTCCTACGAATTCCATTAAAATATTCACGTGTTTCCGGTCCCCGGGGGAGCGTGTTTCCACCGGCAGAGATCGCAGCGATACCAGGTTACACGTGACGCCGAGTGCAGTTTAGCTTTAATGTCTTAATCGCGTGAATCGCTCGATAATAAGTAGTTAACGTTCGCCCGTACTACTACGTGTCTTAATTAACTCCTTCTCGTCTTGAAACTCTCTATCGTTCGAACGATTGAGGATCGTTTCTCGAGAAAAGCAGGCGCTCGTGCACGAATTTTCCTTCTGACCACGTTTGCACGTAGTACTACGTGTCACGTGCTTGCGGCGAGAGCTTTGCATCTTCTTTACTTTGTACCTTCTAAACAAACGAAGATACTTTGTTTGGTACGACACACGCGTTGCTGCGAATTTATGAGCCGTGAACGTAATCACGTAGTACTACGTGCTTTAGTTAGTGCCAGCTGAAGGTATCCGATTTTCATATTTTTGAAATCAAGAAAATAATATGTGCGTTTTTTCGACCTTTTATGCTTCGAAAGTTTTCACGTAGTACTACGTGCATTAGCCCGGTAAATTTTCTAAAATTACTGCTTTCGGTAATTAAAAGTAAACAAAAAATGCGCATTGTCGTTCAGTATCACTGATGGATAATTGATATTCAAGAACTTATTAGTACGTGTTCTAATAGAGTGCACATTTTCGTTTGAACCAAATGCTGGTCCGATTTCAAGATGGCGGAGGACACGACGAGATCCAATTATCGGTGATTTAATTAGAAACTTCACTTAGACGTTAGATTCGTGATCAGAATTGATTAGATGGAGGTTCGACGTATCTGAAAATTGAATTTGTTGTTGGTTCGATCTCGTTCGGCGAAATAAATCATTGCACGCATTAGCGCGGTTAGGAAAACCGTTCGACGGCTGCTCGTTAGTCAACCTGCCGTTCGACTTCGAAGATATTGATGCAAATCTATAAAAATGCGAGTTGAGACACCCGGAAGTGACATTTCGGTCCCATCCATTCTTCGGGAGAGACTTAATATTCCTACAATGGTAGAAATATCCAATGTTATACGATGTGGCTGGTGACTGGCATTTTATAGCCACTTTCTTCCCCTACTTTCGAGGTCACATTATGTCGTCTTATGGATTCACTTCAAATAAAATAGATAGACGCAAACGGTTTTGATACATAAAACTTCAGCATCAATTAACATCTAAAACTACAATCGGTAACTAAGGTAACAGTTGATATTAAAATGTCAACTATCAAATATCAAAATTGACATTAAAATATAAATTATCAAACATCAAAATTACTATTCAAATGTCAACTATCAAATATCGAAATTCTTATTAAAATATCAATTATAAAATATCAAAACAAATAAAATATTGTTAACCAAGAACCAATCTACGTTATTAAACCATACTATTCCCTAAAGCGTTCCTGCTCGAACCTAACCTAAATTAAATCAAACGAGAATAACATGCATCCGCGATATCACTCGAGCGTTTAAAGCACACGCGGACGAAAATTCATTGCCGCTGTACAATATCGAACAAATATCGGGTGAAAATCATCACCATAAGTCGATCCGATAATTGTCAAAGGCCCGAGGTGATGGTCGTGTCTCGATCGCCGTCGGCCATTTTGTGGCTCGTAAGAACAAGGCTCGCAAGTTCGCCAACGTTCTGCAACTTGTAACTTAATTAGTGGCAAGATAATTTTCCGACAGGCAGACACAGTTACCGTGGTACAATATTGTACCGCACCACGTTTATTAGTAAACGTTGTTAAATTATGCACCGAGGTTATACTTTGACCAGTCGTGGACACTTTAATTAACTGTTAATGGTACACCGATATTTGGGTAATTATCGGCGTGCAAAATTTGACGAAAAAAGGGTGAATCCGTAGTCGTGTGCTGTCACAGTGCATGCAGAAATTATTTCGATTTATAACCTAACCTGCAAACTTGCGTCTAGCTAATTCTAGGAATTTATCATGTGACATCTAGGAATTCAGCTGTAATTGAATCCTATATATTAAACTGTATACAACATATAATTGAACTGTAACAGTACGATATAATTAATAAGTAATTCCGACAAAGGACTAACATAACCTGAAAACTTAATTCAAAATTGGTTAATGGTACGTGAAAATCGGGGCGTGTATGAAACGAAGTAGTAGTTATAATACGGACGCATTGAAAACGGAGGTAGATAAAGGATTAAAAAACGAAGAGTACGGTCGATGAATTATTTTTAGCATTACAGTGGTTCCACTTTAGGATCGTACGTCCGAAGTTAATAAGCTTTGGCAGCGATATATCTCGTCTCTTTTTTTACGGTGTATTCAAACCCAGGGATTCGCGTACGAATGAAGGAAAACTCGATGAAAAATTCATGCACGTCGATGCGACAGCTGAAACCTCTTCTCCTCGTTCAGCTTCGTATGCTAATCCGTTCCGATGTACCGGCATCTCATCCGATCGTCCGTTTCCGTTTCTAACGACGCCCACGCAGAAATTATTATTGCGTCACGGAATTTCGCTGGTTACGCCACTCGAATTAACACCGTGTTCGTGGCGAAATTTCATGGAAAACGAGACACCGCTAAATTCACCGCGATTCGTAATCGATTATCAATTAAATCTGACCGCGTATGTACACTGCCCCTCAAACGTATGTGGACACCTACCATGGTCGTGAAATTTGTGATATGTAATATATATTTTCAATAACAAACAAACTGATGCTCAAACGTATGCGGACACCTACCATGATCGTGAAACGTGTGATATATAATAACTTCACACTTATGTACGACAGCGTGTAAAAGATATACGCATGTAATTATTTTGTCATCGTAATCGGTAAGATATTTAACGAAACGTTATTAAAATATGTTCACCGACCGTGCACGAACTGAAATACATACTAACTAATCAAATTTACCGAAGACATTTTTAGGTATTTACACATATTTTTGAGCGGCAG
This sequence comes from Coelioxys conoideus, assembly GCA_947623535.1. Lineage (NCBI taxonomy): Eukaryota > Metazoa > Arthropoda > Insecta > Hymenoptera > Megachilidae > Coelioxys > Coelioxys conoideus. The sequence goes on along the minus strand of OX392451.1, from coordinate 3,089,529 downwards.
TGTACCTCGTAACGAGCTTCCATTCACGCAGAGAAGATTGGAAATTTTAGAAATTCGCCCGCACGGAAAACAACTCGACGATTCGACGTGACATCAAAGAGTCTCGGAAAGTTGGAAAATTTGAAAATTCTGCTCGCGAAACGTCGCGATTCAATTTCATCCACGTTAATTTAAAATATTAAGTCTACCGTAAAGTTCTGCCCGTTCGTAAAGCGAAAGAATATGATGGAGTTTTTAATCATTTAACTACGGAATTAAATTTGTATAGTGAACTGAATAAAATTATCAAGAGTCGTGAACCTTATTACGAAGTTGAGAAATAAATGAACAAATGATGAAGCATAAATCAATGTGTATATTAATTCTTCATCTTGAGGAGAATTAGTATGAATATTAAGAAAACCATCTTAAAAAACTTGGTCATTTGAAATGGAAAATCTATAAAAGCTGTAAATTCGTAAAGTCATAATTTACCGGGCAATAATAACCGTTTAGGAGCCGAAGGGGATCGTAAATTCGCCGTATTCCGAATCCAGGCGATTCCAGTCGGTAAAAGGGAAGAGTGTCTGGCTGCGACTGGAAAAAGTCACGTCCCCGTCATAAACTCGGTTCGCGTTCTCGACGAGTCTCCTCCATCGACCGGGTTGAGTCGTAAATTCGAGTAGAATCTGTCGGTGAACGAAGATTCTCGTCTCCTCGGAACGCACGCGTTCCACCGACTCCTAACTGCTGGCCGGTGCGATGTAATATCGCTGGGATATAAGGATTTGAGGATGTAGGAATTTGGGGGTGTGGAATTGGGGGATGTAAAAATTTGGAGGTGTGGGAATATGAGGATGCAAAAATTTGGGGGCGTGGAATTCGGGGATGTAAAAATTTGGGGTTGTGGGAATTTGGGGATGTGACAATTTTGAGATGTAAAAATTTGGGCGTGTGGGAATTTGGGGATGTGGGGATTTGGGGATGTGGAATTTGGGGATGTGGAATTTGGGGATGTGAAATTTCGGGGATGTAAAAATTTGGGGTTGTGGGAATTTGGGGATGTGACAATTTTGGGATGTAAAAATTTGGGAGTGTGGGAATTTGGGGATGTGGGGATTTGGGGATGTGGAATTTGGGGATGTGAAATTTCGGGGGTGTAAAAATTTGGGGGTATGGGAATTTGGGGATGTGGAATTTTGGGATGCGAAATTTTGGGGGTGTGGGAATTTGGGGATGTGGAATTTGGGGATGTGAAATTTTGGGGGTGTGTAATTTGGAGATGTAAAAATTTGGGGGTGTGGAATTTGGAGATGTAGGAATTTGGAGATGCAGAAATTTTTGAGTGTAGGAACGTTGTTGGTGCAGGAATTTAGGGATGTAGGAATTTAGGGATGTATGAAATTAGGGGATGTAGGTATTTGGCGATATAACTATTCAGGTACATAGAAGTTTTCGATTGCTCAGATTTAGAGATATACGAACTCAAATACCTTGAAAATTGGTAGTTTTCAAAATTTGACAAAGATTCACTGCGCAAGTGAATTAAGATTAACCATATTGAAAAAATGCAAAGAAGTACAGGTACGTTATTGTGCGTCGCGTTGAACGAATGTATAATTAAAGTGTCTTAAATGTAATCGCCAAGTTTCCACGATTCTCTAAAGTTCTTGCTAATTGTTTGTTAACTGTGTCTGACAGGGTACGGTATGCATTCGTTTCAATGCTAACACTAAGTTTCATGCAGCTGCTAAAGGAACAGGCTACGTTACATAATTTAACAGTTTCTCGAAAAGTACGACCAAAGTTTCCACTTCGCAAAACTGTGACTCAGGACAATCGTACAACTTGTTAGTTTCCTAATTGCAGGTTTAGTATCGCTATCATAGCATTCTTTATTGTACACCTACTAAAATTTTTATTTTACGCTGCAGCATATTACATTTCCAAATTCTTACATCCTTAAATTCTCAAATTCATAGTTGCAAATTCTCAAGTTCCCAAATTCAAAATTTCTACATTCCCAAATTCCCGAATTCCCAAATCACAAATTCTCAAATTCCCAAATTACTAAATTCTCAAATTCTCACATTCCAAAATTCTCAAATTCCTACTTTCCAAAATTCTTAAATTTCCAAATTCCTCAAGTCCCAAATTCTGAAATTCCCAAATTACTAAATTCTCAAATTCTCACATTCCAAAATTCTGAAATTCCTACTTTCCAAAATTCTTAAATTTCCAAATTCCTCAAGTCCCAAAATTCTCAAATTCTCCAACTCCAAAAATTCCAACTCTACAAATGATCCACATATCCAAATTTTCGACTTCCCAATCACCGAATCACCAAAATTTCCAGCCCATCAAGTTCTTAAGCTCCACCACCAAGGTACGATGTCCGGTTAGCTTTGTGCCGTGGAAAATCGAAGCCGGCTGTAAACCAATAGTATGCAATTAGGAGGTTGACGAACCGCTCTGTCGCATGGAGCAGCGTCAATTAATTAATTAATACCGGCACGCGTTTGTCCCCGAGCGATCGATGGATCAAACCATCGAATTGGTAATCGCAGATGGCGGCGCTGTCGCGGCAAAATTAGCGTAGCGATGCAGTGCAGGATGACCATACGACGCCAACTAATATCGAGCGAATTTCAATTATACGTTGCGCAGATCATTGACGCACGACACACGGTTAACCAACGAATTGTTTGCTATCCCGTCATCGCGATCAGATTCCAGCGACGAGCATTCCTGTTATTTAATAGCCTACGCTCAATACACGCATCGCTATACCGTCTTTTATGAAACCGCGTTGCAGCAACGAATCAACGCAGTTGCAATACGGACCGTACATTTGAAACGATTAGAAATTTATGGCGCCACGGGACAATGATTAATTTGCACGGGAACAAATTTCTTGACCACATTAATTTTGCAAATTTCCTTGAAACCGGTCCCAACGTTATACCTAACCCAGAAACGCGATTCTCGTTGGGGTCGTTGATTATGCAGCGTCCCTCGGGGCCTATGACATCTCGCTAAATATGTACGAAACGACGCGGTACTCGCGCTACAACCGTATACACCGTGATTCATCACACCAGAACACGTAAAAAACGTGAAATAACATTTTCTCGTACGAGGCTTCGTTTCTGAGAAAATTATGTTTGAATATTGGAACGACACCTCAGCGTCTACCTCTGAACTGTTGAGATAGGAGTGTCTAACGTCTTTCTAACCTCTCATACGATGATGTAACGTTCCAGTCGATGCGTAGTGATCATTTGATGATTTTCATAGACAATAAATGTCATGCAAGCTTGAGTCAACATAAATTTGTTTATCTTGAATGTATAATATTACCTCGAATGTAATATGTTCAAGGTATATATATGAAGTTACTTGATGCAGCGTGCTAAGGATGGGAACACGATCGGAGTAAAAAATCGATAAAACCACGAATGATCTCGTTCGTTAATTTATTTATTCATGAATTCATTCACTGACATGCTTGCCAGTTACAGACAAGAGTAGTCACATAAAATCGATTCTCTTAAAACCAACGTTACCCTAGAATGGAACTTACGCGACGATCGATCGTACGGTAACAACATGTATGTACGTATTGTAGACAGTTTCCGGTTCGTTTTGTCGAACGAGCGCATCGAAACGAGCTCGAGAGACGAATTAAATCGTTTCCCGATAAAATCGTGTTAACGTTTCGCCATTTTTTCTCGCGAACGATCCCGTCAACGAATCGTACAGGGATTAACCGGTTTTCGTGTGGATCACAGAAGCTTCTCATCTCCTGGTACAGCGACGGGCAGATCAGCTGCTCGCGGGCACCTACGTATACTATTTAGGACCTGGGGACATTCCCCCAGGAATTGGCTAACGCGTTTCCCCTGACTCCTTGGCAAATATGTTCGTGCGACGATCGTGGTTCATTACTCACGAGCACTCGCGAGTGCACGTCGCTGGCGCCCTCTGGGAACAGTTGCCCGTAACTGTCCTTTAAGATGGAGGTGATAGACCGATATGCATAATTAAATTGTTTACGTGGTAAATGGAATTTCGCATAATGTGGCGTTAATGAACAGCCACGGCGGAATACCTGATCGATAATGTCCGATCGAATATTTCAATCGTACCGAACTTAAATATATAAATATGTTAATGATATAAACAATATTACATATCAAATAGAGGATTGAATTACACCGAGGAGATATTGCGAGCTGGGTGGAAAGAATATGAAATATTGCTAGTATTTCAGCTTGAAAAGGTGCAGTGTCTGTAAAACGTCATAAAAAGCGATATATCCGTAATTAATTTGTATTGGTAATTACCATCGTCAAAAACAGAAAAACGTACAACTGAAAAGGCAGGAGGGAATGTAATTATTACACAAAAATAAATGTCCATTACCTAGTATCATGCGTCTGTTTCGAATTTTAATATTACTGCAATTTGAAATTTAATATTTATTAATCGTTCAATAACACGTTCGGAACAGGAAAGGTCTGCAACGAACAGGGTGACAATTATATACGATACTTCTCATCGTCCAACAAAAGGAATCCAAGGAACATAACCTAAAAATTGTATCATCTGTCCTGTAAAAGTATCATGACTGTTTGAACGTTTAAACAGTTTTAATTTTAACTGGTTAAAAGATATCGTTTATGTTAACAAGCAGGTATAAATTGTATATATAACTAAGATCAAATATCGGTATACCTAATATCACATATCTGCCGCAAGTTCCGACGAAATTGCGAATAAACAACTAATTTCCATAAACTGTTAAACCGAGATCGATAAGTACTGTAATTCGATCAGCGCCGAACACTCTGATCCTCCACCGTCGTCGTTCATTAACGCCATACGACGAAACGTGTCCATGATCACATGTAAATTACAGCCTAACAATGTTCGTGAGATCACCTAGCGCACGACCTTAACAATAAAACCGATCGTTACGGTCTAGTGGCAAATTCGCATGATGCTGTTATTTACAAACGTATATTTACAAACAGGTGGATTGATATGAGAGAAAAGGACAGAGAGACGGTGGGCGAATCCCTGTTCGTTTGATCTACGGCAGGGGTGCACAACTGCTCGACAGCAAATTTGCGAAATTTTGAATTTGAGGATTTGTAAATTTCGAATGTTTTATTCTATTCAAGCTCTCAAATTCTCAATTTCCAAATTTGCAATTACTCAAATTTTCAATTCCCAAAATTTCCAATTCCCCAAATTCCCAATTCTTCCAATTCCCAATTCCCCCCATTCCCAATTTCCCAAATTCTCAATTCCCCAAATTCCCAATTTCCCAAATTCTCAACTCCCCAAATTCTCAACCCCTCGAATTCTCAATTCCCCAAATTCCCAATTCCTCAAATTCCCAATTCCCAAAATTCCCAATTGTCCAAATTTCCAATTCCCCAAATTCCCAATTCCCAAAATTCCCAATTGTCCAAATTTCCAATTCCCCAAATTCGCAATTCCTTAAATTCCCAATTCCCCAAATACCCAATGCCCTGAATTTCCAATTTTTCTCATTTTCAAATCCTCAATTACTGGAAACTCCTAATCTTCCAACTTTTCTTAACACCCAAAATTTTCCAGTTCCAAAGATTCTCGATTCTCCACATTTCCAACCTCCGAAACTTCACGTTCATAAATTATTGTTCATTTTCAAATTACCCGCGTCTGCCATAATACCGGGGATTCCCCTGATCCGAAATATTTTTATTTTGCGAGCGAACAGTTGCGCACCTCGGACTTGCAGATCGACTCTTACTGTTTTTATTTATGACCTTTTTTTTTTACAAAATCGACTTACTTAGTATACAGCAGAAGACTTCGAATAAGCAGCTAACGGCAATATTTACAGTAAGCTTCGCGAGATTCGACTGATCACTTTCGTAGCTGATGAACGTGTGTCCCAGATAAAACTATGCTAAATCGAAGTGGAACGAGAATGTTTGACGATATTTGGACCATGGAGAGTGGCCGGTAGAATCATAAAATTCAGTGAAATTAAATTGATTTTTGCCGCGGTAGAAGCATCGAAAATACGCCGAGTCGTCGAAAAATTCATTGAAATTTTGTTATTGACTTGTATCATCGATTCGGTTCCGGATTGGAAAAATTAAAAATTGAAATTTTTGCGATGCGCGATATGCAGAACCGTGAAATTTGCAACATGCGAGAAGCTTTGTCGAAAATCCGACGGTACACGTTACGCAAAATCGGCAGGTTTGAATTATACAATATGCAAAATTGAGAAATTTCCACGAACACAATATGCAAAATGAAAAAAAAAATGAAATCGTTTCGGAGTTGTTAAACTTGCAAGTTCGAACGAAACAAAAGGTATCGATCGAGCATTACTTTAAAGAAATCCACTAAATGTTTTAACAACATTTATTTACGGTAAAGAATCGAATAATTGATTTTGTATGGATGACGAACATATCCTGTCAACATTTGTTAGTGACTGGGAAAGTTACTGAAAACTAGAGAAGTTTTAATAAAAACAGGAGAAATCTGTTCTATCTGGGACGGTATAGGTGATGCATATTTATGAGAACAGTGCATCGAAATAGACTTTGCAAGTTTCTTCCATCTTCGAAATCGCGTTTTCCTTCACATCGTAGATTTCGGCTCATTTCTCCGTTGAACATATTCTCGCTCTGTCATTTACCAGTTATACAACTGAATATGCTCTGAATTTGCGTTTAAGACGTACGATTTCATATTCTGTCTCCGTCGAAATGTTTATTGCTATCTATAACGCGACAAAAAAATATGTACATCAATACTGCGAATTCTTTGCGAAAAAACAAATCGAAAAGTCCTTTACCGTTTTCCAATCCGTTGCTTGGTTTCCGAGATATACGCGATCGAAACTTGAGTATTTCGAGTCTTCGGACGCCATGTTTAAACATGGCGGCCTAGAAGTGGGACCAATTTTCATTCGTTAATATTTCAGGAACTACGCGACAGATCGAAAAATGGTAAGGAACTTTTCGATTTGTTTCGTACCGATGAAGACATAGTTTCAGTGGCATACAATTTTGTTGAGCTACAATGCATAATTTTTTTTAGTATTTCACTGTTCGATGTATTAACAAACGTCCACAACGGTGCATCGTATCACAATGTTTCCTTTTAGATGACCAAAACGTTTCCAGGAAATTTGTATCTTTATAATCCGACAGAACTTTCACTATAGTTGACACATTATCTCCGATCACGCTTTCGTTAACGCGCAAGCGCCGAGAAAAGAACCGAATCTATGCTTCTTTCGTCCGATAACGATCCGAACAAAAACTCCTCATTATACGAACGCCATACCACTTCATCTGTGCCGTTCGAGATTCGAGTGACTAGAAGACTATAATTGAAAGAGTTCACAGGAACAGGCTCGTTCGCCTCAAACGGTGACTTCCTCGGAGAACCTGCTCTTATCATCCAGGTTAATGACTATGGCGTGTGTCCTCGCATGGCCGGATTTGCTTTTACTCTTATCTTTCGTCTCTCCCGTTTTCTCCTCGTGTCTCGTTTCAGTCCCGATGTCCTCTGTGGTGGTCGGCTTACCGGAAGTAGAGACAGCAACGTCATTGGTTCTCACAGGCTTCCTGAGCTCCACGGACACCAACACTTCGGCATCCTTCGAGGATCCTTGATCCTTGCTCTTGATCCCGTTCTTCTCTATACATGCTTGACACATCTTCTCCTCCTTGACCTCTCCACCTGAGCACACACGTGATTTGCCAGGCGTTTCGAGTAGGCCATGGTTAGATCGAGGTGCGGGAAGTGAATACGGGACTGGGTGGTGTCGTTATGTGACGAACCTTCTTTGCGATTGATCGGTACGAGTACCATGAAGAGCGAAGTGAGTATCTTGAAGAGGGAAGCGGATACCATGAAGAGAGACACGGGTATCATGAAGAGGAAAGTGGCTACCAGGAAAATCATGATCATTGAGCACCATGGATATCACATAACACATTATTGGATATCATGAAGAGATCAGTGGGTGGTGCGGTTGGATAATATACATTCGTAATGGTACTATTTAAGTAAATGTTTTCTGTTCGCACAGAGAGATTCAAAAGCGGTGTTTTCGAATGTACAAGAGAAGGATCTTCCAGGATTCTAGCATTTTCATTCGAAACAAGCAATCTTTTGGTAAGATGAAACATCTTAGCTGTTGAAACTGATTGGAGACATCACTTTTGAATCATGCGTATAGTCCTGAAGTTATGACAGATGGTACAATATATTACATAAGATTAGTGTACTGACGAACGAATTGGGACTCGACTTACCCCTCTCGTCGCTTTTCCGAGGTTCTCCAATATCCGTTTCGGCGATCGCCGTTGATCCACTTAGATCGTTCAGTCTCATACTCGAGGAAATCGCTTGGATCGTGGACACCTGAGTTTCGGCGCGATTAGCAGCCTCCTGCATTGCTGCCAACTTGTTCACCAAGTGATGATTTCCAAGCAGAACGTTTTTCTCTTTCAGTACTTCCAACTGGTTGATGAAACGCCGAAACTCCTCCTGCAACGTTTCAAGCAAAAAAAGATATTTTAGCGAAAGCCATGCAGGATTTGGGGGCAGCATAGAGTGGGGGGACTAAAGAGTAGGGAAACTACGTAGCGGGGGAATTAGAGAGTGGAAGAACGCGGATGTCAGGGAACTATAGAGTAGGGGAACAAGAAAACGGTAAAATTTGCGAGCATGGAATTAGCGAACAGGGGATCTATCAGCATAGAAACACGATAATGAGAAAACTTGTAAATGCGTAGCGATCGATCGAGCCAATTACAAATAATTCCGGTGACATTCCGTGAATTGTCAGTATTTACTCAAGTTAAACAGACGAATGATTCAGAATAGCATACGCTTCAAATGCTCCGACAAATGATTATGTATTCAAACATGAAATGGACATTTAATACCGAATGACTATTAACGAGCCAATATACATATTCACGAATCGGTCATACGGTAGATTTAAATATTACCGTAATTACGCATTGAACATAATGTTGTTAATTGCTTTCCTACTAATTGCGACATCGGGAATGTTACTGTAGACTGTTAGCTTGTTCGATAATTAAGTTCGACGTATAAATACGCGGTCACCGTCAATAACGCCACTCGAACACGGCCGTTGCAACGATTTCACCCAAATGGAACAACAACATGCGGTTAACAACATGCAACAATATCGTTGCCTGTGAATTAAATAACGCTAAATGAGACGGTCATAACATCGCCAGTGGCACGTTATTAAAAATAATCACCCGATTTCACGGGGTATCACGTAAAGGGGTGGCTTACGTGAAATCCGCTTAAACAAACGCATATACCTAATGTAGTTTCCAAATTATGGTTACGGCTCGACTATGGAGATTAAAGTGTTAAACCCCGGGCTAGGATCTTCGTAAGCCCATCGAATTTATCGATTAAGGTAGATTTTCTTATAAACAGCGCGACAAAATGGATTCACTGAAAAGCGAATGTCTTTGTTATCCATCGGGTAAAATTTAATTTTCGAAAAATCGTTAAAAATAGACATAATTAGAAACATTGATCATTTTATTCAAATATATGCGACTGGTGGTGAAACGGATTTATGCATGACCTAATTTAACCTAACTTCATTTATCTCGATCTAGCTTCGTTTAACTTAATTAAGCTTCATTTAACTTAATATATAACTTCATTAAAGTTAATCAAACTTCGTTTAACTTAATCTAAACATATCCACGCTCGTTTCAGATTATCAGAGTTATTTTAACGTCGTAAAGGCATATTGCATATTATTATCGACGCGTCATGAGAGTCGGTGCTGAAACTCTTCAGGAACGAACATATCAAAGTCAAAGGAAAAATTACGATAATCAAAGGCGATATTTGATATAATACAAATACGATGTCCGACAGTATTTCGAATATTTATCTTTGACAACCATGTTTGAACGGAGTAAAAAGCTGCACGAATGTGTCGGTATCCACTAGAACGTCGAAATAAAAAGAGCGATAGCAGAGAAACCCTCGAAAGTATTCACGAAAGAGGACAGGAAGTTTAATTAAAGTTTCACCATTACAGAAATACTATTTACTTTGTATTCCAACGTGCAAGTTAAGAGGCTAAGGCTTATCAAGCGGCGGGAAATTGCAAAACAGAAAATAATTAGAAGAGCATTCGGATAAATGAAAACTTGTATCGTGAAAACGTGGACAAAAATTGAACAAAAATTGTTTCGATGTAACAATGTTGCAATTATGTACCGTGTATAAAAAAAAGATTTTTACAATTCATATACTTGCTTTGTACGTACGCAATGTATGAATGTATTTAGCATTATAGTACATGTTTTTTTTGGAAAAACCGAATAAAGGCGAAATTTAATTGGGAATAAAGTAAAACAATTTTTTTGGAAATTATTAATTTTTATTAATAATTGTCAATGTTGTTCCACTGTGTTTAAACAACGCACATGTAACATTGTAGATTTAGTTAACAAAAATTATTTAAATTGTTCTATTAGACCAAATAGCGAATATTAGTCGCTGTTCGAGTTCGAATGATTGAAATAAAGTGAACTCGCGTCAGCGGCAACTAGGAATAGAATTTAAAATTACGTGAATTCACGTTAGTTGGAAATCAGGAATAGAATTTAAAATGGCACGAATTAGCGTTAGCTGGTGACAAAATAACGCATATTTAATATAAAAGGTTCATTAATAATAAAAGAGTATTATTTAATATTATGATAATAATATATGTACATAGAAATGTGAGTCTACGAAACGGGCTCTCCATGCACGTGTATCTTGCACCGATCGAAGTATAGAACTGCAATACAAAAAAAAAAAAAAGAATGTTACCACTGATACCATCGTAGCAAAGAGCCTATACACATTTTCGTACCAGCAGCTGGCAGTCAAAAATAGAATATAAAATGACACGAATTCGCGTCAGCGGTGTCGAATGTCTCAAAAACGAACCGTATAAAGAAAAAGAAAAAATTCGTTCCCGGGGATCGTGTTCCAAAAAAAAAAAGTTCGTCGTCACGAATGGGTCAAAACCGGTGATCGAAGAACAGGTCCTTTCACCAATCATCAAGGATCGAATGTCAAAGGGGTTCGGTGAAATTTTCCTTTCTTTCCTGCGTTTCACCGAGCGTGTCTTTCAGATCGACGCAATTTTCCAGGCTTTTTGCCACCGGCCCGGCAATCTTCGCCGCCTTAAAAGCCTCGAGGATGACATTTGTTCGCGTGCTCGGCCTTTATCGCGCGATCCCTTTTGTCGAACCTAATGCAGCCAGTGCCGGAATACAGGGTACAACGTTTAACCGACGTCCGTTCGATCGTCGAATTCCCCAAAATCACCGTTAGGATTTTAAACAACATTAAGACGTTAGTAAGTCGTTCGTATAACGTCGATTAAGCGAATTAACAGCTATGTTTTCATTGAAAAATAACAATGAAAGCGAGATCATTCTTACCGATAATTCGATCCATGACATAACCAAAATTTTCATCCTTGAAAGAGAAGTATAGTCTACATCCCATAATAAAAGATGTATTGTAGGAAATATCCAAAGTATTTATTTATCGAAGTACCCAAGGTCGAAGTACTCAAGGTCGAAACACCTAACATTGAAATACCCAAGATCGAAGTTCTTAAGGCCGAAATACCCAAGATCGAGGTACCCAAGATCGAAGTACCCAAAATCGAGGAATCCAAGGCCAAAGAGTCTAAAATCGAAGTCCCTTAGCTTCAATTGCATAAAACTGTTAAAAACAACATGGTTCAAGATGACCTCGAATTCGTCTCGAAGGTTTCGCTTAGGACGTTTTAAAGTCAAGGTCAGAGCACAATAACGGTAAGTGTTAGCGGGGTTTCAACGGAGACCATTAGTTCGTGTTTAACCTGGCCATTAGTAAATCGGTTTCTGTAACGTCGATATCGTAATTAACGCGACCGGTCGTTCTATTAATCGGCTTTTCGTACAATGGGCAACGACGGTTCGATGACTATTAATCGGCATTTGCTTGCATGGTGTGCGAGCGATATACGGTGTGTCCTTGTGCACATGATAACCATGATCGATCTTGAACGAGTTCTTCCTTATCGGGAATTACGGAATACGGATAATCGCGTGACCTGTCTATGCAGGGAATACAGTTACCCTAACGTCGGATTCTAACGACATTATGCCGCCTTTGTGCAGCAAGGTAGCCATTTTGTGTCTAACAAGATTCGATTTTGTGAAAACAGAAGATTTGATTTTTACACAATATTTATAAAAATGTAATTATTTAACCCTTAACGGTCGTAAGTCACCTCTCGCGTGACAACAGTACTTTGACAGGTGATAAGGTGGACCCTGTCGAAATTCATGTCAATGGAGCATCAGCAACGAGCAACTAACATTTCTAGAGATATACCAATGCTTTCTATAGTCAACAATTAATATACTGAGCCCAAGAAACGAATACAGAAAATTTTGTTGTAGCAGAGAATATTTTTGATGACATGAATGATTTTGATTCTAGTGACGAGGCTGGCAATCAAATTTTATTACATTCGAGAAGAGAAAAAAATCTTCGAGTGGAAAAAAAATGACGTGGAAATAGAAAATGTTAATAACCGTGATTGGATTGAAATTGATGATGATGATGGCCTCTTAAGTAGATTGTTTAAAAAAATACCATACATCAAAAACTTATAAATATTTCATTGAGACTGATATATTTATAATACTCCTTCAAAAAATACATAATTTCTAACAAACATGTTATTCTTATAATACTGAAAATTATCGCACATTTAGAGAAACCAGGTACAACCGAGTGAGAATCGCGTATAGGAAGCTAGCGATCGATAAGGGTTAATAATCATCATTGGAGATCTCCAATCTCGAATGCTTCTGGTTCTTCACGGTTAATTACGGCAAAACACCGTCTAGAGTAAGGTGAGACGTTTCGCTAGGGGAAACAGGAACCCTGAAGTGTTCTTACCGTGGCGCCGTCGCTCTCGTCGGTGAAGTTTCCTTGCTGAAGCGATATCGAGTTGGTTTGGTTGCTGGTGCCCGCCGGGCGGCTGCTTTTTCCCAGAAATTTCCCGGTGGCCCCGAAGTGTTTCGAGTCGTCTTTGCCCCCGCTACGGAACACCACGTAGGCCTACATTAAACAAGCAAGTTTCAGTCTCGTCGACACCCGGTTTTTCGCGAGATCCCCCATCCTGCAGATGGCCAAGTTTCCTGCTGCTCGAACTTATGCTTCGGATCTGGCCAGCGGGGATAAACTCGCATAATCTCGCGACACGTCGGGCGAACGCGAAAATGGCGGCCGGGGGCGAACACGGACGTAAGTTCAATGACTCTCCGTTGAGAGACCGTTGTATTGTTTCAATCGACCTGTACTTGATCGCGTAGAACGTGTTATTTTCACGAATTTTACGATTCTGCGAAGTTCCAGAAAGTTAGAGTGTTTCATAACTCGATAGAATAACACTGTACCCAACCTAACCGAACCTCGCGACACACGTATATCTTTTGAATCGCCCTGTACTCGATCGCGCAGAACGCGTTAGAACGTAATAACAATTTATATAATTTTATGGAGGAAAGTTCAGAGATTTTTCTCGTTAAAAAAATCATCGAAAAGCTTTTATTGTAAAAGCACAAAACATCTATAAATTTGAAAATTTGCAATCTTTCTTAACATTAATTTTTTCAAAAACTGTACGACCTAAAGAGACGGATTTGAGATTCTAATTCAGCTCGCAAAGATCTATAAGAATCTGATAAAAGCTGTTACGAGTATAATTGGCTATTGTACAGTGTAATTAGAGGCAAGATCAAAATTCGTTACACAGCACAGAGGCAAGTGAGATGTTCGCAACCGTTGATTGTACCAATCAACCCTCCCTCTGGTCATCATCTAGGTAAGGGTAGATTGAATAAATCTCCACGAATTTCTACGAAGAAACGACACACGAACGTTTCACGGAAAAGGTACATGCGCTCGGCGAAATAGTAGGAGTACGACTCCAACGGAGGATAAGCTGCTCGGACCGTTAGCCATTACAGAGGGATCCCTGGCAAATCAATCAGCAAATTGGTGCAGAAGACAGACGTTGCCCTTTTTTGTAGTCCGTAATGTTGCACCGGAGTGGTTTGGGAACAAAGTAAATGGAATGGAACCTCGTTTCTTCGATGTCGTCTCTTCTAGGATTACACTTTTCGATCGATGGCCAGACTCGTCCACATCTTTGTCATTCGAAAATTCTGAAAGTCAGTTCTCGCGATATTTTTGTCGCATTTTAACGTTCCACGGAACTACATTGAACCCGATGAATTAGCTTTGAAGAAAGTGTAACGTTATTTCGCAAGTTGACCTTGACCCTGAAGAAGCAGTTTTCGACAAAATGTGACGTTATTTCGCAAGTTGACCTTAGTACAGAAAAGGTAGCATTTTCCGAACAGGACGTGGAGAACATTTAGGTCTATGTGGAAGGACGTTATTTGTTAGCCTAGGTTCGTTAACCTTCCTCCATGGTACAAGAGTTTCATGAAAAATGATCGTGACTGTGGGTCGAACGAGAGATCAAGCCGAAACGAAGGACAATGGAGGCCGTTTAACTTTTTAGAGTCTTCGTCCATCAGTCTGGACGACGATCGGGGTGAACTGTAAATCTGAAACGATGTCGCCAGGAGAAGGTTTTCGACACATTGGCACCGAGGCACTTCGGGTCTAACTACGCAGACATACCTCGAGGAACTTTCCTACAAAAACTGTCGCGACGCTGATCCATTAACCCCGTTAGCACTCCGCAAAAAGTTAGGGTCGGGCATACAACGCAAAGCTAGTAATTCGATGAACTTAAAGAGCCCGTGGCGTCAGATTAACCAGTCAGATAAGCGTCACTGTACATAAAGGCTAATTTACACTGCCGGAGTAATTGGCACGTTGAGCAGAGAAAATTTGTCCACAATATTGAACTTTGCTTTTTGACGAAGATTAGACATAATTAACACCTAGGGTACTTAGGCTTCTCGCCAGGTTCCTTTCGATTCCTAAAATCTCGTAGTCACTAGGATTGTACTAGAAAATTTCGAGACTCTCCAAAATCTCCACACTGGACTTCCTAGTTAGGTTTTAAACCCAACGCACTCTAGAACGCAAATTAGAGATAACAAGGAGCAACTATTGGATACTGTGAACAAACTCACTCTATATATTACCGTTTCTGAACATAATCGATAATGAACCAAGATTCTCACTCTATATCACCGTTGTCGAAAGCAATCGATAACGAACCGACATTCTCTCTATATATCGCCGTTTCTGAACACGGTGGATGGTGTAACGTTACCGTGCAAACGCATCGGATTCAAATATTTACCCGGGCAATTAGCAGCGATGCAATATGGGAAGCATCGATCGTAAGAGGTGTTAATTACAACTGTTTACGGAATGGCGAGTTGTTCGAAGTGCGGGTCGCAGTCACTCGTACGTTATTCGGCCGGAGCCCATATACGTGAAAAATCTGTCACGGGTCGGCGATTTTTCATCGCCGTACTGCAAGCAGAATAAATTAGACCACGGCTGGTTGGCTGGTTTACAAGTTGCAAGCAGCGTGGATAGGAAAAGGATCCGCGGTGGGCCGCACGCTGTTACCAACTGATCAATATGCGCACCGTGAAATAAATAAATTCCGCTGGCTGGCCAGAGACTTCAGGAGGCGAGGATCCCGCTCGCCATTTGTCGCGCCGCGGACCGCATGAAAACAGGCTAACACCGCCAGATCGATCTTCGAGACTTACCTTGCTGCCGAATATGAGACACAGCAGCAGTGTCACAGTGAGCTGGGTGTGACAGAAAAATATCACGTACAATAAATCCGGATTCGCCGGCGACTGCAAGAACAACCTGCAACCAGAAAGATTGCACGCGGTGAACGGTCCACGTTTTACGACCACGGGCTATTTCTTACGGCAAATTGCTCCACCGAATGTTTCTCGATAGCCCAATAAATCGTCATATTTCGCATCCTCGCCTATCTACTCGACCGTGAATTTATACATCCTTTATCGTGGCTTCTATATGCATACAATTGGCCATTTATACATACAGTATATGTACATAATTATTACAATTTTCATTTTGTTAGTAACTTCACACTTACAAATAATTTTATTTTATAAATGGACAATTAGGAACACATACTGTATGTATAAATAGTCAATAGTGAACACATACTGTATGTATAAATAGTCAATAGTGAACACATACTGTATGTATAAATAGTCAATTATGAACACATACTGTATGTATGAATAACATTAAAAAAAAAAAAACCTTTTATTAAAAGAAGAAAGATAGTGACCGACTTAATTCGTTAAAAAGAAGCGACTTTCGACGGAGAATAAAAAGAAACAGACAAAAGTTGTAATCGTTTGAAATATAAAACGAGAAATGTCCGAGGCACAACTTCTTTTATCGTTTTCCATTTCAATATCTCTTCCCAAATACCTCGTGGGCGTAATTAATGCTAAAGAACACAACGAAAGTTAGATTCTGCCAGGCACGCGTGAGTGCTGGTCCCAGGCAAAATGCAACCCTAACCTCTCATAAAACGTTCGGCTTAATTCGATACCGTTTCCAGCGAACGGCCTCCGGCAAAGGATGCTGCTGCACTCTGCTAACATTATTTATGCGAAACACGTGCGACCTAGCCGTACCACAACCACTTCCGGTATTCCGCTCCAGTTCGCGAACGTCGTTCACTATCGGTGGAATACATTACCGAAATTAACGATTCGTTAGGCAATCGGTGTTTTCGCTTTTTTATACCATTTTTTTTTTCCTCGTTAGTTTCAAGTTTCAGGGGTTAACTAATCTCGGCAAATTTCTGACACGAAACGTTTAAAAATTTTGGAAATAAATTCTATTGTTCTATATCTATAAATTCTAGAATTTATTATTTATGTAACACTTCATACTTTATATAGAAATTATGGCTCACTCATTTTTTTTTGTATTACACTTTTGTTCCGTTTTTGGTCCTAAGTATTTATCCACGTAGAAAAAAAAAAAATCTTTGTGCAAGTAACAAAAAATGTTACTATTGCACAAAATGGCAGACGGTACTTACATGGAAACGTTTAGGAAGACTGACAGTAGAAATTCGTTGTAAATCGCCATCGAGATGAAACGGCTTTCATTAAACTCCGACGGTGTTTTTCTCACCACGATGCACAATCTGATACCCCATATCAGGAACATCACCTCCACTGAAACAGAGTGGACACAATTTCGTGTCGTTTTTAGTTACCGTACCCCTGTACATCTTTTTAAAGATATCTGTCTCTCATCATATTAAAGTATATTCCTATTTAATGTAGAATCTTTGAAATTGATGCAAGGAACATAACCCCTACGTTTTCTTGCATAAATTGAAACTTGTCCTTAAATGTCTGCGTCGATAGGAGTTATTGATAAAGTTAGCTTATTTAAATAAATTCCTTTACTAAAGGAAACTTCGAAAAATTAAGAATATTATTTCACCCTTCTGACAATTCCGGTAATTGTAGTATATAAAAAAGATATAATAAAAATTATCATTATAATATATAATATAAAATCATCATTATAATATATATGTATAAAATATACATATATTTATATAACAATAATTTCATAAGAAAACAGTTGCAAAATAAAAAGTTGAAATAAACAAATAACGATATTGCAAATACAGGTACGAATAATATCGAATAATAATACGATAATTGCTTGGCATTGGTGTATGTACATGATTGGATACAGCAGATCACCTATCATTGTTATTGATAAAAGTCACAGCGCCTCAGTGTCAGTCAAGCCGCCGAAACGTTCGGATCAACTTTGACACCTTGTACCGGTACGAGTCAAAGCTTTTATTATCCTATCATCGGTTCATCACTGTGTTATCTAGTATACTAGTGCAAGTGTCTAGTGTGTTTTATCAAGTTTTTTGTGCATATTACGGGAGTGTATTAACACGTTTTATGGAGTGGTTCCCCACATACCTACGTGTTTGCTAGTGTGATTTAATTCGTGATTGTGCATGTGTACACGGATACATTAGTGTGCTTTACCAAGTTATTTGTGCATATTACGGGAGTGTATTAACACGTTTTACGGAGTGGTTCCCGACATACCTACGTGTTTACTAGTGTGTTTTAATTAGTGATTGTGCATGTGTACACGGATATATTAGTGCATTTTGTGGTGAGGTTTCTCATGTGGCTACGGGTTTACCAGCATGTTTTTACAAGTGACTGTGCATGTGCATACGGATATATTAGTGCATTTAGTGGTGCGGTTAACCACGTGTTGTGATATAATTGTGCAAATACTTTAGTGCGTTTGTGGTGTCGTTATATACGCGTTTTGGCATAGTGTTTTAAACGTCTTAACCGGTTTGTGGTGCGGTTAACCACGTGTTGTGACATAATTGTGCAAATACTTTAGTGCGTTTGTGGTGTCGTTATATACACGTTTTCGCATAGTGTTTTAAACGTCTTAACCGGTTTGTGGTGCGGTTACCTTCGTGTTGTGATGTAATTGTGCAAATACTTTAGTGCGTTTGTGGTGTCGTTATATACGCGTTTTGGCATAGTGTTTTAAACGTTTTAACCGATTTGTGGTGCGGTTACCTACGTGTTGTGACATAATTGTGCAAATACTTTAGTGCGTTTGTGGTGTCGTTATATACACGTTTTGGCATAGTGTTTTAAACGTCTTAACCGGTTTGTGGTGCGGTTACCTACGTGTTGTGATATAATTGTGCAAATACTTTAGTGCGTTTGTGGTGTCGTTATATACGCGTTTTGGCATAGTGTTTTAAACGTTTTAACCGATTTGTGGTGCGGTTACCTACGTGTTGTGACATAATTGTGCAAATACTTTAGTGCGTTTGTGGTGTCGTTATATACACGTTTTGGCATAGTGTTTTAAACGTCTTAACCGGTTTGTGGTGCGGTTACCTACGTGTTGTGATATAATTGTGCAAATACTTTAGTGCGTTTGTGGTGTCGTTATATACACGTTTTGGCATAGTGTTTTAAACGTCTTAACCGGTTTGTGGTGCGGTTACCTACGTGTTGTGACATAATTGTGCAAATACTTTAGTGCGTTTGTGGTGTCGTTATATACGCGTTTTGGCATAGTGTTTTAAACGTCTTAACCGATTTGTGGTGCGGTTACCTACGTGTTGTAATATAATTGTGCAAATACTTTAGTGCGTTTGTGGTGTCGTTATATACGCGTTTTGGCATAATGTTTTAAACGTCTTAACCGGTTTGTGGTGCGGTTACCTACGTGTTGTGACATAATTGTGCAAATACTTTAGTGCGTTTGTGGTGTCGCTATATACGCGTTTTGGCATAGTGTTTTAAACGTCTTAACCGGTTTGTGGTGCGGTTACCTACGTGTTGTAATATAATTGTGCAAATGTTTTAGTGTGATTTGTAGTGTCGTTACATACGCGTTTTGGCATACTTTTGTATACTGAATGCTTGTTTGTTGCACGTTTGCATGAAATAATTCAAATATATGGAAAAGTATATTTATGTATAAAAACGCAAAACGTTGAAAGATGTTCACTAACGGTTGTGATCTTTCTGCTTACAGAAGGTGATTTCTTGCCAAGCCGTGAGACAAGGAGGCTAATCCTGAGTATACGAGTGCAACCGATCAATGCTGAATGGATCTCCGAGATGCGTTTCGGGTGCCGATCCTGACTGCACGACCGATCGATCCTGGATCAATCACCGAGGCCCGTTTCGAGTGCAGAGCTGTGTAGGCGATCGGTGAGTCGCATGCTTTATGGTTCCTCCGGTTCCCATCATGTCGTAGAACGAATGGTTCGAAGCGACACGGGAATCGGTTGTATTTTTACATTTTGAAGCGAGCATAGTGACCACGACTGTACGATCGTGCAATATTCGTACAAATTGTATTTTTGTGTATACCATTTATTAGATCAGGATAGGGTTTTCTTGTACATCGCGTTTTAACTTCCTTACGAATCGAACGTAAAATTGCATAGAAGTCGGACGACCCTCCGATTTCGTGGCAGTTTAATAATCGATTCATTTTCAATTTTTCCGTTCGCGTGAACTCTTTTCAAACATACATATGTACAAGAAAGTTTCGCGAAGGACAGATTTCGATATCAAAGTTGATTATCATGAATACTTTTAGTTATTTAGCGAATTTACTTTGATATTAGAAATCTGTCAAGAATGAAATAATCGATATACGTAGATATTTTTGCAAAGTGTTTCTCCATTTTCCATTTTCAAATATAATGTTAATTTTTCTTGCTTGAGGAGAACGCTTTATTAGCATGTTATTAATCACGTTTCTTAGCTCAGGATTTTCAGCACACATGAAGAAAACTGGTAGGTCAAAATATTGTTGGCCGTGTTCATTTTTATGCTCGAAACTCATACGCGTGCTTAGATGCTACTCGCATGAGTTCGGGCAGGTGAATACGGTTTAGTTTTAAGATGTTTTCGGCGATCGGCAATTTGACAGTGAATCATACTCGACACAAGTTACACGTGTGTGTGTGTGGTTAGGTCGTGGACCTTGTGTCGATTATAAATTACATTAATTTATTATAAAATCACGAATTTGCAAAATGCTATCGAAAGATGCATATAGAGTCAACAAAATTGAATTGCAAAATTAAACAAGTAGAGTCAGAACACTTTTCAAAATTGTATCAAACTAACAAGATTGAATTTGAAAATTGTACAAGTTGAGTAATTACAAAATTATTACGGCATGCACATATTACATTAAATATTCGAAAGAATAAGAAAATGAAATATGTTAATGTTCAGTTAATGTTCACTGTCGATTGTCGATCGATTTCAGCGAAAAAGGTATGAAACATTAGAGTGTGAATGTTGTATTGAACTCGGGTGTCGGAGACGTCCCGGGACGTACTCCCTAGGAGTAGGCATTTTTGCACCCGGGTGGTTGTGTGAGAACCGTGGAGTGTGTTTTTGTGAGAATGGTCTTTGCAATTTTTTAAATATAGCGTCAGGCAGGCAGGTAGCATACTTCTGGTGTGATTGAGTTAGTTTTTAAGTAGGTAGGGCCGGAGCAAGCATTCATGTTTCTCTGTCCTCCGTAAAACTTACGTGACATGCTTGTATCCGGAGTGTAAAAGACGAAAAATCGAGAAGAGAAAATCTAAATACGACTTAATCGTATTTAATATTCTCTTGACCTCGATTGTTCGTAAGGCCAAGCCTTTTAGATTGTAAGTCGCAGTCGTGGTATTAGACCCGATTGCAAAAATGAAGTATACAGTGAAGTGATGTGAAGTGCAGTGAAATTAAATAAACATTCTGCTCGGATATTCTTTTACGGACAGCGCATTCCGAGAATCGCTGGTCGTATTTCAATTTTCATTTCTTTCTTAAAGTAACAAATTTATATGATATAAATTACGTAGAATTTTGATCTCTTTGTCGACGATCGAAGGAAATCGATAGCGGTTTATTTTTATTTCTATAAAAGTGTCCGCTGTCCGTTTCTCGAGATCGATCGACAACGAATTCGAAACTTTATGTAATTAATATCTAAGTCAAAGAATGTCCGAGTTACCGTAAAATTTCGCGAGTGAATTTTTGTGAGGCTGCCAGCCGAAGAAAGAAGAGGCTATATGCCGAAGAGCCCCGGCAAAATATGCCAAAGAAGAGGGGAACTATCAATGGCTGTCCATCTTAGGATGGAGAGTCATTTTGTCACTATGCTCGCTATTATTTTTCTGTATTTTATGTGTGTGTTTTTTTTGACGGTACGAAAAGTATCGTCGAGCGCGTTTTGCTCGAACTTGACGAGCACACGATCATCGACTCGCGATTTTATTGCGAACTTTGAAAATGTAGAGTCACGTCGCGATTTTATTACGAATTTTGAGAATATAGAATCACGTTGCGAATTTTATTACGAATTTTGAGAATATAGAATCACGTTGCGAATTTTATTACGAATTTTGAGAATATAGAATCACGTTGCGAATTTTATTACGAACTTTGAAGATATAGAATCACATCGCGATTTTATTACAAATTTTGAAAATGTAGAATCACGTCGCGTCGCGATTTTGATCGAGATTTTCGATTCTCGAAACCTGCCGCGATTTTATTTCCAGCTTCGAAAATATTACTTCGCGATTTTACTACTAACTTTGAAATTTTAATATCACTTCGCGATTTTATTACGAACTTTGAAAATAATAGAATCACGTAGCGATTTTATTCGAGTTTTGAGAGTTCCGGAACTCTCCGCGATTTTATAATATATTCTTCTTTCCACTCATTATTTTAAAAGGTATCAATTATTCTTACATCCCAAATCCATGCATGTCATAAAGGTAAGAAATCTGCAGTCCCTTTAGAATGGTAATTGTACTTTCGTTTCAAATTTCGGTGATATGTTCCGATTTGCTGCCATCGTTATTCCATTCAAGCTTTCTACGTTTTTCGGTTTTGCGGTTTTGTTTGTTAGGTTGTTAGATTGTTTCTTCCGTCGATTTCCAATCTTTATAATATTTTGAACGTTTCAGATTTTCATTTTTGGTAAGTTTTTACATTGTTCTCCATTCTAAAATCCGCAATTTTCATTGCGCTTTATATATAACTTGTACTGTATCGAATAAAGAAAAATTCCACTCCTCCTTCAACCTCCTTACTTAACAAAATTTTGTATGTTTCAGATCTTAGTTTTTGGTAAGTTTTTAAATTCTTCACTCTTCCCAAATTCGCAATTTTCATTGCGTTTTAACTAATTTCTATTATTTGCAGGTTTTAACTAATTTTTCTTATTTGCAGGTTTTAACTAATTTCTAATATTTGCAGGTTTTAACTCATTTCTTATATATGCAGGTTTTAACTAATTTCTAATATTTGCAGAATTTAACTAATTACTAATATTTGCCAGGTTTAACTAATTTATATTATTTGCAGGTTTTAATTAATTTCTCTAATTTGCAGGTTTTAATTAATTTCTATTATTTGCGGGTTTTAACTAATTTCTCTTATTTGCAGGTTTTAATTAATTTCTATTATTTGCAGGTTTTAACTAATTTCTCTAATTTGCAGGCTTTAATTAATTTCTATTATTTGCAGGTTTTAACTAATTTCTCTAATTTGCAGGTATTAATTAATTTCTCTTATTTGCAGGTTTTAACTAATTTCTCTTATTTGCAGGTTTTAATTAATTTCTATTATTTGCAGGTTTTAACTAATTTCTCTAATTTGCAGGCTTTAATTAATTTCTATTATTTGCAGGTTTTAACTAATTTCTCTAATTTGCAGGTATTAATTAATTTCTCTTATTTGCAGGTTTTAACTAATTTCTCTTATTTTCAGGTTTTAATTAATTTCTATTACTTGCAGGTTTGAATTTATAATATTGAGCTAGAGGGAGGGTGGATGGGTGCTCAATGGGTTTTCACTTCATGTGAATCCGGTTCATTTCTTCACGAAATTCCATCTTAATTTCTCCTTTATTTTCAGGTTTGAATTTATAATATTGAGCTAGTGGGAGGGTGGATGGGTGCTCAATGGGTTTTCACTTCATGTGAATCCGGTATATTTCTTCACGAAATTCCATCTTAATTTTTCTTTTATTTTCAGGTTTGAATTTATAATATTGAGCAAGTGGGAGGGTGGATGGGTGCTCAATGGGTTTTCACTTCATGTGAATCCGGTTTATTTCTTCACGAAATTCCATCTTAATTTTTCTTTTATTTTCAGGTTTGAATTTATAATATTGAGCAAGTGGGAGGGTGGATGGGTGCTCAATGGGTTTTCACTTCATGTGAATCCGGCTTCTTTCTCCTAGAAAGTCCGTTCGTAATACCTTTTATTTTCAGGTTTTAACTAATTTATATTATTTTCAGGTTTTAACTAATTTATATTATTTGCAGGTTTTAACTAATTTATATTATCTGCAGGTTTTAACTAATTTCTATTTTATGCTGTAGGATGGGTTTTACCCGAAGAAAGAAGATAGAAGAATACATCATCGAGGGATCATCGTGGGATCATCGTGGGATGCGCACCTTATTGTACCTTAGTTTTAAGTTCGTGGGCGGGCGGGTGGGTCCGCGTGCCTCTTGTTCGGAGTTGCACTCATTTTCACGACCGGTCGTGAATTTTTTCCGCGTTAAACAGTAGAGTCACCCAATTTTCTGTCAATTGTTCCGGACCCGAATGGCCATAGGTGATTGAATATTGCAGGGATCATGTGGCGGATGATGGCTGGGGGTACTGGTCAGTGCTTGGGACATGTAATGCGTGATGGTGCGCTGGCGAACGCTGTCGTATAACGACTGAGGCGGCCTCTCTACCCTTACGGCTGTGGAGCAATGGGAGCCTGATCGCGAACGTTGTCTGAGGACTAGGGATCCTCTCCTTGGTTGGTCTGCCCTAACCCGGTGGCGGGGGAGAAACGGGAACCTGAATGCAACATCCGTCGTCCTTGGGACTAGGGTGTCCTCTCTACCTTTTGTTGTGGAGAAATGGGAACCCGAACGCGAACATGTCCCTTGTACTGCCAGTGTTCCTGGTTGGATTCTGTCGCACGATTCATGTAATTTCAATTACCTTTTGGTCCAGGAGGGCGAGGTTCACTTGACAGAGAATTCTTATACTACCCTTTTGCGAAAGTTCTTCTAACTTTCTTCCTCCCCTCTCCCTCACCCCAACCCCCTTTGCTTGTTTTTATCGTAAATAATACGAGTGCAATATTCGAACAAGAGGTACATTCGCGTTTAGTATAAGTATGCGTGCGATTAGAATAGAGCGCGGGGCCCCATTGTATTAGTGTTAAGTGCGTGCGAAAGCGCTTTCGTTTCTAAGTTGCACCCATTTTCACGACCGGTCGTGATATTGTTCGCGCGATAGACTGTAGTATTCACGGTGATTGTCTGTCGATTGCTCCGGACTCGCGTGGATCGAACGTGGATTGTATAATGCGGTGAATCCGGGTAAGTTTTGGCCGAAAATGCTGGTAAGCGCGTGGGACACGTCTTGCGTGGATAGCACTGAATGATGCCTCATCATCTCATCTATTGCCTGACGGCTAGGGTATTCCATGTTTTTCTGTTAGACCCCCTTTCAACGGGGGCAGGAATGATTGGGTTTCCTGACGGCAGACGTGTCACTCGTTCTTATCGGTATTCGAGGTTCAATTCTGCAAGTTTTGGACTTAAAATGCTGGTGTAGCGCCATGGAGGCGTCTAGTGGGGTAGATTGATTGATGTACCATCTCGATCTACTGTCTAGGGTATTCCCTAGGCTAAACCTCGGACGCCTCACTGGTTCTTATCAGTATTTTTGGTTCAATTCTGCCCGAGGTTCACGTAACTCACGATGCAATCACCGTTTGATTCGCGTGGGCGAGGTTCACTTGATTGACAACGCTGTCCCTCCCTTTTTCGAAAGGTCTTCCAACTTTCTTTTCTAATTTATTTGCGAAAGTTCTTCCAACTTTCATTTTTAATTTATTTGCGAAAGTTCTTCCAACTTTCATTTTTAATTTATTTGTGAAAGTTCTTCTAACTTTCTTCTCCCCTTTGCTTGGTACACCGTTTTAGGTAGCACGGGTGCAAACTTAGAACACGGAAGCGTTTAGTTTTAAGTAGAGTAGGCACTCATTTATCCTTCCGATAAATGAGGTAGTTGCAATTGGAGGGTGGATGGGACTTGGAGATAGGGTGGGTCACTTTCGTAGTCACCTCCGCGTGGTGTGACCTGGTAATCGATATCGTTTTCTAAATTTATAATTTTTCGAAATTTCAAAATTTGTAATTTATCAAAACTTTCATACAAAACTTACATACAAATTTATGATTTATGAAAATTGCTAAATTTATAGTTCGTTTATGAATACGAATGTAATTCTAAGTTTCATTTTTCGCGAGTCGAAGAATAGAAAACAATATCGAGCTAAGAGCTACGATTTACGTTGAAGTTATAATTTCATGTATTCTTCGATATTTTCAAAAATAATTGTCTTTCTTATTAAAATCCAAGAATAAAATAAATTATAAATGAAAAATGTTTGCAACGCGTTATGTATTTTCAAGTACTTTATTTTAAATAAATTAAACTGTCGTTTCCTATATCCCAATCTCCTGTGTTAATTATGTTTTTATGTGCGTAATAGTTTTATTTCAATCCCGAGCTTGTGGGAGGAAGGGTGGGCTCGGGCGCAAGTTTTCCGTCACAACATCGTGACGGAAAGCTTGTGCAAATTGTAAGTGTCTCCTGTTCTAACTTACACTGATTTTATTTACTACAATTTCTCAATTTTTGTCATATTATTCTATGGCAATAATTTGTCATTTTTTTTATCACTTGGTACAAATCCAAAAGAAAGTCCTTCTGACTTTCTTCCGTACCGCTGTCTACATTTACATCTTCTTCGATTGTACAAAAATGCAATCTTAGAACAGGAGATACATCGCGGTATGTAATATAAGTATGAGTGCGTACGTGATTAGAGCGTGAGTGCGATTTTAATATAGCGTGCGAGACCTCAAAGTGTTAGTATTAAGTGAATGTGCGAGTACGCTTTCGTTTCTAACTTGCACTCATTTTCACGACAAAACGTGATTTTTTCTACGCGTTAGATCGTAGTATTATTCAGTTACTTTTTGTCGGCTGTTCTGAACCCAAATGGCCAAAGGGAATTGTATGATGCGAGGCATAGGGCAGTTGAGGCTACGTAGTAGTAGTCAGTGCTTAGGATATGTCTAGCGATTTAGAGAATTGCTGTCGAAATATTCCGGTCGATTCTGTCGTCTTTATGGCAAAGGTATCTTCTCTTCAGTTAGATCTCCTTTTAACGGGGAAACATTCCGCTGATGTATCGTTCGTTCTGGTTATTATTCTCGGTTCGATTCTGTCTTCTGTTTCTTGTATGTCAGGATTCGATCACCCTTTGGTTCAGGAGGGCGAGGTCCACTCGACAAAAGGTACTGATCTACCTTTTTGCGAAAGTTCTTCTAACTTTCTTCCTTACATATTTATTTTATTTTACCTTTCTTTCGTTCCAACTTTCTTCCCTTTGCTTGGTATACCGTTTTAGATAACATGAGTGCAATCTTAGAACGATTGGTACATTTTCGGCGTTTAGAATAAGTAATGTGTTTATAAGTATGCATGGGAATGCGAGAGTATGCGATTATGATACGAGCGTATATACATCCGACAAGCGATAGATTGTAGTAAGCGTATCCGTGTAATATATGCGAACGTCGAATAAATCATCGTGGGATCATCGTGGGATCATCGTGGGATCATCGTGGGATCATCGTGGGATCATGTACAATGTCTAGAGAAGTATATATTGGAGTATGAGTGTAGTGTGGAAGCGTAAGTATGAGTGATTGTATAAGTGAAGCGAAAGTATGGAAATTATTCATGTCATCGTACTTTCGGTTTTCTGAGATGCTTTTATGTATTTGTCGGTTCATCTTCTCCTAGAAAACTGCTCTTAATTTTTATTTTATTTTCAGGACATAAATAATTCTGATTTAATATTGAGCTAGTGGGAGAGTGGAGGGGAGCTCATGGGGTTTTCACTTCATGTGAATCCGGCTTCTTTCTCGTAGAAAGTCCGTTCGTAATACCTTATTATTTTCAGGTTTCATTTATTAATACTGAGCTAGTGGGAGGGTGGATAGGTGCTCAATGGGTTTTCACTTCATGTGAATCCGGTTTATTTCTTCACGAAATTCCATCTTAATTTTTCCTTTATTTTCAGGTTTTAATTTATAATATGGAGCTAGTGAGAGGGTGGATGGGAGCTCCTTCAACCTCCTTACTTAACAAAGTTTTGTATGCTTCAGATCTTAGTTTTTGGTAAGTTTTTACATTGTTCACTCTTCCCAAATCCACAATTTTCATTGCGTTTTAACTAATGTATATCATTTGCAGGTTTTAATTAATTTCTGTTATTTGCAGGTTTTAACTAATTTCTCTAATTTGCAGGCTTTAATTAATTTCTATTACTTGCAGGTTTTAACTAATTTCTCTTATTTGCAGGTATTAACTAATTTCTCTAATTTGCAGGTTTTAACTAATTTCTCTAATTTGCAGGTTTTAATTAATTTCTCTAATTTGCAGGCTTTAATTAATTTCTATTATTTGCAGGTTTTAACTAATTTCTCTTATTTGCAGGTTTTAATTAATTTCCATTATTTGCAGGTTTTAACTAATTTCTGTTATTTGCAGGTTTTAACTAATTTCTCGAATTTGCAGGTTTTAATTAATTTCTCTAATTTGCAGGCTTTAATTAATTTCTCTTATTTGCAGGGTTTAACTAATTTCTATTATTTGCAGGTTTTAACTAATTTCTCTTATTTGCAGGCTTTAATTAATTTCTATTATTTGTAGGTTTTAACTAATTTCTGTTATTTGCAGGTTTTAACTAATTTCTCTAATTTGCAGGTTTTAATTAATTTCTCTAATTTGCAGGCTTTAATTAATTTTTACTATTTGCATGTTTTAACTAATTTCTCTAATTTGCAGGTTTTAATTAATTTCTCTAATTTGCAGGTTTTAATTAATTTCTATTATTTGCAGGTTTTAAATAATTTCTCTTATTTGCAGGTTTTAACTAATTTCTCTTATTTGCAGGTTTTAATTAATTTCTATTATTTGCAGGTTTTAACTAATTTCTGTTATTTGCAGGTTTTAACTAATTTCTATTATTTGCAGGTTTTAACTAATTTCTCTAATTTGCAGGTATTAATTAATTTCTCTTATTTGCAGGTTTTAATTAATTTCTCTAATTTGCAGGCTTTAATTAATTTCTATTATTTGCAGGTTTTAACTAATTTCTCTTATTTGCAGGTTTTAATTAATTTCCATTATTTGCAGGTTTTAACTAATTTCTCTAATTTGCAGGTTTTAATTAATTTCTATTATTTGCAGGTTTTAACTAATTTCTGTTATTTGCAGGTTTTAACTAATTTCTATTATTTGCAGGTTTTAACTAATTTCTCTAATTTGCAGGTATTAATTAATTTCTCTTATTTGCAGGTTTTAACTAATTTCTATTATTAGCAGGTTTTAACTAATTTCTCTAATTTGCAGGTATTAATTAATTTCTCTTATTTGCAGGCTTTAATTAATTTCCATTACTTGCAGGTTTTAACTAATTTCTCTTATTTGCAGGTATTAATTAATTTCTCTTATTTGCAGGTTTTAATTAATTTCTATTACTTGCAGGTTTGAATTTATAATATTGAGCTAGTGGGAGGGTGGATGGGTGCTCAATGGGTTTTCACTTCATGTGATCCGGTTTATTTCTTCACGAAATTCCATCTTAATTTCTCTTTTATTTTCAGGTTTGAATTTATAATATTGAGCAAGTGGGAGGGTGGATGGGTGCTCAATGGGTTTTCACTTCATGTGAATCCGGCTTCTTTCTCCTAGAAAGTCCGTTCGTAATACCTTTTATTTTCAGGTTTTAACTAATTTATATTATTTTCGGGTTTTAACTAATTTATATTATTTGCAGGTTTTAACTAATTTATATTATTTGCAGGTTTTAACTAATTTCTATTTTATGCTGTAGGATGGGTTTTACCCGAAGAAAGAGGATAGAAGAATACATCATCGAGGGATCATCGAGGAATCATCGTGGGACCATCGTGGGATCATCGTGGGATGCGCACCTTATTGTACCTTAGTTTTAAGTTCGTGGGCGGGCGGGTGGGTCCCCGTGCCTCTTGTTCGGAGTTGCACTCATTTTCACGACCGGTCGTGAATTTTTTCCGCGTTAAACAGTAGAGTCACCCAATTTTCTGTCAATTGTTCCGGACCCGAATGGCCATAGGTGATTGAATATTGCAGGGATCATGTGGCGGATGATGGCTGGGGGTACTGGTCAGTGCTTGGGACATGTAATGCGTGATGGTGCGCTGGCGAACGCTGTCGTATAACGACTGAGGCGGCCTCTCTACCCTTACGGCTGTGGAGCAATGGGAGCCTGATCGCGAACGTTGTCTGAGGACTAGGGATCCTCTCCTTGGTTGGTCTGCCCTCACCCGGTGGCGGGGGAGAAACGGGAACCTGAATGCAACATCCGTCGTCCTTGGGACTAGGGTGTCCTCTCTACCTTTTGTTGTGGAGAAATGGGAACCCGAACGCGAACATGTCCCTTGTACTGCCAGTGTTCCTGGTTGGATTCTGTCGCACGATTCATGTAATTTCAATTACCTTTTGGTCCAGGAGGGCGAGGTTCTCTTGACAGAGAATTCTTATACTACCCTTTTGCGAAAGTTCTTCTAACTTTCTTCCTCCCCTCTCCCTCGCCCCAATCCCCTTTGCTTGTTTTTATCGTAAATAATACGAGTGCAATATTCGAACAAGAGGTACATTCGCGTTTAGTATAAGTATGCGTGCGATTAGAATAGAGCGCGGGGCCCCATTGTATTAGTGTTAAGTGCGTGCGGAAGCGCTTTCGTTTCTAAGTTGCACCCATTTTCACGACCGGTCGTGATATTGTTCGCGCGATAGACTGTAGTATTCACGGTGATTGTCTGTCGATTGCTCCGGACTCGCGTGGATCGAACGTGGATTGTATAATGCGGTGAATCCGGGTAAGTTTTGGCCGAAAATGCTGGTAAGCGCGTGGGACACGTCTTGCGTGGATAGCACTGAATGATGCCTCATCATCTCATCTATTGCCTGACGGCTAGGGTATTCCATGTTTTTCTGTTAGACCCCCTTTCAACGGGGGCAGGAATGATTGGGTTTCCTGACGGCAGACGTGTCACTCGTTCTTATCGGTATTCGAGGTTCAATTCTGCAAGTTTTGAACTGAAAATGCTGGTGTAGCGCCATGGAGGCGTCTAGTGGGGTAGATTGATTGATGTACCATCTCGATCTACTGTCTAGGGTATTCCCTAGGCTAAACCTCGGACGTCTCACTGGTTCTTATCAGTATTTTTGGTTCAATTCTGCCCGAGGTTCACGTAACTCACGATGCAATCACCGTTTGATTCGCGTGGGCGAGGTTCACTTGATTGACAACGCTGTCCCTCCCTTTTTCGAAAGGTCTTCCAACTTTCTTTTCTAATTTATTTGCGAAAGTTCTTCCAACTTTCATTTTTAAT
This sequence comes from Coelioxys conoideus, assembly GCA_947623535.1. Lineage (NCBI taxonomy): Eukaryota > Metazoa > Arthropoda > Insecta > Hymenoptera > Megachilidae > Coelioxys > Coelioxys conoideus. Next base: position 3,058,307 of record OX392451.1, on the reverse strand, counting down.
TTATTTGCGAAAGTTCTTCCAACTTTCATTTTTAATTTATTTGTGAAAGTTCTTCTAACTTTCTTCTCCCCTTTGCTTGGTACACCGTTTTAGGTAGCACGGGTGCAAATTTAGAACACGGAAGCGTTTAGTTTTAAGTAGAGTAGGCACTCATTTATCCTTCCGATAAATGAGGTAGTTGCAATTGGAGGGTGGATGGGACTTGGAGATAGGGTGGGTCACTTTCGTAGTCACCTCCGCGTGGTGTGACCTGGTAATCGATATTGTTTTCTAAATTTATAATTTTTCGAAATTTCAAAATTTGTAATTTATCAAAACTTACATACAAAACTTACATACAAATTTATGATCTATGAAAATTGCTAAATTTATAGTTCGTTTATGAATACGAATGTAATTCTAAGTTTCATTTTTCGCGGGTCGAAGAATAGAAAACAATATCGAGCTAAGAGCTACGATTTACGTTGAAGTTATAATTTCATGTATTCTTCGATATTTTCAAAAATAATTGTCTTTCTTATTAAAATCCAGGAATAAAATAAATTATAAATGAAAAATGTTTGCAACGCGTTATGTATTTTCAAGTACTTTATTTCAAATAATAATATTGAGCAAGTGGGAGGGTGGATGGGTGCTCAATGGGTTTTCACTTCATGTGAATCCGGTTTATTCTTCACGAAATTCCATCTTAATTTCTCTTTTATTTTCAGGTTTGAATTTATAATATTGAGCAAGTGGGAGAGTGGATGGGTGCTCAATGGGTTTTCACTTCATGTGAATCCGGTTTATTTCTTCACGAAATTCCATCTTAAATTTTTTTTATTTTCAGGTTTCATTTTTTCCATTGTGCTGTCAATATCATTATTCCACCTTTTTTATTTCGACCAAACACATAGGAATAATTTCGGCGAACATTTAAACAAACACTTTTTTCGATCGGCAGAACATATCCGGACACGAATAATCACCGGACACGCACAGCAAATAAAAACTCTATTAAAACCGTATAATTCCGCCATTGTTTTCGCCAGATAGAAATCAAAGTAAACATTTCGCGACCGTATAAAAATTACATTTGATTCCGGCTATGCGAACAAACTTTTATGATCGCGTTGTACTACGATAAAAGGAACATTCGTCGACTATTCGTTCGATTTTGAAAAACAACACGATACGAGAGATATAATCCGGAAACAATAGATATCACGTGCATCCGATCGTACCATCTGCAAGCTGTATCAGAAAAATAAATGAACATTGTCTTTTGTCATTTGTGATATAACGCGGGGCCATACAATGCGAGGTTTGATTGCACAACGTTCGTACTAACGAAATAAAATTTCATGATCGTCTTTCATCCGAATGATTCATTTATAATTTTCATGCAGCATCTCTTGTACAAGAAAATAATTTTTTCCCTGGGTAACCAATTGCATCGAATTGTTTGAAGTCTGTTTTTCAGAGCCGGAATTCATTTTTCAGAATTCCACCGCAGCCTCCGCGTTCATAAATTACTTGAGTACAAAACGTTGTTACCATTCTGGTAAATGGCCGGACTCAATTGAATTAGCAGCAGTTACAGAAATATTCGATGAACGTTGTCTCGATTGTTCTGTAAATTGATGACGTCTGACACAGACACGTCCAACTTGAGTAAAGAACCGTGTTTCCGCCAAAATCGAGTGAAATATACAGGATGCACGAAAATACGAGCACTCCAATTTCCATGCAGGCAATTATTAATTGTTCAGATCGCAATCGCCCAAAATATGCCGCGAGTTTTGTATCGTTGTTTTTTTTTTAATAAACTCATACACTACGATTTTCGATAAAAAAACGTGTCAACGTCGAAAATATGGGAGAATGAAAAATTCGCGAAAATTATATTTGGATGTTAAATATGAAAATATTTGAGTTCGGATTTCCAAGTATCTTATCTGCTGTAAGCGTTCAACTCGTCTTCTTACTTTGTCAATTTTTAAACCGTTATCGAACCATTATCGGTTCGACATGCACCGGGGATATCGGGTCACCTTAATCCTCAAACAGTCCAACGCGAATCCATCGATCGGTCCGATACTCGAAAATCGAATTTCGTTGCTTGAAAAGGTGCGCCTCGCGATAATGGTTCTGATAAAACGTCACTCTTCTTTCATGGCGGAATCAAATAAACGTTGCTATCAGAGGTTTAGCTTTTAAGTTTTTTTATCTGTCCGAAGGATGACCATTTTTTGGAAAAGATACCTTATATTCCGCACAAGATAGTATTCATAGCCACTAAAAGGGATTTATACCGTAAATTTTTACATTTGAAATAACTTAATATTTATTGATTTTTCTATTTGTTTCTTACTTTATTTTAACTTAATTTTTCCTTTCCTCTTTTCTTTCTCGTCAGTTTTTTTTTATTTCTTACGTCTCTTTAATTAATTTCCTTTTATTTCTCTTATTTTTCTTAATTTTGTTTTCCATTTCCTTTTTTTATTTATTTCTATTGCCAATTTTCGCCAACTACAGTTTCAACTTCCTTTCTTTATTTCATTTCCCCATACTTGGTTTTTCTCCTTTTATTTAACCCCCTCGCACCCATTTTTGATCCCACCTTATTTTTAATTTTTCCTTTTCTGAGATTTCCTCTTTTCACAATTTTCCTGATATAATGGCGTTTCCTCCATTTTCGATATTCCTTAAATTTTGTCGCGTCAATAGTTCCATGAAAAGGCGGCGAGCACCCATCCTAGACGGTGACCCGGTCCCAATTTGTCTTGACATCGGTGATCATACTACAACCGGTGAATACGTCCACCTCATTTCTTTTGTATGCTAGACAAACTTCTCTCACTTGTTTTGCCTAAATTTTCGATGTTAGCTTAGGGCCTAAATGAAGCCTTTAGTTCTGTCGGGAACTGTTCAGCAATAAATGTCGTGGACAAACGGAAAAAATTGTTCTCGTATTTAAATTACTTTCTCTTATTAAAAAAATACAGGGGTTCGCTGTTCTAACGTTTACTTCGTGAGCCATTCATCAACCGTACGTGGTTTAACGAAGGTCGAGAACCACTGTTCAATTTTGAACCCTCGATTCTTCTCACGAACCGTATAAAGAAAAAAGTTCCTTATCACGAAAATTTGCAAAAACGTTCTCACACGAATACGGGAGAATTTCTGTTTTGGATATCGGCCAACGAAGAGCGCTCTTGAAAGCTTCTATTTGTTAAAAATTCTGGCTTTTTTCCCAGCGCTCGATCACCTTAACTTTTATCGAATGAAATATACGGATATGAGTCTTTCAACGGAAAGAGACAGCAATTTGGTACGATGGAAATTTACGTGCATTAAATTTTCGAATTTCTATCAGGCTTTTGATGGAACAGTTAGGTCGAAATAGTTTGAGTTTATTAATTTTGTTGCGGAACAATAGTGTTTCATCATCAATGCGAGTTTTTTTCACGATTATCGACTGCAATTCGAAACTTGCGCCACGAATCAACAGAAACTGGTGTACAAGTTCCAAGAGAAAAGTTTTAGATTATAGATTGTTCCCTTTCGCGAGTATTCTGCTTCTGTTGTATTATTTTACTCTTTGGTTGTGCGCTGCCTTTGTTTCCGCATCATTATATCGATACATTCTTTTCCTTTGCTTCTTATCTATTGTGTAGCTTTCATAGAGATTCTCCCGATCGTTGCTAGTACAGGCATGCTTCGAAGATGCAATAATAACGGTAGATACATTCTTTTCTCTGTACATGTTTTTGTTTTCCTTATGCGAACAATTTAAGAAGTTAGAAGTTAGGAACTTGACCTATCGAAAAATTGGCAAAATGGGAGCTGCGAAAATGGAAAATAAAAAATGTGAGAAATGGGAAAAGTTGAAATGGAAACTGATGGAGTGGAAATCTGGAAAATTGGCAAATGGGAAAAGTGGAAATTCGAGAAATTGGATAAGTGGAAAATTGGAAAATGGGACAAGTGGAAATTTGGAAAATTGGCAGAGTGGAAAATTGGAAAATGGTAAAAGTAGAAATTCGACAAAGTTGGGCAATTAACAAAGTTATAAACTAGAAAATTGGAAAAATGTCAAATCACAATACCGTGAAAATAGGAAGTTGGTGCATCGTTCTCAGCAAAACGATCGACGTCAGTGTTTTCCCGAAAAGTCGAAGAACATGTCTTGAAACTGGCGCAAACTCCCCAAGAAATTATGGTCTCAACGTATTGGGAGTACCAGTATCTCTTTCAGTACGTTTCACCGAGAAATTTCAAGTTTCCTTTGATAATGTACCAAGAGGTGCAAACTTTGTACCAATGTAAAGTTAATCACAGCCACTTGGAAACAAAATCAACCGTCTACCGCGGTTTCAGATGCCTCTCCAGCGAATTAACATCAACGGACTTATTAAACTAACTCTTAACCGGGATCTGTTTTCAACGGGCGTTTAACAGGATTCAAAGAAGCCCTAATTGCATTTTATCTCAGTACACGAACATTAAAACGTACCAGCTTGTGTATAATATTTCCAACCTCGTAGAAGTCAAATATAAATTTAGCAACTTTTACACGTATGCATTTGATAAAATTATTAAACAGAGAATAACATATTTGGAAAATTTTGTAGCACCAATATGACATAATCTAACAGTATAAATCAATATAACATACTCAAACAGTATAAATCAATATAACATAATTTAACAGTATATATCAATATAACATACTCTAAAACTAGAGATGAATATAAAATGATACTTAATTGCCATTTAATAATTTCAATTTCAGCCAGTCAAAATATTCTATCAAACTGCATCGCGTCGTGCTATTTACCTTGAATCTTTAACAAAGGCTATGAAAACAAATCGATGTTTGCATTCGGCGTTCGATCAATTGATTGAAATAGGTCTACCTAAATTTGGTCCACGAAGTGGAACGACGAGATGTCCTCCTGGTATGAGGACCGTCGATATTCGATTGGGAGATGAGGGCGTGTTAAATCACTCACGTGTGGTAAAACTGTGATCCCACCAGTCGGTTCGGCAAAGATAAGCTTTCAGATCATCTGCCGTTCGCGCGACGATGACCACAGGCGGTGCAACCAGCGTTCGAATGCTCAGGAACACGCTGAATATCATCACTATGATCCCCAGCCGCTTCAGTAGGCTGCCGTCCGTTATTTTCACGGCTTTCGCCGACTTCACCCTGAATATCACCGATATGCTGAAAACGAAACACGATGGAATCTCTTTTACCAAACAGCTCCTTAATTAATTTACAAAATAGATGAAGAAACGGATTTTCAATAAAATGTATCGTAACAGTGCAGGGTGCGTAACAAACATATTTTTTAATTTATTATAAATGGAAATATGTTAAATGTATCTAAATTATTTGCTCGATTTATACTTGCCATTTGCAAACACTAAAAATTGCTTTCGAGTGCAAAGGGTTAATACCAAGTCTCGCCGGATACCATCGTACGTGATTCAACGAAGTCGAAACACCGGAAGAAACGAAGAAACTCGATTTCCGGAACGCGGGGACCAAAGGAGGTCAATTGTCCGTCGTCATTCGACGTACAACGCGAACACTCGGATTTCCTCCCTGGACCAACGACGTTACTCGCGGGATGCTTCATCCCCTCCGGTCAATAAAAACAACAACGAATCGAAAAACTGCACCGACTCGGGAAGAATACGATGCAAGGAGAAACTAGCGACCCCGGGATAATCGTCTTAGCGTCCATTTAATGGAGCGGCTATTAGCGAGCATACCAACCAACTGAATTTACGTAATGAACTTGAAGAACTTTTAATATAGTCGAGGGAGAGAGCACCGTTGAATCTCGGCAAACTTTTCGGCATGAAGTTCGTCCGGACTCCTTTTAGCCGGGTCTTGGGACGAGTTAGCTCTTCGAGAGAGGAGAGGCCGGATGCACGTCTCTCGTTCTTTAATCTTCGAGGATCACCGACGTTTCGACCTCCAGCAGCCGAGAAAAAAATCTACACTGCCGCTCAAAAGCGTCTGCACGCTTACCATGTTCGTGGGATTTGTGATACACAATGTATCTGTGCACCAGTGCACCCCCGCAATGTGTAGACAAAAATATATTACATAGAAAAAATATATATTATATTGCATATACAATAAAATGATATAAATAAATAAATAGATAAAATAGTAACATTATATGTACATAAATAAATAAATAAAATAATTATACATAAGTAAATAAATACATTATATACATTTCTATATTCCAACAGATTTCAGCAGATCAATCATGGGACCCTTCGCTAGCTATTTCGTCGAGATATGTTGATGACGTGTCTTAATCGCTGACGAAGCCAAATCATTAGACGTATTCGTACAGGACGTCGCAACGCGAAGTGTCATCGTCGTTTCGGCAAACAAGCGATCATCGTGCCGCAACGCCAATCACCTGGTCCAATCGAAATCAGCCACAAATTTACACCCAGACCGCGTGCCACAGTGGCGACAATTAATCGGACGGCTCGTCGAAGATTAGGGCCAATGCCCGTGGCTCGAGGATTTATTGATCCTGTATTCTGTGGAACGCGAAGGCAAAACAATCTCGGACCACTCTGTCGATCGACGATCATCGATTCGCCAGGAAAATACGGGCCGTTTGTCCGTGAAACCGTTCATTTGCCTACGGTATCTGTACATGGTTACGTGTGTGCCGCACCGGTGCACCAGATGGTCCCCCTTCGTCCCGCGTGGACACGCCACCGGCGACGATTAAGGAGCCGCGTGGAGAAGTTGTTGATACGACAGGGAAAAGTTTCGACGTCCCGGCCGGAATTCCGGCGAGACCTCATCACCTGCTACGAACTGCCTTTGATGCCGGGTATCGACGTTCCACCACGCTCGCCGGAGGACCAATCAATTTTACGGAGGACTCGTGACAGAGTTCGCCGACGCTCTCTGAATGAGTTTGGCTAAATGCCGGCCGCGGTGTTCCGTGTTGAAACGCGCGCGAAGACGGATCGGTAACTTCCGCCAGCACGTGGCTCGTGAACGACATCGGTGCGTGTGTGTGGAAAAATTTCACGCCTGATGCGCTTCGAACACAAACGCCAGGACGACATGGTGAAAAGCGACGATTTTAAACGTGAACGTACTTTCTGCTTCTGAGGTTACGGATTCTGCGAGGAATTTTCCGTGACTCAGGGAGGTTTTCCAGGATTCGAATTGATTTTCGATGACTTGAAGAGATTTTCTATGACTTGAAAAGATTTTCTATGACACGATATGATTTTCTTTGACTTGAAAGGATTTTCTTTGAGTCGAGGAGATTTTCCATGACTCAGCGCAGTTGTTTCATAGAAAAGATAAATTTTCTATGACGTTCCCATGCTTCCAAAATTTCTGTTCGTCATTCATAAAGATTTCCCACGACTCAGAAAGAATTTTCCGCAACTCGTGCTTCCTCCACAACTCAGACGATTTTTTCTGTAATCGAATTCTTCATGATTTTACGATATTTCTTTCCGAGACTTATAAGAATTTTACGTACCTCTAAACAATTTTCTAAAAGCATGCTACTTATGGTGCACGGACAAAGTGAATCGTGGTCCAGAATGGACGAAGCCAGGCAAAAGAACCGCGTCCGAGAAGTACTCGTCCGTTTTCCGGTCGAATTTTTGGTGACTCTGAAAGAACCGCCCGAGGGGGTGGGTGATGTCGCAGTCGCATGATCAAAGCCATTTGTCATGCTTTCGTCCAGCGGACCGCCACGAAACAATCGTATTGCGACTGTCCAGAGTAGACCGGAGCTTTCCACGAACCCCGGTGCTTCGTGACTGATAGATTTTCGACAATAAACCCGGTCGAAACGCGGACAAAGAGGTCAAAAGTTTTCGACTATCGTTGGTCAACGAGCGTGCTATGGCCCGTTTCTGGTCTTGCTCTCCGCGATCGCCCATTTTTTTTCGAGGGGTCCGCAGGATTTCCGGCCTTGCACGGATTCCAGGACAAAGATTGCCCGCAACTTTCGTCCCCTCGTCCTTTCGCGTCGATACCGCCTCTTTGACCCCTGTCGTGTCGGAGGAAAAAGTTTCGCTCGAGATTTCGGCGAATCCGTTTGAACCAACGCTCCCGTGTTCGTCGTCGCAAAGCTTCGGGCTAGCACGCGCTTCCTGTCCACCCGGGACGCGATAAATCCTTTCCCCGACTTAATACATTTATTTATTTAACGGGAAGCCGAGGATTACCGGGGACGATATACGCCACGGTTACACCGCGAACGCTTCGTCCGTTTCTGTCCCCGGCTTTAATTAATAACGCTCGTCTCTCAAACAGGTTTTACCGGCGGAACGTGTTCGGATGAAATTTCTATTCCATTTCGGGGATCGTCTCGTGGGAGGCGAAGCTGACGCGGTTATTTATGTGAGATGCCGGTCGAAATAGGAAGAAATTTATTGGTAAGATGGGGATGACATGTTCGGGGTTGGGGTAAGTGTGCGAAAATTATATAGATTGTCGTTGGCGCGTGGGAAACTGTCGCGGAACAATTCTGAATCATCGAGAATTTGTTGACGCCGCAGAAATATTCTGTTCGGCCATGGAAAATTGTTTGAAGTAATCTCGAGTTCAATAATGGCAATGTTTTAAATGTGGAGATCCGCTCAAGTCACGGAATGCGACTATAGAACACTTTTGAATTATAAAGTCATCGTAGGAAAACTTTTCAGATTAAAAGATAACACCTTTGAGTCGTGGAAAATATCCTAGGGAAATTGTGAAAAATCCATCTAAATCATGAACCACCATATTTAGTTTATGGAAAATTGCCTTAAAGTAATGGAAAATCATCGTGACTCATGGAAAACCACTTCGAGTCATACAGAAACACTTTAAGTCATGGAAAATTCCCTGAAGCTAAGGAAAGTCCGCCTGAGTCACGGAAAATCACATTTGGATAATGGAGAATTAAATCGTGGAAAACACCTGTAAGTCACGTAACGGCCATATATGTCGTGCAAAATCAATTTGTTATATGGAAAGTTCGTTTCGGTCCTCGAGTTTCTCCGGCTGATGTAAGATTATGGTTTCGCGGACTCGCATAAAGTTGAAGAGCATTTGAAACGACGTTATTCTTACTCACCGCCAAGTTTTGAGCATTAAGGCGCCATAGGTGAGGGAAAATCCAATTTCTCGCAGCCAAACTCGCACCGTGCACGTAATAACGTTCGGACGGGGGTACATTACTATCGTCTGAAACAAATAAATTGCTTTTTTTTTTTTTAATTTTTTTTCACCACCGAACGCGGCTCGAACGGTACACGCTGAATGGGCAAACCTGATTTTACCGTGAAGCAAATTTTCTTTCGCTCGCTGAATTTCCAACAATATCGGTACAGGTGTTCCGACATCGAAGGAAAAACATCCACCTCGAAGTACAACTTGCTCCGGGAATAAAACTAATTTTCTGACTTCGAACTTTCTATATCTACGTTCGATCGATTCCCGTTCATAACACGTCAAATATTATACTCGGTATCTTTAGGGTAACGCGAACCAACCACAGTTTCTCGAAGCTACTGGGAAACTGGTTGTAAAATTGGTAGTCAATTTTGTATAATATATAAATTTAGTTTCTCAAGAACCGGACTTATAGCCTTAGGATAGTTTATGTTTTCCTTTGGTGTTTCCGTAGATTTTTACATTGGGCTGATAATTAGATAATTAAAGAGTCGAACTTGGAAAATGTGGAAAATTGCAGAACAAAATACTTGGAGAACTTGGCAAATTGACGAATTCGATAATTGAAGAACCGAACAGTTATAAGACGAGCTAAATTGGAAATGGGGAAATAAGAAAATAGGAAAATGAAAAATGTTAATTTCTGCGAACGAAAATTAGTACAAACTTAATGTTCCTCAACGATTTCGTTGTTTCCCGATTAATTTCTTGTTCGGTGCAATAATAGTGATACAACTCGTATTATCGTTTTACAGTTCTCGATAATTGCCCCGCAAATATCTCGTCGGTAGAAACTCTGCATATCGCGTGATTGTAATATAATCGGTAATCGAGAGAATAATTTTAATAGTCGAGCGACGAATCGCGTGCCACATTAGCCCAACGTTTCCAATTAGTTTCTTCTCGTTCGTCGTTTATCGTGGCCACCCTTCTGCCGATGGGTCGTATATATTTCTCGATTCAACCGGGAAGAAAGGCACTGCCGATTATCGGATAAAAGCCACTAAACGAAAAGGGCAATTGCTCCTTTAACGCCTATCGTCGTCGCTTCATCGATAATATCACCTTCAACGGCACTCGAAATTGTACTCGAACCTTATTAATGACGTAGTTTCACGAAACGCGTTTCTGCAACCTCGTTTAAAACGTTTATTCGTCGCCAATTACAATAATACCAGTGTTAAGACACCGTACAAGGGACGTTTATTATATAGCCGTCAACGGGCCGGCAAACCCGGAGCGTACTTGTTAATTGATGAAATTCTCATTAATTTCGTCGAATTAACGATGTCGGTATATTAATTCAGAAATTGATGTATAGTTAAGATATCGATGTGTCGGTTAATACAAAATTGTGAGATTAGGCTGAAAAGTTGGGACGTAAGAAAATTGGGAAACTGGAAAATAGGGTAATTGGAAAACGCGTGAATTAGTAAAGTGGAAAATAGGAAAAACTGGATAATTAGAAAAGTGGGAAAACAGAGAAGTGAAATTGAGGAAAACTGCGAAATTAGAAAAGTAGAAAATCAGAGAAGCGAAAAATAGGAAAAACTGGGAAATGAGAGGAGTGAAATTGAGGAAAACTGGGAAATTAGAAAAGTGGGAAGTCAGAGAAGTGAAACGAAGGGTAAACTGGGAAATGAGAAAAGTGTAAAGGAAAAAAAAATTGATAGAATGTTTATCGACGAAGTTGATCGAATCCGTGAAAACGAAAAGTTCGGCAAAAGTGTTCATTTTCGAGAGAAAACTGACAATTTCCAGGAAAATCGTGGATTGATGTTTTCGCATAATGCTCGATATAAATAAATCAAATATTGCGCGGATTAAAATTTAAGACCAATCGAATACGAGTTTAGTGAAGCGTGCATTAAATTCGTAATAAATTTTGCATTAACTTTGTCAAAACGCAATCAACGCACCCGAATTGTTTCATAAATTTTCACTAATATCGACGGCAATTAATCTTTCATCGATTCGCATTAATATCCTAGTCCGGCGTGATTTTAACGAATATGATACTGCATCAACACGATTTACCATATGTACATAATTAAATCCGACATTGAGTTATGTTAAATTTTTCGTTCGTACGTTACAGTGTTAGAACCAGAAAAACTGTTGGCAATTCACTTTCGTGAATTGAACGAATTACTCACCGTGCAATAAATGAAAAATGCTCCAAGCACTATGACACGAAGAAGAACCGGACTGGCGGCCCTCACCACCTGCGACAAAACAGAACAGAGAAGAAAATTAGGTTATCATCAACGTTAATTAATTTACATGAATCAAGAACGGTATTCGTTTTGAGCGAGCTCCATTTTCTTTTAGTAATATTATTACGTCATATCACGGAATTAAATTGCACGGAACGTCGTTAGAATCTCAGATCCGACGCGACGTTAAATTTTCAAAGAGAAACAGGTGGGAACGGGTGAAAGAAAAATATTGAATTTTCACGAAGGTTGCATAAGAAAGAACGACGTCTATTCACGATAATATTAAAATCCTCAAGAAGCACAAACGGATAAATGAAATTGAATGTTTTTGCGACGGATGGAACAAAGAATTCTTATAAAAGGGATTGCAATTTAACAAAGTGCATCTGAATGAATCGCGTGGTAATTCGACGCGTAGCGACACCACGCGTGATTACTCGCTGCGTAGCGACACCACGCCTGATTACTCGGTGCATAGGGAATACCACGCGTGGTAATTCGACGCGTAGCGACACCACGCGTGATTACTCATTGCGTAGCGACACCACGCGTGATTACTTGGTGCGTAGCGACACCACGCGTGATTACTCGGTGCATAGGGAATACCACGCGTGGTAATTCGACGCGTAGCGACACCACGCGTGATTACTCGGTGCATAGGGAATACCACGCGTGGTAATTCGACGCGTAGCGACACCACGCGTGATTACTCGGTGCGTAGCGACACCACGCGTGATTACTCGGTGCATAGGGAATATCACGTGTGGTTCTTTAACTCGTAGTGACAGATTGCGTAGTAATTCAACGCGCTGTGACACCATGCGTGATAATTTGAAGCGTAGCGATACCACACGTGGTAATTCATCATCTAATGGTAAAATTTCGACTCAAAGTACCATCAAGGTACAATATATTACCAAATTTCTTTAACAAATGCCATGACCCCGCGCCGAGCAATAATTCAAATTTAAACAAGAAGAATCGCTTGGTCTGACTCACGAAAATGTCTACGGAGCCTGTTTTAAAGCCATCCTATCAAGTAGGCGGGTAAGGTGCGACAATGGCGACCTAAAGAAGAAAAGTGGACGTGAAAAATAACATGGCGGGAACGGGAACAGGTACGTTGACGGTGGAATCGGGACTGTCACAGTTCCCTCGGGTCTGGTAAGGTCGTAACCGATTGTATTCTCGAGAAAGTGCATACAAATCGTTGGCCTTTTCCCGGGGACGCACATTTATGCACTTCACGAGACGATGGAGTTTCATGGACGAAGCCGGGAACGACCTAACCCACTTTCGTTCGCAAATCCCGCTATTTGTCGAGCGATTTTTCGATCGGGACCGGGAGTGTCGTAATTTTTGACAATGCCGGGCGACTGTTCCGCCGGAAACGAGGAAAATACCTTACGGGATGTTTCTACGTTCAAGCTCGGCTTTTCGCGGAAGATGAAATTTCGGGTTTGGTTACCGGGAACAGCGGTTCTCAACTTTCTTCATTTTTTAATAATTAACTAACGTATTCGTGAAAATGTACAGGGTATTTCATCCAATTTTCACGTCTTGATTTTAAAGTTGATCTTGATATTGTTGCACGTAGCGAAAAATGTTCCATAGAGAACTTAAATGGTATCGATGGAAGAATATTCAGGTGTTATTGCTCTTTTTCGTAGTTGGAGGCTTCTACATGAAAGTCAACTTTGTTTTTTAACTTTGTTAAACTTTGTTTAATTTTGTTCTTTTTCATACGATGCAACTGGACATTCTTTATCTTGTTTCATCTTTGTCTTATCGTTTGATGCATATAAAAATACTATAGATTCATGTAAAAAAACTAAGTTGACCTTTATATATCACTCACTACCACGAAAACAGTACTGACAAAACAATATGCTCCAATCGACACTGTTCGGTCCCAAGTGTCCATCCCAGCAAATATTCGAAATTATTTTATAATTTTATGGAACCAACCGAGGTACCGTAATATCGGCTGCTAAGGTTCTCCACATCATCTGTCTCTCTCTACCATTGACCACCATCATCCTCAGTTTTCAATCTGCAGCTCATATAAAAACCCTAAAACCTCCAACGTTAAGATGGAGTCTATCCTCGGCGAGCGTTTGATTTCCAGTTGCTTGGATTCGCAGATGAAAACTTTTGGACGTCTGAGATATTTCAGCGGCGATCTGTTTCGTAAGTTCGATCAATGTCGGGTTCGCATCGCTGCAACTGACGGAAGGTAATTTCTTCGACGACGTAGCTCTCGATCTGTAAAATTGATGCAGTGAAACGTTGAATCTGAGGTGCACGAAGGTTTTCACTGGCACACGCTGTCATTGTGTGCGTCGAATATTTTCACCGTGGCCAGTGCGGCATAGTTGATTAAACGAGTTCCGGAAATTCTCAAATATTATTCATCCAGCCGAATGAATGACCTCGCGAAATAATTCTGCGTTGGGTAAATTCGCCCAATTGTTTGAAATTTTATAACACTTTGTAGAAAAATGTGAACATTGTCCGATATCGAGTAGGGGAATGTTTCTGGCTTGCTGCCATGCGAAAATTAATAATTTTCTCTACAAATTCACAAAAACCGATTACTTGCAATTTTTTAGTCGCCGAAGTCACCGATCTGAGACACTTTCGATTTCAAAGTTCGTCGATTTTCATGACTTTCTAATTAAACAATTTTTCAATAATCCGATTTTCCAGTTTTTCAATTTTCCAATAATTTGATTTTCTAATTTTTCAATTCTCTAATAATCCGATTTTATAATTTTTCGATTATTCGATTTTATAATTTTTCAATTTTCCAATAATCCGATTTTATAATTTTTCAATTTTCCAATTATCCGATTTTCTAATTTTTCAATTTTCCAATTATCCGATTTTCTAATTTTCCAATTATCCGATTTTCTAATTTTTCAATTTTCCAATTATCCAATTTTCTAATTTTCTAATTTTTCAAATTTTCAATTATCCGGTTTCATAATTTTTCAATTACCAGATTTTCTAATAACTCAAATTTATAGTTTTCCAACCTCTAGATATTTCTTAGCGTCCAAGCCTGCAAACAAAATTTTCAAATCACCCGCCGATTCTCGCCACGCCGTCGCCATATTTGTCGAACGGAATAGGAGACCCAAATTAGAGATTTTTAATTATACGACGGTGTGTTTGTCGGCAAACCGTTCGGAACGGCGAGGAACGTTGTCGGGAACCCGGAAACGGTTTGTTAAATAGGAAATCGGAAGTTGGCGAAATTGCATCGAACGAGTGGAGACATCTCGAACCTTCGAGAACTTCCATGCCACAATGGGATCATTTCTCATCCTCGGGTCCCTTTTAGGGTTTCCTACTTAATCCGACAAGATTTTGACGCTCGAACCCCTCCAATCCCGGCGATAAACGACTTTCCAAACAAACTTAATATTTGTCCAAACTGCTGGTCCTACGGCGACACTCGAACTTTTTTTTCCCCTTTCTCTCTTTTTCTCGCGAATTTCGTGTCCCCCTTTCTGTTAAACTCGTTTCGTCGTTTCTTCCTCGTCTCTTCTCGTACAACGGCCAATTTAATAATCTTTTCGTTACGTCTCATTCGACAGGCCACCGGATGACTTCTCTCTCGATTTGTAAATGATTTTTATCGCGCGAGTAAACAGAGACTTAACATCGGAGAGCGTTATACTACCTTTAGAGTAGTTGCTATTAGAGTACGATTTGTTTTGCTTGGATAACACAACGTGTAAATTAATTGATCGTTCGGATCAACTAATTAAACGAGGCCACCGGATAACTTCTTTGGGCAATCAATTTTCCATTTTCGTGATTTTTCATCGTTCGACGAAAAAAAAAACAACAGAACGATAACAGAAGCGAAACACGGGAGTGTACACGTATCCCATTAGCGAAATACAAAATTTTTCGGAAAAAAAAAACAACAACAACAAAGAGATCAGAATGTAGAAACACAGGAGGAAGGATTAAAATGTCGGAAAGCACCAGGGACGATTTCGAAACTCGTCAGGTTATGTTGAAATCGAGACTCCGCCTGTTCTATTTTCCCGTGCGCGATTCAAACGGATGAATTTTCTTGCCTATACGGGAATGTGGTGGATTTTCGTTGAAACGTTACCTTTCGCCGTGATATTCTCGTGTGGTTTCGAATTCGACGAGCGTGTCTCGGTCGCCGAGAAAAACGGGCTGGAAAAACTTTCATGGAAATTACTATCTCGGAGTGAAATATGAATATTTTTTTAAAGCTATCCCAACATTGCTCGCGCGGCCAGATTTATTTTATTTATTTCCCCCTTTTGTTGCCGTGTCGCGGCTGAGTGTTTTGTGTGTCGAACCATTAGCGTGCTTTACCCGCGCGAACAGGAAAACGCTGCGTGAAGCACATTTTCCGTTCTGTTTTCTTTTTGCTTAACGAAAGTTGATACCGCGCAAAACGGATAGCTCTTTGTCGATCGTCGTTACTTTCGTTCGGAAGAATAATTGAATTTCAGGCAAATCGACGAGTCACGAAGTCCGAGGATTTTTAGAATTTGAAACGTAATGTGTACCTAACTTTGATTCAGACGAAAAATTAAGTTTTGGGTAAATCGGCGAATTAAGAAATCCAAGAATTCTGTGTGTTTGAAATTCGACACCAATGTTACCTTTGATTCGGACGAAAAATTAATTTTTCGGTAAACTGGCAAATGAAGAAGTTCAATGATTCTTAGAATTCTAAATTGAAGATCAATCAATCAAACTTTCTAATTTCTATGTTATCGAGTTTAGCAAGTGTCGAAACTTTCCACCCACAATGTTTGCTCTAAGTCGAATAACGTCTACATTGTATTTCATCGAACGTTGTTGACGGTAATGAAAAGCTGCACCGATCGATAAACGATTCGCCGTTTTAAGCCAGGAACCGTCAGGAAGGACGATACGATTGATTATTACGCAAAGCGATTGTGTATTGAAAGGATGCATCGAGCATCATCAAGATTTTCTCGTATAACGAATCCCTTGGGAAATAAGGGTGGATGTTTCACCGGTAATACGGATTGAACGGCGTTGCCTGGTTCGACGAAAAGCCACGAGGATTTCCTGTTTATTCGTGAACGATCATTTCCTTCTTTTTTTGGCCTTCCCTCGGTTTTAATTAATTTGATTTCCGCAACGGCTGGGAGGAAGAACGGATTGATATTTGAGGGAAATCGACGAATCAAACTTCCGTAGGATCAACTTATAATCTGATTGCGATCCATCGAAGAAGGCTCCGCTATTGATTTCATCGAATTCCCGTTAATGGCGATCCTTTCTCGTCGATGGAGCACCCGGAAATCGGGATGAAATCAGGATAGCTCGGATTCTTTGTCAAAAATAGCGAGGAATGTGATTCTTCACGTACGCGGATGTTTTTCGTTTGCTGCGATTATGTTATGTTCTCGTTCGCTCGATCAATACGGGAAATATATTTGCCAGATGTTCGTGTGAGCCGCGATGTTATGCGACTCGTGTTGTCAGAAGTATTGATCTGTCAATAGTTTCGTCAATATAGAAAATAATACATACTCGGACATTGATTTCGTAGAATAGTTACTTCAAAAAAGTTATCTATGTGGGTGGTTTCGAAATACGTATGGCTCATTATGAAAATATACTGCTTGTCTGGCCATAAACGGTTACACATTACTCGTCTGACTATCTATGGTTACACACTACTTGTATGACCATCTACGGTTACGTACTACTTGTCTGACTATCCACGGTTATATACTACTTGTCCGACTATCTACGGTTACATATTACTTGTCTGTCTATCTACGGCCCCATACTACTTGTCTGACTGTCCACGGTTTCATTCTACTTGTCTGAACATATGCTTTGTCGTCACATCTTTATACAATCCGTTTCACATAATATCTAAAATGCTTGAAAACACTACACGTAAAGTTCGAAACTCAAAACACGTATCACATAACAGCGAGTTTTGCACCATAGCGTGCAACGCGAAACCTTATTCTGTTATTCTATCTTATTTTTCACTGTTAATTCTACAACCGTAGACGTGTCGGGAAGATACACTATTTCGTTATTACACCCGCAGAGCGAGAAATGAAAATGAAAAAGGGAAGAGAAGAGAACGAACGAGACCGCGTATATTTCACCGCCTGTTTTTCCCCCTGTTTTTTCATCGACCGACCGGTTCTCGTTGCTCGACTAATGACCAACAGAATATCCCGGAATTTCGAACAGAGATAGCTGTTCCGCCCGTTTGTTTCCGACTTAACGATACTTTGAGCCCTCGCCTCCGCATTAAAATCGCGTCATTAGAGCGCGAAACTGTGGGGGGTTAGTTGCGAAAGAAAAATGAATCCGACGAATCTTCCGAAGACTTTCTCCTCTCGACAATTCGCCAAAGCGACAATTCTAAAGGGTCCTAAATTTCGGTACAAATTTTCGGGAATATTTCTTCGTTTCTGTTCGCTGAACTTGGTTTCTCTTTTCTAAACGAACGCGATCGTGCTCGCGTATCACGAGAACGAATTCTCCCGTGTTAAAACGCCGGAAAATCGGGAAGGAAACGAAAATTGAGGCGAAGGGATGATTCTTGCGGCTATGTCGCGGGAATGCTTAAGCCCTCCCTGAAGAGCTCTTCCTTTGGCTAACGATTTCCTCCGTCCCCTTGTCTCGCTCCAAAAGACACTTCTCTTAATTTTCCTCGATTTTTCGCCTTCAAATATCTGCGACACGCCCCGGTATGACTCGAAGCTTCGTCATGATTCATCCTTAAGATATACATAGTATCAAATAAGTGGCGATACATATTGCATCCCTTTAATTATTTTAATTGCACGATGGAAATATCGTGTGCCGGTATATTTCTTTCGTATTTCACTGTAACTTTCAACGAAGTATCGTACATCTCACGGTACGTGCCCCATTTGTTTCTGTCTTTCATCGGGACTTCTAGAAACGTTTCGCACCGGAGTAAGCATCAATTTACACCACTTTGATATTTAAAAAATCGTTTACACCAGACTTGGTTAATATCCTCTATCTGTTCATTTTGACGTAACGTTAAATTTAACTGGTTATGCTTTGAAATTAATTGTTTCATAAATTGTTCTGTCGATTTGCATTTTATTTAAATAGCGAGTTGAAGTTGTCTAAAATCATAAACTATGTTTTGAGAGTAAAAATTCTGAAGAATGTTTAGAACAGTTGTTATTACAATACGATGTGGTAAATACGCTCTGTTTTTCTTTCATAGAACAACGTGTAAATTAGTTGATCGTCCGATTGTTCCCTTGGAGAACGCAATAGAAGGGGAGTGAATTTCGTTTGAGCGGAAGTAAATTACTCTGCCGGACGATGTTTCGCGTCAGAAACGCTTCCGCAAATCGGACGTCTCGTGTTCGGTTAATTAATGTCGGTGCTCTTTCGATAATCGTCCGTTCACGATCCTGTCATGCCGAAATAAAATAGCCACGCTGTCTGACAGCCGTACTAGCGAAAACTTTCCATCGGTTTCTTCGCCTTTTGACATTTCGTGCTTCTCTATTCTCCCGCCAACTTTTAATTCGATTCGTTCCTTCGATCTGTAACGAGTTTTGCACCGTGGAAACTTCACCGACGTTTCTTCTTATCCGATTGTTAATAACTGTCTGCGAAACGCCAACCCGATAAAAAGGTTTATCAACGCCAATTTAAAATACATGAATTTTATTATCGCGGATCGTAAAATATAGAGAACAGAAAAGATTCATAATTTAAGATATATTTATATAATTTCGACGTAAGATTGTTCACAACTTTATTAGAAACACATGTGTGTCATTCGCGTATTTGTCTCAAAATAATGAAATTGGACACTAGCTCTTCGAATTCAGTTTACCAAGCATCGATGCATGAAACAATTTTTCTCAAGCATCCACCCGTAACTTCGATCCTATTTCATTACTCGTTCGATAAATGCAACGCGTGTTTGATCTGTACCGTCTGATCGAACACGTGTCTCATCCTACGGTGTCCGACCACAGCAACTGAAATTTAGTATACAAGACAAAACAGAGAAGCTTCGCTCGAGTTCACCGATGGTAAATCTTTACTCTAGCAACAAACAGCAGTTACCCACGTTGAACTTGTCTTGGTAGGTCAACGAGGTTTCAGGAGAAGAAATTCGACGTTAATATACTTTCGAAGCGACGCGGAAGAACAAACAGATTTTCTCGGAGACTTTACGGAGGTAGCGACTATCCGAGACCCTGGTAAGAACGCTAACTTACGTAAGAAGCTGCACACTGTTGCACGATGAATAATACATGGCGGCGTTGTTACGTTTGCCACCTTTGTACGAGCACCGACGTCCTACGTCGCTGACGCATGGTTACTCGGTACGTAGTGGCACCACGCGTGGTAATTCGACGCGTAGCGACACCATGCGTGATTACTCGGTGCGGAGCGATACCACGCGTGATTACTCGGTGCATAGGGAATACCACGCGTGGTAATTCGACGCGTAGCGACACCACGCGTGATTACTCGGTGCGGAGCGATACCACGCGTGATTACTCGGTGCATAGGGAATACCACGCGTGGTAATTCGACGCGTAGCGACACCACGCGTGATTACTCGGTGCATAGGGAATACCACGCGTGATTACTCGGTGCGTAGCGACACCACGCGTGATTACTCGGTGCATAGGGAATACCACGCGTGGTAATTCGACGCGTAGCGACACCACGCGTGATTACTCGGTGCATGGGGAATACCACGCGTAATTACTCGGTGCGGAGCGACACCACGCGTGATTACTCGGTGCATAGGGAATACCACACGTGGTAATTCGACGCGTAGCGACACCACGCGTGATTACTCGGTGCATAGGGAATACCACGCGTGATTACTCGGTGCGTAGCGACACCACGCGTGATTACTCGGTGCATAGGGAATACCACGTGTGGTTCTTTAACGCGTAGTGACAGATTAATTACTCGGTATGTATGGATACCACGCGTGGTTGATCAGTACGTAGGAACACAATGCGTGGATATCCGACGCGTAACGATACCATGCGTGTTTATTCGTCGCGTAGAGACACCACGCTGGGTTATTCGAAAGACAGTATAAGCAGCCAGATGCGGTTGTACAGTGAATAATACATAGCGATGTCGTTACGTTTGCTGGCTCTGTACGAGCACCGGCGTTGCTGCTGACGCAACAGCGCCGCTAGATTTCAAGAGCAAATCCCACGCGGTTTGGCACGCGTTTGCACGATAGCTGACCCAATGGCGTACACGATTCGACTCGACTATGCAATAACTCCCGGGGATAGTAACCGTCGCAACTATGGCGACTTGTTACGCTAATGGGCCACCGGCATGTCACATATGCGGTCTCATTACGATTTTAATCGTCGACCGACGGTCAGTTCGCCTGCTACTCGACCATTAGGCCGGCCATTCTGCAGTTCAGTCGCACGGATCGTTAGTTTTCTGTGTTGTCCTACGCGTCACCGACGCGAGGAAGTCTTGGAATCTGCTGTCCTGAATTCCTTCGACGTGCTCGTAGCCATAACCGAAAAGCCCGCAGGTGGTTTAGAGTATTAGGAGTTCGCGAGAATCGTTCGATGTCCTTATCTGGCTTTGGGTCGTTTCTAACCCTAACGCGAACGTAGCCGGGGGGTCTGATACAAAGACGGATCTAGATTAACTTGAGCCTGGCTCGAATTTAATTCGACTCCGCGTTAAACGTGATCCAGCTTATGGCCACCTGGATCCGGGCCAATCCGATCTGCAACAAAATTCTAATCGCTATCGCAAACCCTGACTACCAATTAGGATTTTGACCAACTATTTCCATTTTTCCGAGTCCCATTGTTTAATAACGGGCATCATAGAATTCTCGGTGCACTTTTTCTTGCTACCAGTTTGGGATTCCTTGCTTCGGACCCAATTACGACGAACCCTTCAAGGTCTGTGATGAACTCCTCAAGGAAGTGATCACCTCGCCGAGTTAACTCGATCTCCAGGCAGTATCCGATAACTCGATCTCGAGACGGATTCCTTTAGGAATCGACGGACCAGACGTTCTGTGATGGAACAGGGAAAGGGATTTTCGAGCGGCGTCAGTCGATAGCCCGAAGCCACTCGAACGCATCAGGTGTTACGGAACAACTTCTCGATCCGTTAACGGTGCTTGGCAGCGTTAAATTAACTAGAAGACCACGTCGAGCGCACGGTTTTGAGGGAGAGGTAAATCCGTTCGGCAGCCGGCGATAAACCGAGTGTCTGGCAACGGGAACGAAGATATCGTATAGCTCGTTATGGCGCGCAGGAAGAGGCGAATATCACGCGGCACCGTACTCGTAAATGTATATAGGCGCGTATATTAGACGCGCGCTCGTAAAGCGGCTTAATGTGCACGCCGACGTTACATCAAAGGAACTCGTTAAAGCTGCGCGCCAAAATGGTCTTGAGCCAAAAGACAGCCAACAGAATGCAGCCAAGGCATTTGTTCGCTTAGACATATTTATTCCGTCTGCACCTACAACCGAAGGCGACCGTAGCAGGTAAGTAGCTTCTGCCTTTGCACCGGGGCTAACTTCTGTGTACCGTGTCAGGCGCGTCCTTTGTGTTGTTCGAACAATTAACGTTGACAAGGTACGTGGCTACGATGGTATTATCGTCAACAAAGCTCTCATGCGATGAGAACGTCTGAAGTTGCCCACTTAAAAGAGATAACTTGTCTGCGACAATGTGCCAGACACTACAAATCCACCAGCTCCCCTCCCCCTACTGATGGTTAGGTGTAACGATTGCACGGGATAAATAAAGAGGACTATGTGAATTGTTCGACTCGTTTTATAATAATTTAGCGGAGGTCTGTGACGTAGATGTTGAGGAACTCGCGAGTGAGATGGTGGACCCAGCGGACAGGATAGGGACTACTGGACCGCGTTAGACATGCCCGAAGGTTTCCCATTGGGTTGGGGGGCATATAGTAAACAAACGTTATAAATTTATTGGCTATGGCCCAACGCTTCTATCAAGCATATTGGTTAAGTTGTAGCGCGTTCCAACGCTCAGCAGGACGTGTAAATATATGCTCGTTAACTGTACGCGTATAGCAACTTTCCTGAACAGCGCTAGGTGTTCGTAGAGATGGTTATCGCTTTCAGCGAGTAATGCTGTATCTTTGCGAGGGTCCGTAGAGATTTCTGCACGCACCAGGGAGGAAAGGAACGACGATCCGAGACGAGGATCGATTCTGCACAGTGGAATGCGTGAAAAGGAGGACAGGCTGCTGGCAACATTTATATGCTAAACTGAAATTTATTGCCCGAATGCATGGCTTCCGGCCAACTTTTCTACGTTTATTCCATTCACGTTCCGCGATGACAGTCTCCTCCGTACGAGAGCCACGGATTTCACCGACTCGCGACCTCCTGTATTACAATTTATTCGCGGATTCCTGCCTACGAATTGCTCCGCTACCGTTACCAACTTTTGCAACTTATAACGATATTTCTTATTACCTATTATTTTCTTTTTCCTGTTCGAGTGTTTCCCTTACTTCGATCCCACTATTTTGCAACGCAGAGGACCGTTATCATAGAGTCTCATTATATTGCCGCGAAAGCTGGAAACATGCGAACCGAAATGTGGTGAATGTTGGTCGAATGCGTGCAAATGTAATATACGGCGATATAATAAATGGCGACACAATATGCGAACAAATCTTTTGAATTGCCCGATACTTCAGCGAATTTTCTAATTTCTTTGAATGGAGCAAACACGGGCGTACACGAGTGCTCAAGTTCCGTCCGGAATTCAACAACTTGTTGCGTTTGGTGGGCAGCGTTGAAATTCAATTACGTGCCCGCGCGTTGCCCCAGAAATTATTACCACGATTAATGAACAGTCAGAAAATTTCGCGAAATCCACGAACCCCGCATTTCGGCAATTAAAATAGTACCTGTTAAATTGCTGCTCAACAACCGCCGTTTGCGACCACGAGTTTCTAACTCAACACACGGCGTTGAATTACGGCGCATCAAAGAGTGAAATCCCGCAACCGTGCAACGGCGAAACGCGTTTCCCGTTTTGTCCGCGCGATTCGAAAGGCATTCCCGATCGGAAAATGACGCGAGCGAGCAATCTGTTCAGCGTACCGACCACTTTTTCATTTCCGTCATCTGAAGCTCGTTGTTTTCGCCGAAAACCTCGAAATATTCGCTCCTCGGAACGAACAATCGGCCCGTTGAAAACCCGGCCGCGTCGCGCACTTCGGTCTTTTTAATCACGCTCGAGAGATTGAAGAGCGAAATTCGTTAGCCCGACTCGCTCGAACTTTCGATTATCTGCCTGAAGCGTTTTTTACTCGCCGCTGAACGCGTGCCCGTCGTTTCTGTATCGTCGAAAAGTGATTCACCTGTCAGTTAATTGATCCGGCTGACGAACGACGGAATCAAATCGAGTTTTTCCGTGCGTTTGATCGCGAAACGTTTCAAAACGCGTTTTCGGACGCTCGGATGTTGTTGACCGGAGATACCCGATTCACAGTGGCGGTCAAATGTATGTGGATACCTACCATGTTCGTGAAGTTTATGATGTATAATGTATATTTTTATTAACGAATAATATCGGTAATTAAACAAACTTTTTTAGATAGTTACAAAAATTAAGGAAGTGTCCACATATTTTTGAACGCAAGTGTACATCGGGAACTGACTTAGCAATGCCGAAACGTAATCTGCATTCGAAAACGCGATTCGAGTTGACGGACTCGAGACAACGGGATTCAGGTCTTGGCCTAATTAATTTTCCTTATTGTTTTCGCGAGATTCTTCAGACTCGCCGAGTCTTCCGGGATTAAATTAAGGCGGTCGGCTCTTTGATTGTGTACAGGAGTCTCGGCGAGTTTAAGCATTTCCGGGGAAGGGATTAAATAGTGTTCGAGCAAGTGTGAAGGATGATGGTATATACCACCATTCCAAAATTGCCATATCATCAGATTTCTATATCACTAGTTCACCATATCCCCAAATTGCCGTATCCCCAAATTCCTGTATCCCTAAAGCACCATATCCCCAAATACCCACGTCCCCAAATTGCCATATCACCAAATTCACATATCCCCAAATACCCATATCCCCAAATTGCCATATCCCAAATTCACATACTCCCAAATTGCCATATCCCAAATTACATACCCACAAAATTCCATATCCCAAATTACAGACCCCCAAATTGCTATATCCCAAATTCACATACCCACAAATTGCTATATCCCAAATTCACATACCCCCAAATTGCCATATCCCAAATTACATACCCACAAATTTCCATATCCCAAATTACATACCCCCAAATTCACATACCCCCAAATTGCCATATCCCAAATTACATACCCACAAATTGCTATATCCCAAATTCACATAACCCCAAATTGCCATATCCCAAATTACATACCCACAAATTGCTATATCCCAAATTCACATATCTATATAACTATCACAAATACTCATATTACAAATACCAATATTTTCGAACCCCTTTCTAGCAACCCGAGCGACGGCAATATAACGAGAGTCTACTGTACTTAACCACGACACTAGTTGCGAATAGAACCACACTTTGTTTGCACTGCTTACCTTTACGTTTCCGTATTTCCAAGTGAAAAGAGCGACGGCTGGCAAGCAGGCAATGACACAGCATTCCAGAATCAAGATGGCCGTTCTCATTAACCAGTTCAAGGATACCACACACGGTGAATCGTCCTCGCAGGATTCGCAACCCTCGGCGCAAGGAAGACACTCGAAAACACCGTCCACGTCGTATTGACTCTTCTCACCCTGAATAACATACGAATTTCTTCAAATATACAAGAAAAACGAAACGCATTTCTTCGACACATTTTTATTTCTGGTCATTTTCAAGTACCATAATGACGGTCAAACGATCATGGTCATTATGATCCAAATAAAGTGTCAGGTGCAATTTCGATTGAAATTGATTCGCATGCAAATCTTCAAATATACCTTCATAAGTGATTACTATATTTTCTTGGAGTATAACGCTGTACATATAACTAAGAAATATTTGCTCAAATTGTTCTATTAGATCAAATGGCGAGTATGAAGCGCTGTTTGAGTGGAAAGTGTTAATAGCGTAATACAGAGTACTGGTCCATATTGGAATTACACCCCAAAAACAAATTTCCCATAAACGAGCTGCAATGCGCAACATCGTTCGCGGTAAATCGCACCGACACAAATCACTATGTCGTAAATCGCGAATACGATCGGACTTAAATTCCAATGGATTTATCGCGCTCACAAATCACAACTGGCTGTTATGGTTTACGGTGCATTAGGGCCAAGTAAATGCACCAACCTGTGTCTACTCGCAGCGCCAACGAACCGTAATATTCTTCCAGAGCAAAACATACCGCAAGAAGTATTATTACTCATGCAAATATTTTTCTTGCGAATGTCCCGTTCTTTCGCGCAAATTAAATTAATGAAAGGGGTCCGAGCAACATCGATCATGGCGCTGGAAACGAAATAAACGTCGCACGGTTCGTTAATCGAGCATGTATGCAACAGATAGCCGGCCACGCGATAAATCAAACCCCGTGTCCCAACAAAACGAGGATCCCCCGTTCGCATAATTGCAGTTAGTTCCGATTGCACGATTACAGAATTACGAACCGTAAATATCGTGACTATACCATGCTTACCCTTTGCCACACGATTTATTTAGCCAGTGTGTCGGTCTGCACCAACTGTTAATAGCTGCACTATTAAAACGAAGGAGAAGAATATCAAAATGAATGGTCAATTTTGTTATCATCGATCCTTGAGTTTCCAAGTTACTCACTCGAATTTCTTACTGTCGCCTACGCAAAAAAAAAACCACTCCAAACAACTGCTTCGCAATTGTACGGTGCCTCAGTCACGCCGCTCTCAATCGCATCGCACCACATCCATACCGCTGCATATCGGCATGTGGCTTCAATCATGCCGCTTACCGGCACTGGACTTCAGCCACGCCGCTCTCAATCGCACCGCACCTCAGCCATACCGCTGCATATCGGCATGTTGCTTCAATCATGCCGCTTACCGGCACTGGACTTCAGCCACGCCGCTCTCAATCGCATCGCACCACATCCATACCGCTGCATATCGGCATGTTGCTTCAATCATGCCGCTTACCGGCACTGGACTTCAGCCACGCCGCTCTCAATCGCACCGCACCTCAGCCATACCGCTGTTCATTGGCGCGTGACTCAGTCACACCGTCACTTATTAGCACGTGGCCTCAATCTCACTGCGCCTCAGTCATACCGCCACTCATCCTACACGCCGCTCTGTTGCGTACACATTGACTCGTCCATCAAATCCACTAGTGACCCCAAGCAATGATATTCGAGATGAAGTATAATGAAAATTTTATTTTGGGAAATACTTGCGCACGCAGAAAGCAAAGATACTATGGTTAATTGATTGTCAGTAGGTATCACATAAAAAAAAGTCCGCATAAAACCGATACACCTCACATCCGAGAGATTTAAGTAACACTTTAACAATAACAATGACAATGAACAGTTTATTTATATTTACGGAACAAGGTAAAAGTTAGTTTCATTGCGACGTTCGAAGTGATTCAAATAATTGATCGAGTAGTTCGAATGATAATCGCTCCTGCAGGGATTGTATATGATCCCGGGTCAAGATGGAACGTGACTGGCATCGATATTTCAGGAACGGTGTCTGTCCCTGGCGACACCGTGTCATTTTCGATTACACAGGCATTTGGACGTGGAACAACACAGCCTGACAGCGAGTTGTTAAGCTTGTGCTGATTAGTTTCTGATTAGAACGCGCATGTCGCTCGTGACGGGACCTGGATACGCGGTCACAAATGTAAATTTGTTGAACGATGTCCGATGAAAGGCGATCCCTCGACGCACCGTAATCGGAACGAACCTATTCGATTACCGATTGTCAGAATATTGGATTTCACGTCTGTCGTGCCCGACTCGGATTTTCGTAAAGACGAAACGAAGAACGGCGGAAAAATAGAAAATTAGCTGGGTGATTAAAATCGAGGAAGTCTCAGTTTCCGTGCGGCCAAGCACAGAAACTTGGACTCCCTCTCGATCGGCACCGGAAACGGAAGAAGCCTGGCCACTTCGTTTCACTTTATTGGGCCATTCCTTGTCGGTTTGGAAGCGGCACCGCGACGCTTAATTGTAACAAGTTTCATCGATCACCGGAAGTGTCCCGTTGGCCGAAAGGGAATTCGGTAAACGGGCCACGGTTTTGTACACTGCGGCTCAAAAATATGTGGACACTTCGCGGAGGCGTGATTGCCTATGCAATCAAATTTATGGCGATAAATTGTCATGCATAAGTGCGAAGTTATTTAATGAGCGATATTACTTGTTAATATAAATTATCATTACCTATGACAAATTTCACGAACATGGTAGGTGTCCACATACATTTGAGCGGTAGTGTACCTTTTCTTTTATCGCCGTAACGAGCCGTTTCCGTAATCGTTGTGGGCCATTCGTTTCTTCTGTTTCTTTCGTTCCTTTTTCTTCTCTTTCCGAAACATCGACGCCGCTTCCATAAATCACCCATCCTAACGTCTCTCTTCCAGCGTTCGTTGGTGGCTTTGTTTTTCAACCACCCGAGAGGGGTGGCCCCGTATTGTTTTCTTCGAAAGATTTCTTTGCGACGGATAATGATACCGAGGAAGTGAGCGTCGTATTTCGAATTCATGGATTCGTCGGAATTTGGTATTCATGAATCTGATCCACCCTTGTTTTATTATTCAACCCTTTGCGAAATTAGGCCGCGTTACGATCGTAAACTTTTTCGAAAGATTTCACCCTCCGGCTTTGGAGGGTGGTTCCACTTATATTTTCTGTTTTATGGCGATCTTGTTTTGTTCGGTATTATTCGGAATTCAAGATATTGATTACTGTACAAATGTCTGATGTACGTTTGGAAAGATGTCGGCCAGTAGACTGTGTCTATATATAGTCAGGCAAGTAGGTTTGATCATAGAATTGTGTGCGTGTAAGCGGATCAAAGGTTGGACAAGTAGAATAAGAAAGTACATGGTCAGACGTAGGTATCGATCTTATCAGTAGAATGAGCGTAAAATATTTATTACGGTTCGAAATGTGTCAAGCTGCTCCCCGAAACTCGTGTCCCTGTTCAAGGGTTATGTCAACTCAAAATGTGCTATTTTCAAACAGATGCAGGGAGTAGACACGTAGAACAAACAGTCCTGGACAATCGATGCTGAATCGAAAATAGGAATAACAACGTGGAACATTGACAAACGAGAACAAACAATGCTACTGGTCTCTGATTCGTATTTCTCATAAGGTTCACCCGCTGCATCGCGTTTATCGGACAGAAGTCAATAAAACGAGTTATTGAATCGTTACTGTTTGATCATTATCGTACCGGGACAAGGCACCGTCAGAAAACTGCAAAGAGATACAGGAACAAGGCTGATTCTCTTCGCTTTCGCGAATCGGGATCAGTACATCAATTGGCAGTGTACCTGGAACAGCATTTCACCGCTTTGAACGCTCTTCAGGGCCCCACGCGCTTGAGCGAGGATGCTCCATTTTTAATGGCGCCTCTTCAAAGGGGAAACGATGGTGAGTGTGATGGGGTAGCACGCGACGAATAATGAATCCCGCTTTGTTTTTTTTCAACGACGATAACACACAAGGTCAACCTGTTTGCGCTTTAAATAGAATCGCAAGCTCTTGCGTTGACAACGAGTGAATTTAAGGGCCTCTAGATCGCAGTTGCAGCGGGATGTACTGTCAGTTCGCTTGTTGACAGATAAGCCGGGAGTTGGGGAACTTGAAGTACCAGCGACACTAGAGTACTAATGACAAAAGAGATACGAGAAGCACTGGAACGATTTGATGACACTGGAGACACTGGTAACATCGGAGATGTCTAATTGTATTGGATACATTTATTATATTAGGATACTGTATGATTAATATTAATATTCTTAATGGTATAGACACTCATGACGTAATGTTGACATTGGCTA
Source organism: Coelioxys conoideus (assembly GCA_947623535.1). Taxonomy (NCBI): domain Eukaryota; kingdom Metazoa; phylum Arthropoda; class Insecta; order Hymenoptera; family Megachilidae; genus Coelioxys; species Coelioxys conoideus. The sequence continues at coordinate 3,028,775 of OX392451.1, read as the reverse complement.
TTGTATTGGAAGGTTCAAAATTGTTGCACGCTATATTGTCACGCCCTAATCATTGCCACGCCTCGAGAGCTACGCCCCCTCATTGCCATGCCCCCTCATTTCTACGCCTGAAATTCTGCAGCCTCATACACAGTCACATTCCCACGGTGCTATATTGCACATGATCACGCCCAAGGATTGGAACACCTTGACATTACCACGCCCTACCACATCTACGCCCGCACCTTGCCACGCCCCAAAATACCACGCCTCGAATTGCTACAAGCAGAATTACCACGCCCCGAATTGACACGCCCCAAACTGTCACGCCCATTTTAGGAATCTCACATTAACCTTCACTTAACGCGACCTGTAATGGCTAACATGTAACGAAGGAAATATATTCGACCGAGAAGGAATCGCGAACACAACGATGTCCATTTTAATTGAATAGTCTTCTTTCAGGTTGATCGTCACTCAGTAACTGTAGCGTCGTACGACGGAGGATAATACAATTTGGATATGCCCAGCATAATGAACACACGGGTGGAAGGAAGCTCTATTCAGAGTGTGTAGAGAGCAGGTCGAATTAATAACGTTTCAGCCGGAGTCCAATGGGAAATCGTTTCGCTGTCCGTCCCAGGTGTTCTCGTCAAATCAAACACGTAACTACGAGTGACAATGCCGTTGACAACGGTGGCTGCTGTCGATATCCATTTTCGCACGAAAGAACGAACGAATCGACAGGCTATATGGCTGATCGCTACTTTCTCATATAACGGGTGGTTCGCGAAAATTCGAACGACCGATTTTTTCCGTAGACACGAAAACTTCTTTATATTTCTTGAAGAAATCGTGGTTCATGAAAATGTATACGCCCCAGTCACACTCGAGCAACAGCAATAGAAATTCGATCATATTTCAATTTTCAGACTGCTCGCTAATGGAGAACAGTTTCGAATTCATGGAGAGTTAGATGCATTCTGATGAAGTTCCAGACTGTCGTTAATAGAATCTCGAGGTCCTAAAGACACCAGGGTAACGAAGTAATTATGAGCAACTTTGACAGATCCAGAGCTGGCGTGTGCGCTCCTGTTCATCGGCGAGAAATTGTCTCGGAGAACGTGCAGAATATTTGCATACATTGTTAAAAAGTTACAAAGAAGTTTTCGCGCGATGCTTACGACGCATTCTGTCTGTTGAAAAATTGGAACGTGAAACTTACACGAAAATACTTGTCGCGAGGCAAAAATGCGTATTCAACAGCTCGCTTTCCACGAAGCGAAAGCTGTAATTCAATCTTGATTCTACATTTTGTAATTGTTACATTTATGAAGTAGAACTTTTTTAACTGGCCATATGATACTATGTATGTGGTTTTACGTTGCGATAACGCGTGATGATTTATAGTGGCGTGTTTTGACGCGTGCTAATTTATGCTTGGTGATTCGGGGTGTGGGTAATTCAGGGCGTGGTGATTCGGGGCGTGGTGATTCGGGGCGTGGTAATTCGGAGCGTGGTGATTCGGGGCGTGGTAATTCGGAGCGTGGTGATTCGGGGCGTGGTAATTCGGAGCGTGGTGATTCGGGGCGTGGTAATTCGGGGCGTGGTAATTCGGAGCGTGGTGATTCGGGGCGTGGTAATTCGGAGCGTGGTGATACGAAGCGTGGTGATTCGGGGTATAGTAACTTAACGTGTGGTCATTCAGCGCGTGGTAATTTAAAGTTCAGTAATTTGACACGTGGTGATGTAACGTATGGTGATACGACGCGTGGCAATATAACGTGACCAATGAACATATATCTTTGCTCTCCGCTTAAGTTTGCACTTTCAGACACCAGTGTCACATTTCACTTGTTAAAAGACAATATAAAGGATGCAAGAAAGTTAAAATGAAGTATTTTTTTGAACAGGCGATGCCGAGTGAAATACGGCTGAAATTCTGCTCAGCCGTTCGTGCAGAATGCCAACAGCCCGTGGAAGACGAATATTTGTTGCTCTGGCAGATTGCCACGAAACTTCTGCACATTCTCCGGCTGAGGATGGCGAAAAAGCACAGTTTTTTTCCCCTGTTGTAGCAACACCGTACTGAAATTAATCGAGAGAATTGCGCGAAAGTTCAGAGAACGATCTTTCATATCTTTCAACGTCGGGGGGGAGTTAATTCCATTTGAGGAAGTGGAAATACTTCAATGGCCATCAACCGAAGCGTTGAAAGCTGTTTCTCATCCTTCTTTATTCGAGTATGCTCGACAAGATTTTTTTTCACCGTCAACCGTGTGCAAACCGCGTCGCGAGAACAGCAACGTGTGCTTCCGTAAAATTATGTGAATTACGGGGCAAAAAAGGGGGAACGAAAAAGAGAAAGCCAGGCAGGAAACTAATTTTGCACCGGCTACGCGGCTTTGCAAGCAAATGCGCCATAATGTTGAAATAAAAACGGGACGAAATACAATTTGGTGGACTCTGACGAGTCAGACTCTAATGATAACAAAACACCCGGTGTATTGACCTCTCGTTCCCCAGACGTTACGCCATTTCCGGTCTTCCTTGACCAGAGACCACGATCATTTTTCTTCGACAGAACAGATCCGCTAAGAATCGATCGACGGAATTTGTATTAAGTTACTGAAGGCTTCTCTACAATAATTTCATTCCCAGTTTGAACACGTACGTGTCTCTTCATAGCTGAATTTATACACCTGTGCCCTTCGAAATTAATTACAGTAAAGCAAGTGTTGAATGAATGTTCGTGTTGGTCTTTATTTAGTATATATAATTATAAAAGTGGTCTAAATCCCACATTTCTTGTTTCGAGATATTTAATGTATTACATTTGAGTAGATTAAAAAATATTTTTATATCATGCAACATTTTAAAATAGATTTTAAACATTTTAATAATAATTTTCATAAGTTCACTGTTCGAGCTTAATGTTACAATTAACTGGTTGAAAACTGCATAATTTTCTTCCTTTCCATAAACGGGCAGAACTTTCCGGTAGACCTAATACATGCGTGGGCTAGGAATGGTTATCGATCGAATTCCTGATAAATAAGCCTCGAATGTAAGGAAAAGTAGCGGTTAGAATCCGAGGAACGATCGAACGTTTACTGCGAGCTACTTTCGTTTCTTTTAATGCCATCTACTCGAGGTGAAGCCGTAGCAATAAACGGGAGAAATGTGGAAGTAGGTCAGTGTTTTTTTCATCTTCGCCACACGATCAACGACGAACTTCGTGACAGGTTAATGGAGAAAGGTAACGGGGCCAAACGGGTATTGTTAAAGTGTCGAGAAATTATCAAGTTTCACGGACGAATCAATGTTTCGTGCGGTTCAATCTTCCACGGTAGAGAGACATTTTCGTGCATAATTCGTTCGTCACTTCGACCCTAGGATAAGACTTGGACCTTGTAAATTGTCACGGAATTATTGTTGTGGACTGATCTGTTAATCAAGTAGGCAGAGGATCGAGTAACCGGTAATGCATGAATCACTAGGGGTCCAAATGACGTTAACGATAATAGGAACGCTTAGGGTCGTAGGTAGTAGGGTATGAAGATCACGAGGGACAAGAGGGATACTGGAGGCATCTGAAACATTTTTAGCATTAGGAGCAGTTGGATCATCAGGGACACTGAGAATATGGGGGATACTGGGGGCACCAAGGATATTAGGAGTACCAGGGACATTAGGACTTTCAAGGTCATTACAGACACCCAGGAGATAAGGGACATTAGGAGCAGTTGTACTGTTAGTGACTCAGCTTATCGAAAATGTTAGCAGGACTGTGAATGCTTGAGCTACCAGTGATACTAGGGATACTATGAACATTGGGGATACTAAAGATTCAACGATTATCAGGAGCACCAGGGACACTAGGAACATTGCAAATATAATAGACACCAGAGGTACCAGAGACATTAACACGTCAGGGACGGTAATGGCATCAGAAGTAGCTGGAACGCTATGGACAACAACAGCTCCAGGTGTATTAAAAATACCAGAGACACCATAGTCACCAAAAATAGCTAGGACCAGAATGAAGTATGTCACAAACAGTGTCTGCGAATCCTTTGCGCAAAGCCCCAGAAATTCTTTAAGAACCACATTTACAGGAGAATCTAGGGCCAAGAGACTCCTACATGCTGACATATTCATGCATGCGCTCACACACACCTGCCCCAGCGCCTAAAGCTGAAGCTCATAAGTGTCCCGTGAATCTAACGCGCGTTTGTGTTAGAATGACGTAGGACCGGAAAAGTTGGAGGTCTCAAGGGCGTGAACGATACTGATTTAGCCGCTTGCCTAGTGATTTAGCGTGTAACCTTGCCAGGATCTAGCGCCAAAGGCATACACTCATTTATCTTGTGTCAGTGTGTTTCTTATGTTCGATCTGTAATCTCGGTCGCGAATGGTGTTACACCGTCGCGTCAATTATCTGATATCGAGGATGATCCATACGAACCGTGAAGATTAAACTGGCATAGTAATTTGAAATTATTCAACTTCGAGATTAAACATCGAACACTCGGTCCAAGAATAACGAAAGTAATTCTTAATTAACTCTGAAAAAGTAAGAAAGTTTTGTTACGGTAACCCGGCGTTCAATCTCCCGTAATATTGATTTTAATTATACTTCCCCGGGTAAACAGGATTAACTTTCGTTCTGTAGACCCCTTAACTTTTACGAAGTCGATAGACAAGGGTATCCCATCGTTTCGGGGTATTTCGCCGGTTATACGTGGCGAGCGCGATATAATTAAATACCGGTAACTCGAGCTTTGAATTTGTTCAAAGGAGATCCTCTTCTGGAACTGTAATCCTTTTAATCGCGTTACCCGAATAGAATTAACGTCTTTTGACTCGACGATCTTTAACGACGTCACAAACTCCAACGACATTGCAGAAACCAGATAACATAATTACTCACGTAATTAATTTCGTCTTTCCGATCGAGTCGACTGTAGCCGGCTATAGGTCGTTGCCCCGCAGGCATTCGCAACTGGAACGTTAGTTTCTTCGTTCTTCGGGTAGAAAATACGTACGATTGAACCGTACAACGAAACCACGCGTAACGAAGAACGGTGGTATTTGATAGAAGGCATTCCGGCGAAACAACTAGGGGAGGTGTGCACCCAATGATCCCCGCGCCAACTGTCACCGGGGATATTAATTGCAACGAAGGCGAGGACTAAGATGCTTCCCTTTTGTGCGAATGCGTGTTTACGGGTCGTTTATCAGCAATTATGCGAGGGTCACGTGGCAATTCTCACAGGGAACGAACGTCGGATCGCATGCTCTGGCGCAATACTGGACTCGTAATTTCCTTTGATCCTGTATCGGTGCTCGTATGCACGTTATATCCCGTAAATTATACCTGACAATTCTCAGTTTGATAGTATTTCGATGTACTCGAGGATTTCGTTATTTTTGTCAGCAATTATATTTCTTGTCGAACGGGTATCCATTCATTACACGATCGCGTTTCATGTCTCTGCGCTTCATCTTTCCGTCGTTTACATTTTTTCTATTGGTATTCCCACAACCTGGTATTACCACGGTACATACTGTCACGTAACGTATCACAATACTTCCTAATACCACGCCCTGGTTTGTCACGCTGCATCTTAGAACGGCCCATAATCGTATCGCAACGCCCCTGTATTGCGTTGTTACATTCCGTATTGCTACATCCTATATTACTATGCCTCGTGTTACCACGCCCCAAATGGATACGCCCCGTACCGCCACGCCCTGTATTAAACACGCCCCACCTACGCATATCCCTCACTAGGCGTTCCAAATTACCACCTCTCGAATTACCACTTTCCATATTCCTACCTTCCTGCCTGATTACCACGTCCCGTATCACCACCTCCCATTCATACCACGCCCCTTATAGCCACGCCTCGTATTGCTGCGCCCTCTATTACCACGCCCCAAAAAATGTTCGCTACATTGATACATCCATTACCATTAGCAGTAGCACTACCACTAAGCGGTTAAACTCTTCAGATGTATTTAATAACCATCGCGTACATCATTTTTCTTCTGACATTGCTAGTACCATGAATGAACGGTTCTTAGATAAGTAAGAGCGACTTGACGCGTTTCTCTCGAAGCGGACTTTCGTTTCTTTTCATCCGGCTTATCTCGAACTTTAAGAGACCCTTCAAAGCTTCGAGTCAACATCGAGGTAGCAGGAAAAAGGAAGGATTTAAGGGTTCCACGGGCAGGATTCTTGAACCGCGAACGCCTTCGAGTTCGGAGCCGTTTAACAGTGCCTGTTCCTTACACCCGAGAAATTGATTTATGACGAGATCGCTAGCAACGATCACCGTAAGAAAGAAATATGCATGAATATCCGTTGACCTGGAAGTAATGGCGTGCTCTTTCGCCGCGTGTACACAATTTTTATTTCACGTTAATCTGACATTGACAAATTATCGTCGAACTTGTCGTTTAATCGGCACGGCGTGTGCACCTTGGAAACTTTAGCTATTTTGAAGTGAGTTGAGCGGTTAAATCGGATAGACTCGTAATGTTTTAAGTGGAGATTACTATGATTTATTCACGAATTGTAAGTAATCGTATCAACAACATAACCACTAACATCATCTAATGAGTCGAACCTCTTCGTGATAGTGCGTACGAATCCCTGTTACGTACCAACATCAATTTCTCGTATTCCTCCTCGATCACGGTGCCATTGTAGTAACGGCTGGTTGATTTCGTGTCCGGATAATAAAAGCCTCGTTTGCAAACGCATCGATAGCTCCCACGACGAAAGCCCAGGCCAGGAATGGCGATGCACTGCGATCACAAAAAGGCGCGGGAAATATAAAAGGTCGAGTGCGAAAATCATAAATCGTTCACTGAAAACGAATGGAAAACACGGTATTCCCAGTCGCAGAGAAAATGTAGGGGATTTTCCAGTTCGAGCAAAAATTTATTTTTCACGAAACGGGCTTTAATTCCAACAGAGTTCAGCAGCGGAAAATAATATCCATTATATCTGTTTTAAATCAGATATCTGTTTGTTCTTCGTTACCGTTGTTTTATTCGTGGGCGAATTTTCGGAATTTAGCAAAAATACGAATTTTGGATAATTACTGACCTCGGTTGTTCGCTTTTTGCATTTGTCGCTGGCTGCGAATATGTTCAGCTGGGTCGATCCTGGCCGCAGAGGACATTGGTCAATGTCCAGTCTACGTAAATCTATATCGATTCCACTGGTTCCTCTGCAACAAACAAATATCGCGTTTTAGTCACTGAAATGTGACAAAAATTTGCTATCAACTGTCTTCCGACGATTTGTCAACCTCGAATGTTATCATTGTCTAGATATTCTTTTGAATTAAAAGCAAAGTGCATCGTGTTTAATCTGCGTCATATTATTGCACATAGTATAGTTCAAAAACGACAATTTAAATATTCCATGGACAAACATCCTAAAAGCGAATATTGAATCAGCCGATATTAATTTAGGGCTTCGTGTAATGTTCAAATATTTCGGGACATGTATATGGAATAATAATTGGTGGGATGAAAATTGTTCAAATAATTGCACAGATAATATTCGATTAAATTTCGTATTAATATCGCGATAAATCGAACGCGATGATTTAAGTATTCCATGCACGATTTTACGGAATGAAGGCAGGTGATCGTTCGACGCGGCTTTGAAGCCGTGCAAAGGCCGATTAAAGTGCTGCATTCCCAAAAATGATTGCTAATTTCGGCCTGCTCACTTGGTTCGATTGTTCCCGGTAATCCCGTCGCGAAATAAAACCGTTTCGATAACACGCCATCGAACGTTACCGCAGGATCCCCATAATTGTCTGCCATAAAGCGAGAAGCAACAACGTTCCCCGGGTCAATTATCGAAATTGCATTAACCTTTGTGTATCTTCGGGCGACGAGAATCCTACGGATTCGGTTAATCGAGCTGTCGCGTGCGATTCGAATCGCGATAGCAATTATGCGAGAAACAGCGCGGTGGGAAAAAATTCCGCGGACTAGCTGGCCGCATTTTTCTGCGAATACCGAAGAAAATTAATAGCTTCATTTTTGGACGAAAACGCATATTCTTTCTACAAAATCACGTTATTTAAATTTCAGCGATTTCCGTACTTTTTGAAGATTGCTGATCCGGATGGACGTAAGTAGTATGAGGTAGGTCAGACGAGTAGTATAAGATTCATAAAACAAGTAGTGTTATGCTGGCCAGTAATATGAGATTGATCAGACAAGTAGTATGAGGTTGATCAGACAAGTAGTATGGGCTTAGTCAGACAAGTAGTATGGGCTTGGTCAGACAAGTAGAATGATGTACCAAGCAACCACTATGCGATTGATCAGGGCAGCCCGAAGAACGCAGAGAGAATCTCGTAAAACATCCTCCTGCATATTTATTATTTATGTCGATGTCAGGCAGGCAGGCTTTCGTACGTAAACGATGGAACGCTATTTTGATCATGATTTTAATATCAGGAGAACACCGCGGTCTCGACGTTAATGCTCAAGCAGTGATTAATCAGCAGACATTACGCTTCTCAGTTTCATTTAACAAGAGAGTGTCTAATCCTCGCATCGCGTCACTCCGGCTTTTCACAGGAGGTAATTTCAGCGTATTCGCGAAAGCGCGTCTCGAGGAAGCGAATACAACAAAAGGGGTTGTTTGCGACACTAGAGACGGTAAAATATTCGTTGCCGTGCGACGGCAAAACCGGATGAAAATAAATGCGAACGGATATACCGTCTACGGTTAAAAGGTTGCCATCTTCATCGTGAAATAGCACGGAGACAAGAACGGTAGACGGTCGTCGATGTGCCAGAGGATCAGACAGAATGTAATGCGATCCAGACATTTCAGGTATGCTGACACAGGTATTTCTCTTACACATCGTCGAATTCCCGATTTATCTAATTTCGGAAGGAATCGGCGGCCATACTGTTTGGCTTCTAGCCTCCTTATTCTATTTTGAATGCACGCTGCCCGAAGACAATATATCCGATCAATAGGAAATAGTTTGCTATTTCAGTCATTGTTGGAAACTGAAGATCCTCTTTCGTCGTGAGAGAAACTTATATCTCTTGTATGGCCAGCTATACTATCGTATACTACTTGCATGAGCAATCGTTGCATGAAATTCTAATAATATAATCACTGGTGAACTACCATCTATTTGTCTGATCATTTACAGAGGCTCATACGACTTGTCTGATTATCCACTGATTTTTTCTACTTGTCTGACTAAGTGATACATCTCATTCTACTTGTCTGACCAGAAGCTGAAACATGTTCTATTGCACAGCCTAATAGGTCACGTTCTAATTTAATTGTCAAGCGATGTGTCTTATTCTACTAGTCTGGCCAAGTCCTACCAGTCATATACTACTTGTCTGACCACATCATTACTATATTTCTTCCTACTGGATCGACACCAAACCTGCACTCGCGATATTTGCTTTAAATAATAGCAGACACCTGCGAGATCTATTATTCTTATACTTTCACTTAAAATCTACATTTTCTGTACATGACCTTGATGGAAATTTTTCAACATTTTTGCCGGTCGATGGTCTCCCAGTGGAGGCTGCATAAAATATTCATTTTCCTCCGCTTCCCTAAGGGTCAAGATATATTATGGGTGTTTTTGGAAGTTTTATGTAACATAGGAACACCCTGTGCGTATTATACAGTTGCAAATGCGTGGTTTACGATACCGGGGACATAACGGTGACAACCGATTGAAGTGGTTTCATTCTGTGTATCGTAAATTCGTGACGAATTGCGTGGACGTTGTTCGACTGCCGTTTTTTTACGAGAATATAAATCAACCCAAGAAGATTTACGATATTATTGTTACCACGCGAATGCCACCGTTTCCACCCACCGCCGTTCGGCTGGCACTTCCGGTACATGGAACGGGAATACGTAGACTGCAATTTCGTTATGACGTTCCACAACGAAAAATGCGATCGTTAACTTCGTACGTCAAGTTTCAGTTTCGTTAATGTTCAACTGATTCGCACGAAACGTTACGTGATCGTTTGCTCCGGAAAATTCAATAAAATGAACGACGAAATCGTTTTTTTACCTGCTCTAACGAACTATCGGTGCACGGATCGATATCTCTCACGCGCGTTCAATACCTTTTGCGCTCTACGACGCAATTTTCGCCGTGAATGCATATCAGAAATTACTTTCAGAACACTTTACGGCATCGACCGGCCCGTTTCGAGCTCGTAGCTCTCGGAGCAGTGACGAAACATGCCAATACCCGCCAGTGTTCTTGAAAAGCTTTTATTCTTAACGTCAATCATTAAACCGTTCACGAGCGGCGCCATTGTGTACGGCCATTAAAGTGAGCCAACTGAAACTCGCGCAGTGTAACTGCATCGCAGTCTGTGACACCACGGACGGGGGCTGTGCGAGCGGAAAAATTGTGGAATTGGCCATATAAACGGAACTACTTTCATGCAGACGGTGATTATTAATGACCGGCCGTCTGTGCTATGGTCTGCAGAGATATTCCGATACTCTGACGCTGAAACGCACGATTATATGGCACACGACGTTGCGTCGCGATGAGTGCAAATTTAGCGGCACGATGATGTAACGCGTAGACAGTTTGCTGCCTGAAAGTTTGCACGCGGGTAGACCTGACGCGTTAGGATTTTCGCCCACGGCGATATAACACGTGGTGATTTTTATGCGTAGTAATTTGGATGTGCGGTGATGTAGCACGTGAGGATTTAACATATTTCGAAAAAAATTCTTACGAATATCTTATTATAACAAAACCGGTGGCAATTTAACCCTACTTGATCCTGTCAGCTTGAGTCGGGATTGTTCCAGAGCATATTCCAAATTTCGTGCGAATTCGACAAACGTATGCTCAGGATCCATGGTCGTTAGATTGAGCAGGATGAAGATAGAACTTATGGGTATACAAGTTAATCACAAATTAGAACGAGGTTTGACAGGCAAGTGTGTTAGGTTCGGATTACACGAGGATTAAGTTTAAGTGAAGCAGCGTTCTTGAATACGGTGAACGTATTTTGTCGAGAAAATCCGTGCATTGTTTAAGCTAATAATCTCTTCATCTTGTGTCCGATGTACGCCGAGATCGCACATGTGGTTTACGGAGAGACATGTTGGATATTTACAACACAATCGAGCGTAGAAAATGTAAATGAATTATGTTGATGAACAGGAACAAACGATATCTCCGGGTTCCGGGAATCCGTATCTTCTGTGTTGTGCTTTATTGTTAGCCGGGAATAAACAAACTGTTGTTTGCACCGTCGACGAATCGGAACGCAAACGGGAAAACAAGGTTCGATCAAAGAAAAACGAAATAACGGAAGAGCCATCGCGTTGCCGGGGTCCGTTCAATCTGCCCCGATGACCGAACGAAACCACTCGATTTCGCGGCGGCGATGTTTCATCAGCTGGATTGAAATGGATGTCCATTTCGTAGCTAACGTGTACACTTCGATTATTCCCTGTTTTCGCATTAATATCGTTGGATTTCGCGTGATGTATGTGCCGAATGAGTCCATAGATTGAAAAACTGCATCGGAAAAAGTTGCTCCAGTGGAAATGTCCGAAATAAATCAGACGCTTCGCGCGGAAATCGATAACAGAACGTTCTAACAGTACGTAACGCTGTGACCTCTAAAAAAAGAAACGATTTGTGTCTTCTCGGTGAAAGGAATAGTAGAATGTACTCATTAACGCTTTTCACTTTCGAATAATTAATTCGTTGCAATTTAATGAATAATGTATCTGTCTGCTTCCATACATATGGATATGGCGTTTGAGACTCACGTATGTTGTATAGGAATGATCAAATAGCATGCTGTATCTTCAAGTAGCAGTTACACTATACATAGATTAGTACACGAGCAGTATGAAGATAGTCTAACAAGTAGTGTGATGGTGGTCAGACAAGTAGTATAGGTTTAGTCAGACAAGTAGAATTAGGTTGGTCAGACAAGTAGTATGAGGTTGGTCAGACAAGTAGTATGGGGTTGGTCAGACAAGTAGTGATTGACCAGGGCACATGAAATTGCTCGGATCAGCAATTAGTGATCTCTCATACAAGAATAACGAGTTACACGAGGTAATTTGTAACAAACTGAACAAATTTTGCAAAATTGGTCAGACCACCACTGTTTATCAGGCACATATTACAAGTCATTAATTTTACGAGGCAAACACACGATACAGCTTTCGATATTGGCCCTATTATCGGTATCCGTATTTCATGGCAGAAAATGCTGTTCTATAAGTAATCTTCTTTGTATTTCCCCTGAATAAGAAGCAGCGAACCCCAGACCGTCTCTAAAGAAACTTGTCCCGGTATCGCTATACTTCGTCCTCGTTTTCTATGGTGACCCAATTTCTCGTCTGAGCTGGATGAACGCGATTTCAGTAAACGGGAAAAGCGCACCGAAGCCGTTGAATGGGATCGATGTCCGTAATTGCCGGGAACGCGGAATATCGATGGACGCGGCGACGTGAACACGGTAAACCCCGGGGTTACAGGAACACACGGGCATCAAGTATGTTAATTCTTGCCGTTTCGGCGAACCGCCAATCGGTGTGCAAATCGTTAAACCGTGCCGATAATGGCCGTGACAAAGCCTACTGCTAAGTGAAATGCGAGCGGCAGTACTTCAGCCACGAATTTAACTTCGAATAGGAGTTCGCTTCGCTAGTCCTTTGTGTTTCTCCCTTCGTTTTAATACGGCTTTGAATATTATCCTCGTCAGATGTGATCACTGTACTGCGAATATCGGTTAGGTCTTACTAATGAGCGTCCTCTTTCACTTTTGCCATTCAGACGGATTAGTGTCTGACTGGTATCACTTAGTAACTACATAGTGTTCAGGCAGGTAGAATAAGAATGGCGAGCATTCATACATGATCAGACGAGTAGAATAAGAAATACGGGCATTCCTACGTAGTCAGACAAGTAGAATAAGAACAATAACCGTGCGTGCATGGTCAGACAAGTAGAACCAATATAGCGAGCATTCATACGTGGTCAGACAAGTAGAATAAGAACTACGGGCATTCATACGTGGTCAGACAAGTAGAACAAGAACTATGGGCCTGTATAAGCAGTGAGACAAAACAACTTAATTTGTCGCATTTTCTCTGAAGTTTTTGAGCCGCCCAACCCGTTTTGCACGGCTCGAAAAAGTCCGACGACTCGTTTAAAACTAAACTACGGTCGGCAATTATTTTTCGATTCGGCCTCGGGACAACGAGCAGCTCGATGAAAAAAAAAAAATTGGCCATCTACGGTAAAAAAATAAAATCGTTCTCGGGCTAATGCAATCCGTGCGCGAGACGAATTCGTGAGTTCGAAATGGATGAAACTCATTACACTGCAGGTTTCAGCAAAAAAGAGTATACGGATTCTTCCCTCTCATTAAAAGTCGTTGATTAAATCGTCAGGCCGTGCACGCCACGCCTCTTTCTTTGCTTCCACCTCCAGGAACGTAGGAACGCGAGCTTCAACCATGAGTAACGTATTCATTTTCAGAAGTCGCCTGGCGCAACAACGAATTTAATGCCGTACCTTTTCCACCGTAATGAAACATTCAACAGCTACGTCCTACACAGGAGGTGCATCGCGATTCTCACAGAACTACTATCTTCATCATAGAAATGATACTAAATTTATTCATTTAAATTTATAACATACAGCGAAACGAATATCGACGACCAATAATTAGATAAAAAAATTTCATCAAACTTTTCAACTACAAAATTTTACGATTACTGTTTGCCGACAGTAAAAATGCCTTCGAGTGCGATGGTTTGAGCGAAGAGAAATTAAAATGACTGTTCGGAGTTGAACACAAAGGGATAGCACTGGATGACTATTATGATTTCTAGAGGACACTTCACGATATCTCTGGTCCTCGGTGGAAGAGAATAAAAATGTAGGTCCATTTTCTTTCTTCCTGAACGACACTCCTGACTGTATCGGTATCTACTGGCGTCTATAGGCGGACGTGTGCGAAATCGTCGTAATTTCCGACAGGAACGACAAAGGGACAAGTCACGTGAGCGGAAACTCGGCACGGTGACTGCAGATTTCCGGCGGATTTGCGCGGATTCTCGCGAACGGCTCAGCTGCTCGTTTTATCCGGTTAGGATTCCTTCAGTCGGCTTAGCCGAATCGGCGGAAAAGTCGTGGGAAAATTGGCAACTGTCGACGTACAATCGAAGCGTGAAATCAATAACGATGATCCGTTCCGCATGGCCGAAGTTAAACGGACCATCTTTCCGCGTCGTTTGTTCGTTAATCGCGGATATCCACCGTTTTACAATAAATTTGTTGAACACGGCCGTTGTGGAAATCGCGATAAAACGTTCATCTCGGTTGGTCTAATCCCGTGTCGAGACTCGCCTAACTCGTCGCTGGGGAAAGGGGGGACAAAAGGATGTGGTCTGTGGCAAACTTTTTCCACTTACGGGACACTTTGCAGTTTTTTCGGAGTGGCGAGGATCGGGCAGAAATCCCACGTAAGGTTTACCGCGACCTCACAGCTGGACAGAAGTAGTTCAGGCGTATAATAGACCTGACCCTGCTGTTCTCCGCAGCTCTTAACGTTCCGTTCAAAAATTGTGAAGTTGTATGAACTTTTATTGTAACGTTCTTGGACAGAACATTGTCCAGTTTGATTTTAATTGTACGACACTGTCAGTGCAGGTTAGGTCATCTGGATCGATAACTGAGACTATAAAGATAATTAACAAAACTCTTTCTTAAAATATGTAACTTGTAGAGTATCGATGGAAATAATTAGTCTTCGATTGATCACATAATCCAAACCTAACCTAAGATAGATCACATAATCTTTCATATAATGACATAATCCAGACTTTCTCAGTAAGATATCGGATGTGTGCATCATTAATTAGAATTACTGAGTCTTGGCCAAACACTTCATAATTTCACTTGAACCCATCTGAAATTGATTGTAATTCGATTACTCGGTCACGTACGTGAGATACGCCAAGCCTAACCTTATTGGTCCTAGATAAACCGAAAACTTCTGAACCGGCAAGTAGAAAAACTTATGGACCTAACCTGACCTTTTACGAGGCTACACAAACTGCTCTTAGAGATAAATGATCTGAAAACGTTAAAGTACCGCTCGGTGAAATTTATTGCGCACACAGTATAAACGTAATCGAGTACCGTAAGAATTTTCTCAAATTTTGTGAGGTATAATAAAAGGTAATACCCGACAGAAAAGGTCAGCAACAGGATCGGTGGAGGGACATAAATTCGATTCCCGGTAGATTCCCACTCGACTCCCTTTGAGTTCTGTTTATCGAAAAAATTACACAGTTGCCCGTAACTAATCATGTTTGCCGATGTTTCTCCTATTGCGATTAAAAGTTTCGAGACGTTCGCTTTAACCGCGTCACGAGAGAAAATATTTCGCAACCGGAGGGTTCTTGACTTACTTTCGTCCCGTTCCTACGTTTAAACAAAAACATTCTCCTTACCGTAATAATTTCATTATATCCCGGCTGAACTCGTTAAGACCCGAGTAGAAAGAAAGAATTATTTAAAGAAGACGAATGCCGTTTTAACCAGTTTAAACATCTGCGCAGAAAACTTTGTCCGATCATTGGCCATTAAGCTTGGGCGAATTGAACTTCCTATCTGATAAATGGCTGGCTTATACTACTGGTCCGATTAGCAATCAGAATGACATCACCTGACTGAATATTAACATTATTAATAATAATAATAATTACTGTATTACTTGTCTGACCAGTGATATATACTACTTGCCTGACCAAGCACAGAATAATACCGCTTGTCTGCTCATGTCGGACGATACTACTTGTCTGACTGCAACAGGGAATATCTACTTGTCTGGTTAGTGGTATAACCTACTTGTCTGACCAGTCACGAAAAATACCACTTGTCTGACTATCAAACGATGTGTTCTACTTGGCTGATCGACAAGAAATGTTATAAGTAACATTTCCTGCTATATGTAACAGGATCATTCTACCGACTGGAACTAAAATCTGCATTTTCGTCTGACCACTCACAATATATTCTCATACTACTTATATGTTCGGTAACTAAGACACGGTACCCGTTCAATCATTTACTTTGTTATTGAACTTGTTGGAAACTGGACATTATATACAAAACCATATAAAAGATGGTGTTCTTTTGTCTTGTCTGATCAATATCTAACCTATTCTGCCAGTTTGCCTAGTTCAACCAAGTTTCTTTACCCGGCGAACTTCGTTGAAACGCGAGCCGACTATACTGCGACAGAAAGGTATAAACGAACGCGAGTCTTTCTCGTTTAATCTGAAGGAACGTACTCGAGGCTCAACAGAATTCAACGGAGCGGCAGGAAAACAACGTTGGCACGCTATTGATCGTGTTCCTAAATGATCAATTCACGGTTTTCGCGGTAGTTAGGGTTGATTATGCGACGAATGGAGTTTCCACATGGCCAGTAGACGTACGCAGGCTTTGTGCCACGGAATCCGAACAACGAAGACCATGCAGCAGCGTTGACGGACAATACGTTTCCCGACCATGCTGGTTACCTTTCAACGCGAAGACACAGCGTAACGGTGAATTACGTGGTCACCGTCGAAATTTCCTAGGTCCCCTGGTGGCCGTAATTCGGTTAGCCGGTGTTCGCCGGAAACTCGTGCGAAAGAGGGGCTCGTGAACCAATTAATATCCTCCGAAAGTGAGGTTCCGGCCCGAAACCGTGCGAAATCGCGCACGAATAATAAACCGGCCTTCGGGGTTTCGGCTCGAATTAAACACGCGACGGATTTTCGCGACGGGAACTGGCGAACGTTCGAACTCCGCCTCCGATAATTATCCGAACTTACCGATCGTTTAATTAATGGAAAATCGCGACGAAGTTCGAATCGCTTCGTAGACACGGGATAAGACTGCAAGCTGATTATTTGCGAGAGGAGCCCAACCGTATTAACCCACCCCACCGGAAGCTGTTCGACAAGGGAAACGAAATTTTCGTCGTGTTTTGTCTTCGCGCCGTTAAAGCAACGACGAAGTCGCGCGAAACGGGCAACAAAATAATGTCGAGCTGTCTTAATTCCGTAAGCTGTCTACCGGTCGCTTGCTTAACCGGCGAGAGTCCTGAATCACTTATTCGTCTGTTAGTTTATGACCGTTTAGTACGTGTTGAATTATTTATGAAGTGGTAGGTATTTGTGTGCGGATTTAGCTTGCATTGGTATCGAAGTAAACGGTATTTCGTTGTCGTTTGTCTAGCAAGCAACAGGATAGTGCTCCTTGTCCTATGTTGTAGTTATCTGATTAGTGAAGCGATAGTACTACTTGTCTGATCACCAAATCATTATACCACTTGTCTGACCACTGACGGGGTCATTCTACTTGTCTGACCACTGCCGGGATCATTGTCTGACCGACAGCGAACGGTACTTGTCTGACCATCAACATCATTATATCGTTTGTCTGTCCACTCACTGGAGCATTCTACTTTTCTGACCAGCCACAGAGTCTGATCACCAAATCGTTATACCACTTGTCTGACCACGTATGGCATCATTCCACTTGTCTGACCGACAGCAAATGCAGCTTGTCTGACCAGCCACGCCATTATATCACTTGTCTGCCCACTGACATGCTCATTTGAACTTGTCTGCTCTACAACAAACGCTATCTGTGTGACCAGACACACTATGACTACGTATCTAATCACTAGAAACATGATATTACTTGTCTAACTACTGAGAAGTTAATACCTCTTGACTAGTAACAGAATCATCATCGACTATCAGTAAATGCTATAATCAACTGCGAGCTTAAACTACTTGCTTGACTATGAACAGACGCCACTAATCTTAACGCTAACAGGTTAATCGTATTTGTCTACTTACTAACAGGATCACTTCTCTTGAACGATCAATACATAACGATACTTGTCTAAATTAATCCTTTGCACTCGGAAGGAGTTTTATTATCGACAAGCGATATCTCCAAAACTTTCTACCTGAAAAGTTTGATCGCCTTTTTTGTAAATTCTTATTTTCTATCATTAATTGTCACTATCGTCTATTTCGCTATGTTCAAACATCGTAATTTATAACACTATAGATTCAGGTTGAAAAACATTTATTAAAATTCTTCTGTTAGACCAAGTGGCGAGTGTGAATCGTCGTTCGAGTTTCAAAGTGTTAAACTGTTTGTCAGACGATGGAAAGTTTATCGCGTTCGTCTGACAACGAATGTTCCATTTTACTGATTCCATCGCATACGCCGCGCATTCAATTAACCCGAGCGCACTATGGCGCTTTCAATAGAATCAAATGGCTGCAATTTTCACAATTCTCGATGTTGAACAGCATCGTAAAGGCCGGAACGGAATAGACCATGTAATTCCATCAGACCCGCGACGAAAATGGCCTCCTTTCGCAGCCTCTAGCCCGAAAGCAACCTCGCCATTTCGTCGTGTACCCACTATGATAATAACCGTCGCGTAGAAGCGTTTTCCCGTTGGAAATTTTCAGATCCCGTACCCGACGAAATCAACTCTCGATTAACCTAAACGGTGGAACACGAACGACTTGGAAATTTCGTCGCATGGCGCTGAATGAATGTGTTTCGCGAGGGCAGTTACCCCTTGTATTGAATTTGTCTGGGTACTCTAACGATTAGGTCAGTTTACGTGGGTTCGAAACGAAGCGTGGGATAAGTAAGGGGTCAATAAATACACTTTCTTGATCAAAGTAACCCCGGATTTTATTTTTCGCAACGAATCGCAACCACTAACCGAGCATCTAACGTTCATCCACGTGCATTTTAATTCTATTCTTTCCTCCAATCATTCTCTCTTCTTTCAAACCGAATTGCTTTCGCTCTAAACGATAAACGATGAACAAATTTTTCTGCGATGCACTCGTCGAATTGGATCTCCCAATATACATTATATATCATTATAATCATGGTATGTTGGAATATGGGAATAACTCTAATGAAATAATTCCGATTATTTCGTTAAAACATTTTATTATGGAGTGTCTGAAGAATGTCTTCAATCATTTTATTCTCTAACTCGGAACAAATAAGACAAATTTTCTTTCGTTTAATACCAGTGTCTCCCATTGGCACGACTAATTTCTGCATGTATACGAGATATAATAATCCAACGTGGCAGATGTCCACATACGTTCGAGCCACAGCTCACGTGGCTCCACGCATATTCAAACTCGAGATTGTCGGACAGAACGTTCCGAGAGACCCAACACATTCCCCGACGATTCGTTCGTTAATTTCTCGTCGGGGTCGCGTGTCAATTGGAGGTCATTCGAGGGGGGGGGGGGGGGGGCGCGGTTTACGAGCCCGCTATATCGCGTGGAGGATCGTGTGACCGTGTTGTGGAATGCTGGAGGTCGTTAAGAGATCGATATCGACTCTGGCCGAAAGTAGGCGCGTCCCTATGTGTTTTGACAGACCGATAAACGCTCGTTCGACGGGGCTGATAAAATTTCGGTGCGGCAACGCGGTGTAACGATCGACTCTGCGCCAGTACGTCGCTTCGATCGCTCGAAGAAACGCGTGTATCGCGCTGCTTGCAACAACCACACGGAACGTCGAGCAACAGTGAGTAAAACGGTGATTTTTTTTTTGGATTCGTTGGTGGATCGCGAATTCGGTGGTGCGGTTCGAACGACGTTCGTTCACGACGCGGTTTCGTGAGATTTTCGATAACGTTCGTTGACAAAAATCAATGAAACTCGCAACTTCGATTACCGCAACGTAAGCGGCCATGCATTTCGCTGCAGCGTTGCTATCATCGCGATCGTTCCATTTTTTTATTACCTTGACATAACAACGACGCTGGTTAAAACACTTTGACTAAAATTTCACATTTGACTGACATGTCACATTTGACTGCCATGTGTGTACATGAGTGACACTCACATTTTTGTACGGACTTGACAGGCATATTTTTGAAAATTCTTCACTTTTCGAACTGAGGGTAATCGCATTAGTTACATGGAAGTGTGGAGAATAAATATAACGAGGTATCTTGAAAATATTTGGTAAGGTCAGTTTAAAGTGAAAATTCTACCTGATGCAAATTTCGATTTTTTTCCTTGTGGCGGTCAATGTGATAACATCCTATCACGGTTTACTTGCTCTAAATGTGTCTGTGTGAGCAATTGTTAATGCTATTATTGTCGATTATACAAGCACGCTCGTAGAATAGATGATATACAATATATATGATAAAGTAAATGATAAATGATATATAGTACGCTATTATGTGAGCACGCGTTGTTTCTTATCTCGTCATCGTGATCGACGAACACGCATTTGTTAAAATAATATTTGCTTAATGTCAATATTGACTTAATGATACATGAAACATTTACTTAATGGTAAACATAATTGTTGAATTGCGTTCAGTGTTTGTCTAAACATCGAAGCGATGCAATTGTCAAATTGCAAAAGTTTAAACAATTTCCTGTCTGAAATGAGGAAAGTTGAAAAGTTGAAATTCTCAGGTACCCGAATAAATAAAACTCGTTATCAGAAATTGATAATAATATAACGAAACTATTTATAATTTCGCTGTGTGACTTTATCACAGCCGCTTCGAAGAACACGTGTAGCTCTACTTCCCGAATGTGAACACGTCGAACCCTCAAAAGTAAGTTGGGGTCTGCTTTTCTTTACAAGATCGTTTATAGCATCGTCCGATGATAAAGTTTCTCGGCTACGACCGACAAAATCCAGACCCACCCGGTTCCTTTCCTATCGCCACTGTTTAGTTTAAAATAAACATTCAGTTAGGCATTTTTGCTCTTCCAAACTCAGCACCGATAACAATTGAACGCGCGCGATCGATAATTGGCAGTTCGAACTGTATACTCGACAGTGTTTATCAAATTAATTTTCCGTATCTCTAAACTCGTGTGTTTCGACATATGTGAAGATCAAGTACGTATATGTGTTCCACGAACGAGTAAATTATTCACTATTCTAAAACAGCCTTATCTAATCATTGATCATTACGTTTCTGACCTTCGGCTATAAAGCGAATCAATACGGAAGAAACGGCCAGTGAAACAGCCGCTATGAACGTATCATTAACTAACTCCAACGCTATCTTCTCTTTCCACCTCCTTTATCTAATCATAAATTCTAGTATACATCTCGACGGTGATTCTTTTTCGAATATTTCATTATTTCCTTGGAGAAGATAATTGATTTTTATTTTCGTATCTCGGCGACTCCATTCTTGGCATTCTATTTTATGCCTTTTATTTATTATTCGAAAGTAAAACATGGAATCCTCTTACGGATTTTATCTTAATTGAACCGTTCGATAAAGAGAGAGAGAAATACGATTATTTTCTCTTACGGCCACGTTCGTATGTTTGTGTCCCGATCGAATTCCGTAGCTTCTGTTTTAATTAATAATCGTTTGTTTTATTTATTTTTTTTTTTTTTTTTTTTTTTGTATCGTTACTTAACGTGAAATCGAAAATCCGCATCGGGTTTCGGGCTTCGTTAAAAGTTGGCGTAGAAAGGGAAGAAAATAATTCTTTTTCGTCGGTGTTCCCGAATAAAATACGCCCCGGTAATTCCATGCAAACTTTTCGTTTTTAATTAATAACAGACACAGGGGAGCAAGTGTATCGTTTTTCTTCTTTCTTTTTTTTTAAACAAAATGCCCGCCGATCGATAAAGGACCGATCCCTCTTTGTTCCCTCGAAATAAAACGCAACGTCCCGATAATCTGCTTTCGAGTTTCCGTTTTAATTAAAGACCGGATAGAGAGTGCCAGGAAAGTAATCCCGTGCGATAAAGAATCGTGTGTTATCAATGTATTAAAGACCGTTCACAAGCTTTCCTCTGTTGCCTGTTAAGTAAAAGAAGTTATAATGATCGTCGTGTTTTGAACCCTTTTATTTAACTCGATTTACGGACGTTTCGAGACTAGTTTAACATTTGAATTGAATACTACAAAATATACTATATTTATATTTATATATAATATATAATTTATTATATACTACATACTCATTTTTAGTTACAATGTATATATATATTTATTTATTTATTGTTTGATTGATTTATTTATATTTATATTTTACATGCATTGCGATAGTGATGGGTGAGTCATTACAGTCATGTACAGGATCATGACAATAATTATAAAAAATCATAATGTTTTTTTCAGCAATACTCATAATGTATCTTATTATACAGTTTCCTATAATTGCACAAAAATCGCTTCAAAGATAACAAAATTAAGACGATTCCAGCAAAGTATAAGTTTGCTCGAAAACATTCTTAGCGATCGTTAATGCGTTAAAGAAATTTTGTGTATTTAGCGAGAGAGCAAAGTAATGAAAGAATCTTTTGTTTACAGGGATTTATCGAAAAGCGCTCGTCGAACGGGATTTACTTCGCGCGCAGCGGGAATCGGATTGTGCGACTTTCGATTCGTTGAAAAGAAGAAATATTCCTTCGGCTATCGAGGAAAAAGAGAGAAATCAATTTGCCGCGTCCTCATCCCGTCAAAGAATACCGGGAAACGACAGCAATTAAAATGGCCGAGAACGAGCCGAGAGAGGTGCAGGAAGAGGAAACGGAAGAGGACACCGTGGACAGTGTCGCGAGCGAAAATGGCGGCGAAGATGCTGGCAAAGCGAAAAGCAGATCGAAAAGGAGCATCATCGATGCACCGGGCAGAGAATACATAAAGGACGGTGTCAAATACAGGAAAGACCGTGCTGGAAATTGGAGAGAGGTCATCGAAATGGACTAGGACGAACATTAAATGTCGAGTAAGTAAATTTTTGTTTAATCTTAGTCGAATAATAACTTAGTTCATTGTATACTTTCTTCTTCGTCAAAAAATACAAATCAATATTTCGCATCTTCATTTTTCATATATTTAGGTTTCATATATTCGTGTTTCATATATTCATATTTCATGCACTCATATTTCGAGGGGTTGTAGGGGAGGTGATTCTAACTAAATTTTTCCTTTGTAAAAATTGGATCTAGGCTCTCGTTTTCGAGTTATTAACGCGCTTAGACGCGGTAGCGAAGCTTCGAACATACGGTCGATCGCGGACGTGAACAAGAAAGTTACGTCAAAGTTAAATCACACATAATAATGTTCAGTTAGTCGTTTTTACTGAATAAGGGATAAGACAATTATTCGTTATTGATGTATGTGAAAGAAATCCAATGTTTTAAATACTGGTACTTGTTATCTGAAAAGAATAAGGAATAAAATATGAACGTGTAACGTGTTCGTAACGTGTACGAATAAAACTAACGGATTATAAGTGTCGGTGGCAGCTGCCGCGATCCAACGAGGCTGGCTGAGAGCCAGCACGTGTTTAGACGCATTCCGCTAGGGAAAATCCACGATGCATGAATGTGTTGCCGCGTTCGCAATACGCGGGAAATCTTATTACGAGACCGTCGGCCGGAATTATTAAACGACCGATCTACAATGCAGATTTTTCGCTCGAGATAATAGAATCCGCGGTGATACGACAGGACTTGCGAATTCGATCCTAACATTTTCGCGTTTCTACTAATTTTGCTCGATTTACTCCCACACGCTGCATCACTGTATCAAATTACTCGACAACGCAAAATAATATTACCCCGATTTTCGCCGGTTCTCGAACGGATATTCGGTTACGAGTCTTACCGACGGAACTAACATTCGATTACACGATGTGTTCGGTGTTTTCTCAATGTGTACGGGGAATTATTACAAACGTGCTCGTTCGACCATCGTCGATACACGTATAATTAGGTTACCGAACATGGAACATAGAAATTGCTATTCTAGAATATCCGGCATGGAATATGGAAATGGGGAAATTGGAATAATAGGCAGTCGAAAGGCCGGAGGGACGAGAAAATAGAAAACCGACGTGTTAGATGATTGGGGATCTGGAAAAATGGGAAATTAGGGAACCGAGGAAATGGGAATTTTTGAAAGCGAGTCAAGGGAAAGCTAAGAATTGAAACCAAAAAAGTGGAAAATTATAAAAGTGAGAAAATTGAGATCTTAAAAGGGGATAAATGTAAATAACCAAAAATTGGCCACCTGAGGAATTGTGAATTCTGAAAAGTCACAAAGTGGGGGAAAAAATTATGAAATTGGAGATCTAAAAATTTGTGGATGTAAATAAATGATACTCGTTGAAATTTTCTAAAGAGGTGTCATTGAGTACTCGATTAAAAGGCTATTTAATTAAAGAAGAACACGAGAGAAATTATTTCCTCGTCTCAATAAACTCGATTCCGTTTCTGTTTCAGAGATTCACGATGGAATTCAACAATCAGCAACAATTTCGACGGGAATCACATTCGCCAAGGTCTACTTTTAATTTCATTCCCTCCCTTTGAACTTCGAAGAATGGATTCTTAAACGCGACAGACAGCCCGAACGTTACTGGAATTTTCTGCAAGAATTCGACGAAAAACGAACAGACGGGAGAAACGGTAAAAGCGCCGGTATCGACGAAAAATTTCGATGCTGCCATCATGTTTCATCTTCGTCGCACCGAAATATACGATTGCGCTATAAAAAAAAAATCGCTTCTGCCCATATTTCATATTACCATTTAAATTGTAACGATGCATTCTGACTCGAAAATGCGTGAATCTCCAAAAATATGTAATTTACTAAATTAATAATAATTTCTAAAATGGTAAATTTCCTAAGTAGCAATAGTAATTCCTAATATAGTAAATTTCCTAAATCAATAAAAATTCCTAAAAGCAAATTTCCTAAATGGCAATATTAATTTCGTGAAATTCTTTATTTTAACAAAAATATTTAATCCAGGGCAATGCTAATTAGCGGATACCGTTTTCGACGAAACGACAATCGTTAAAAAATCCAGGAACCGAATCGTTTCGTTCGCAACGAAAGTACACAGAAACTACCCCGAAGTCGAATAAAAAGAGTACGTTCGTTCAAATAATTTATATGCAGTTTCATTTCCAGGTAACGCAACTTCGCAATGTGTTATTGATTAAATTTTCCCTCGTCGGTGTACACTAACAGCGGCCATAATACGCGTTGCATTTATTCGGAAAATACCGGTGCAGATAATTAATTTATTAATTGCGTCAATTTTGCATCGTCGCTGCAAAATGCACGAATTTCGCTAACAAGTCTTCATCGGACATCGCGCGGCCACTGATTCACTGCGTCGCCATTTGTATTGTTAAATCAACTAGCTAGATTGTTCATTTGCAATCTACCGTCGCAATTAACGAACGCCGGCGTGTTAATGAATTATCGCCTGACACTAGACACACGGACGTGTAATGACTATTTATTTCTAAATTAAAACTAAACTAAAAAAGAAAATGAATAAAGTACGATACGAAAACTTATACAGGGTGTTCCACAAATACAGTTGGAGCCGGAAAGGGACGGTAGATGGGGCTATTCTGAACAACTTTTTTCTTTGCCAAAATATCGGGCGAGACTTCATTTTTCAATTATTAAAGAAAAACACTCAGGGACATGTAGGCACGAGTAACAGTTGACAGATACAATGAGTTACTATCGCGATGTTCATATGCTTGTTCACGACCACGGTCAACTCGTGCCCACACTCCCGCCTCTGAGTGTTTTTCCTTAATAATTTAAAAACGAAGCCTCATCTGATATTTTGGCAAATGAAAAAGTTGTTCAGAATAGCCCCACCTACCACCCCTTTCAGGCACCGACAGTATTTGTGAGGCACTCTGTACAATGATCCTTCATCTTGACAACAATTAACATAAACTCCGATAAAACCTTCTTCATAGTGCTTGTAATTTAAAATGAAACATGTGTTACGAGACAATTTAGCTCGTTCCTTCATGTTGAGAACGGTTAACATAAACTCTGATAAAAGCTTCTTTACAGTGCTTGTAATTTAAATTAAAAAATGTGTTACGAGACATTTTGGCCCGTTTCGTCGATCCAGCGTTAAACAACGTATCGTTCATAAAATCTGTTCCCGTTAATTTCGCGGCCTATTTCGCCACCCTTTTATGTCGCATCCTAAACGGCGCACTCGTCTAGCACGTGAAACCCGGCCCTTGTTTCGCTCGCATCAGGATCGCACTTCAAACGTGACTTCCACTCAACGAGCCCACTTCCGTGATATTACAATTACTGGCCCGGCACGAACCGATGGGCATTGATTTTAATCGTTTTTAGTTGCAACACGTGGGACAAAATGAAACTGATTGCATGACTATACTCGATTTAGTCGTATTTATTGTCTGAGCGACGATCTGTGCAATTTAAAAGAATATTTTGAGGTTAGGAATCGATTTTCGTGATATTCTAGTAGGTTTAGTAACTATATTTCGCTTTTTTTGATTACGAAATCTAACTTAATAATATCTGAAGTTTCAATTGATATATACGATTTAAGATATTTTGAGGTTAGCAATTTATTTGTGTAATATTCTAGAGTTTCTGTAACACTATTTGGTTCAATTCATTACATGACACTATCTAATCTAGTGACATTTATAGTTTGTGTTGCTGTACGAAGTTTAGGAGAGTTTGAGGTTAGGAATCGATTTTCGAGATATTCTAGGAGGTTTGGTAACTCTGTTTGCATCACTCTCTTGGATTGCGATATCTAACTTAATAATATTTGAAGTTTCAGAGGAAGTACACAATTTCAGATAATTTGAGGTTTGAAATATAGGAAATTGTTATAATTTTAATAATAACTTTAACGATAAATTGCAATCTTTTACGATAAATATAGTAAAAATATTGAGGTTAGAAAACATTTTACTTTGTATACCACAAAATGTCCACACAGATCCCTACTAGACATTCAAATCCCAATTAGCAAACCTGAAACGTTCTAATTCTGAAACTAAACAGCAATTTACCCTAATTGAAATATCCCTTTATTTCCTGTATCTCGAACCGAAGATCTCGAACGGTTGTATGTCAGAACAATCAAACTTTATGGTAATAAGCAGATAGATCTTCCTGATAAAGCGAAAAAAAAACGATCCCGTAACAAAGATTCCCCTTTTTCCTTTATGTTCCGCTATCTAAATTGATGCAAAACCAATGTAGTATGATTGTATCGATATCTTCTTGCTTATAAACCACGGACGAACATCCTAAACCTAATACAACAGAAGATTAAATCGCTTGAGCAAACATTCTTGAGATAATAATCAACAGTCACTCCCCGGTAGTATAATCAGTTTATTTGGTCTTTGTCTCTTGTCCATATATGCTAATTACGAAGATACTTCTGTCTCGTTCGCGAATTTCACAGAAACACGACAACGGTGTACTTAAGTTATTAAATTCAATAATAAATTACACTTGCAAACGTAGATCCTTGCTAATGTACTTATACAAAATGTAGATTATGAATTATCTGTATACAAACGTGGATCATCGCGTTTGTGTCTCCGAACATTTTATCGCATTCGTAATCGGATGAAACAACAGTAATTTATATCAGAAATAATAGTTTATTTCAACGTTTTGCCGTTACGAATGGATTTAACCGAAATTCAACGGAAAGATAAAAATCCCGTTAATGTTAAATCAGATCATTTTTGAAATTTTTCGGATAAGCTTTATTCTTTTTTAACATTCTCCGAAGACTACAATTGATAGGTCCAATAGCATTCCCTTCCAGTCGATCGGTTCTAAATCCCTTTTCTTACCCTCCGATAGTGAAGCCATTCAGAAAATCTGTAGACTGTGAAACGTTCGTGACTCGATACGCGGCGAATACTCTAGTTTTGATCCGAACACGTATCAGCCTCGCAAAGTATCGATCATCGTGGTTCCTAACGATTCAGCTCGTATTTCCAAATCGCATGAGGTTAATTTTCAACGGGAAACTCATACCGACATCGTATTTTGAATAATTTGTTAACGTATATCGTTTTAGAAACGCGATCTTTCGAAATGCCTGTGTACAATTTCATGATTAGTTAAATATAATTCTCCTTTCCCCATAACGTTCGTTAAATACCAACATTTCAACCATTGCCTAACACCCGGTATTTACGCTTTCGAATCATAATCCATTAAATTATATCTCTGTACTTTATATAAATATTTGGACCACCACTTTATTAACAACCTGTAAAATTTTTAACTTTCATTAAGTGCTCGATGAGCACTTATGAAGATGCTACATTTTCACTCATCCTTGACTAAAACTCGTCTATTTGCTTCCACGAGCAGTGTATGATCTAAGTTAATTCATACTGATCACTATTTTAACCATTTGTAATCATCTTATACATCTATGTCACATTTTATCGCAAGTGTAATTAACATTCTTTAGTTGATCCTCGCGATCAATACATGACCCACCTAACTCATTTTACCCATAATTTTAACGAATGACATCTACATGATTTAACCTAATGTATTTTGTCCACCATTTTGTGATCACTCTGTATGCTATATTTGGACCCAAACTGAAAGATCTCTCAATTAATTTCCGCGACCAGTATGTGCCTTGATCTATCTAGTTTCGAACACCGTACAGGATGAACGTCGTCCATGTGTAACCTAATACATATTGGCCGCCATTTTGTGATCGTCTTGTACACGTCTTCCGGCGAACGGGTTATTGGACAAGGTGCTTTAGCATCCCCTGTTGCGAAATGTATCGTGGAAATTGAAAGACAACGACGTATCGTCGACAAATACGAGTATTCGTTTTGTTAGGTTCCCCGGATCGCTAGTATTTCGTTGTCACGTGACTTCCGGTCCCCAGGAGGTTTGATTGGAACGCGAGCGTGTTGGTTGCGGTTACGCTCCCCGTGTACCGCTTCATTCTCTGCATCCAGGCAACATCCGTCTCTGTGGATTCCGAAATAATGCGAGAATATGGCTTTCTGCGTCTCCTCGCGAAATCCTCTGCCGTTTCCCGTCCGCGACTCTCAATAAAATGGCGGATGCGTATGTATTCGAGCTATGCCATATATAACCTGCTCTTATTAGTTACCCAGCCTAACCTCACGTATCTCAATTTAAACCTGTAGCTATTGAAATCACAATAAATCGAATACATATGAACAATAAATTAAGTACAATAAATTGAATAAATAAGCACTGTGAATCAGGTATAATAAGTCGAATAAATGAAATATAATAAAGCGAATAAATAAATACAATGAATGAAATGAAATAAAGTGAGCATTAAGACGAAAGTACACTAAATTGCCGAAAAAAACATTATATCCGAGATACGTAATCTTTCTAATCATCGGTGCTGCCGCGTGTAACCTAACCTAACATAACCTGAGTTACATGACTGTAAATGCGAGAAGTGAATTAATTCGAACGAATACGAGATAGTGTCCGAGTTGCGTAATTCCTGAAACAGCCTCGATAATGTCACTCTCATAATATAACCAACCGCAACCTAACCTAAATTTTCGTCCGTATCCATTAAACAGCGAACGAAGCTGAATAAATAAAAGATTATGACAAAGTTGTTCGCGTTCTATCTCGTGTATCATCATATATATTTTTTTCTTTTATCTCTTCACATCGACGGAGAGTAATTAATCATCCGACCGGATGGTAATTGGCGCGCGGGTGAACTTGATTATCCAGTATCGAATCTAATATTGATTTATGGAGATTTTTATTAGCCCGTCTAACCTCGATTTTAAACGAGCATCGAACATCAAACATTCACGACACTCTTTTTAAACGGACGGCGAGGTGAAACTCGTTAAAAAATATCGAGTTGCCAACTTGATCCTTTCGATGGGATACGTGTTTGCGAAAAGGAAACGAAACGCGATGTTTGTGAAAGAGAAATGAACCGTAATATTTATGTAAGAGAAATGAAACGTAATGTTTATGAAAGAAAAACGAAGAGTAACATTTTTTAAAAAAAGAACGAAGAATAATTTTTTGTAAAACGCCGTAAAATTCGAATTGACATCTAGTCAGGTTCGACCCGAGATAACGAACGGTTATGCGAATGTCTTTGTTACGCGCGTACTGACGGATAGAAACATTCACGGAACAGAGATAACGCGCGCGATAGTAAAGGTACACACAGAGGAGGGACGATAAAAGGAATGAATGGTTCGCAAATAAAATCGCGATGTCGACAGAAATTTCGGCTGGCCTCTACGAAATCCGCTGAACCTCGAAACGGCTGCTATATTTACCACGAAAACAAGCAACCATAATCGTAGCCTCAACTAATACTTGCGCGTTTGCATTGCGGGAACGATCATCGATATTTACAAAGCAAACAGGTGAACGTTAACGATATAATAATGCAACGTAGCAAATTAATATCTCGGGGGTGTAATGAACATAAGATCGTTGAAAGGAACTCGACCGTGTAAAATGTTATGTGCAATACGAGCGCCATTTTCTGCGTCTTCACATCCGCCATTTTTATTCCTTACATCTTATACTTCTGAAATCAATACGAATTGAACGTTTTCGATCCCTGGATCTTCAATTTTTGGGTATCTTATATTCATGTCGACCCACATTTCAGTTATCCCAGGTTTCCATATCCCTAGATTATTATTGTCCTTGATTTTACATCCCTAGACATCTATATACGAGGATATTTGCAATCTCTGATTTCTTTTTCCCTAGGTCTTCAGATTCCTATTGGTCTAGATCACTATATCAATAGATTTCTATTGTCCTAGATATCTATATGCCTAGATCACTATTGTCCTAGGTATCTATATCCCTAGATCTCCATATTTTTGTATCCCTATTGTCCTAGATATCTATGTGCCCTGATTTCTACATTTTTAGATAACTACTACCCTATATCCCCATACCCCTAGATTTCTATAAATTCAGATCTTCATTACCCTAGATCCATATATTCCTAGATCTCTATATCTCCAATAAGGAGAATTAGTAACATGAAACAACAATGAGCCGAAGCAACAGTGATTTGGAGGAATATGGGCTTGTGAACATAGGAATTAGAGCACATGGAGATCTAGGGAAATAGTGATTTCGAAGTACAGAAATCTAAATCCATCTAAGTCTCTGAATATTGGTAACTGAAGTGATAGGGATCTAAAACTCTAGTGACTTCTGAACGTCCATCTCTATATATTATCTCATAAGTTACAAGTTATATACCAGCATAATATATGTGCGTAGAAGAACGTAAAATTACTGTCGCTATATGCGAATGTTTCTAAAGAACTTTAAAATATCCTTAAAATATTACTTACTTGAAAAAGTATGTGTCGTTTACGTATCCGAAGAAGGGAACGGT
This sequence comes from Coelioxys conoideus, assembly GCA_947623535.1. Taxonomy (NCBI): domain Eukaryota; kingdom Metazoa; phylum Arthropoda; class Insecta; order Hymenoptera; family Megachilidae; genus Coelioxys; species Coelioxys conoideus. The sequence continues at coordinate 2,997,439 of OX392451.1, read as the reverse complement.
ATAGGTCAGCATCCAGATGTTCCCGCCCCCGCAATCATAGTACGGTTTCGACCACCTGCCATCCTCGTATCTCACTGTCAGTATCTCGTCCTCCTCTCTCTCGGTGTGCGTGGTTTCGTTTAGGGTGTACGTGTGGAAACCTGTACCACAGAGACGATACCAACGTTAACTAATTCCACTCATCGAATGTCTCGCATCGGTCATATACTACTTTCCCGATAATGTCACCGGTTACCGGATTTTCAGATCGTCGATATACTTCCATGCCCCATTAATCAAGCTAAACCTCGCCTTTCTGTCACGTTCGCCTACGAATAATTACGTGTTTGAGGATAATTGCATTTATAGTAACTACAATTACTTCAGAGATCACTCAAATTATTTATTGCAAATAATCAAATTATTATAATAAAAAATATAATAATTATTTATTTATTAAATTATTAATTTAATTTATTTAATTATTAATTCCTTTATTTATTTATTTACTCAATTATACATTTAATCAATTTATTTAATCAATTATTAGTTCATTAAATTTATTAAATAAATAAATAATAAATTATAATAAATAGTTTAAATTGTTCGAAAGTATAACTCCGACAAGAAAAATTACTATGTTATAATTATTTTGCATACTGTTCACCAAACTTGCCACGATTGTTATAGATACACAGTTGCAATTACCACGCTGCAATTGCTATAGTCATAGTTACATTTCGTGATTACGCCAGCGAACGAATGAGTATCCTAACCTAACATAAAATTTATTACAACGTGTAATCGAGAAGAGTACGGAAGAAAATGGCGGGTATCAGGAAAAAAAGCAGCGGATTAAAAATGAACTTAAATCCCCAGACACGCCGAGAACACGAACGGCCATAAGCTCCTCCGGGCATGAAACGTATCAGGAAACAACCCTAACCTCAAATTGAACCTATTTGGGTCATCCATAATTTTCTTCCTCGTTTCGTACGAAATGAATACGCAATATTTATCGTTTCAGGTCGATTCGTTCCATCAATTATGAATTGTTCCGCCCTATCACCCTGTCTCATCTATCAGAGAATCTAATTATTTCTCTTGGATCGTAGAAATAATTCAGATAAATACGTTGATCCAAGATGTTCTTCATTTCTTTGCCACTTATAATAAATTAAAAATACGTTCGTTACGCACCCTGCATTATCGCAACACATTTTATTGTAAACCCTCTTCCTGATCTATTTCGTAAATTAATTAAGGAGCCGTAAAGGAAATTAAGGGCCGCAACGGGTTAAATTACACGTCGTTTGATCTTTGCCGATATCGGTATTCGCTGAACTTTCCACAGAAGATAACCTAAAAAAGTGAGCCGATAAAGTATTGAAAATTGCTTGTAATGTCCAAGTAACTCGAGTACATGGTCCACTGTACAATCGATCCTATTTTTAGCGATCGTTATTTATTCTGCGCCCCCCGTTTGGTCGTTGCTTGTGCAGGAGCCCTCCATTTCCTTTCCGCCCCCTTTAAATCTGCTGGAACCAGCTGAATCTCGGATCCGGTCGCTGATATATTCACCGACGTGGTTCTGGATTCGTGGATCGTCGAGTATGCCGTTCCGGCGAGGATTCGCCGGCAAATATCGCGAAAAACCTTGGTCAGCATAGTGAACTATGCATGGCGAATGAAACAGGGACGTTCCGGGGTCTCCCGGAAAATAAACAACGATGACTAAGTCCTGGCGAAGGCTTACGGAAGTTTAACGGAGCCACAAGTGTATCCGCGGATCTAAAAAAAGCTGCATCTTCGTTTGCGAACAACATTCTTCGAGTTTTGATTATTCTGTCATTTTGTAAGCCGCTCATTTATCGATTTACAGTAAAAGACTAATGTAATGGTACACATGGAACGTAGAAATAAGGATAAAAATATTTTCAACAACAACAATATTTTTACATTGTTAATTACATATTTTAAAGGACTATATTTTTATATTATTAATTGAATTTATTAAACAACGATATTTGTATATTATTAATTATATCTGTTAAACAACTATATTTTTATATTGTTAGTTATATTTATTAAACAACGATATTTGTATATTATTAATTGTATTTATTAAAGGACAATATTTTCTATGTTATTAAGTATATTTTAACGTACACATCTGTATATACAACATATATAGCTGTATATTACACGCAACACCAACAGCAACAAATGAGCCAACAACGAAGGCAACAACATCGTGCACTAACTTGAAATGACATAAAAAGAAATTGTAAGAAATGGTATGTAGCGCAAAACGTGGTTTATACAAATGAAAGATGGCGGATGAGCAAAGTAAAGCGAAACTAAAGTCCCGTGCTAAGGTGGGCCATTTCGATACAACAATGTCGACGGTGAAATATCGTCTGGGAACTAAAGTATACCGGAAGATTTCCCCAGCTGATCCTTGAAGATTTGGGAAAGTAGTATTTCCACGAGGACGGAAAGTCTTGGACATCTCGAAGGCGAGGCGGATAAAAGGTACTAAAGAATCCGATAATAATAACCAGCAGCGAGCCCGTTTCACGCTCCGGGGATTCCCGGCGCCATCTATCAATTTTCCCCGATCGAGCGTAACGAGAAATCGCGGGAGAAACTTGTTATGAGCCGCGGAAGAGGGCAACTGCGATAAATAAATAACGCGGCTATATACAGGGTGTCTCGTAATAAGTGTAAGACCTGTGAAGGGGTTGTAGGGATGGTGATTCTAAGTAACTTTTTCCTTTGCAAAAATGGGGTTCAGGCTCTCGTTTTCGAGTTATTAGCGCGCTTAGACGCGGTAGCGAAGTTTCGAACATACGATCGACGCAAACAATAAAGTTAGTATCACGCTATGTGCACACATACTGTATATGTAAATGGTCAATTGTGTATACATATTATATGTGTAAATAGTGAAATGCTAATAAAAATGACCTAACCACAAAAACGAAGTAATTATCCCGCCATTGCAATTGCAGGGAACATTTTTATTTTTTATTTTTCCATGACAAACCTCGAACCAATAGATTTTTCAGATTTTTTTTTATTGAAACGGGACCGGTCACAATTCAAGTAATTATTATCAATGCACTTCGTAAAAATGTATCGTTGCAAACAACGAAAGGTAAAACTCTTTCAAACGGAAAATAAACACGCCATGTTCGTATTTGAATGGCGAAATTGTTGGCTCGGTATCGGATATACGCGATTTATTCAACGATTTAAACCTTTTGTTGTATCAATCTGGCAAACACAGCCCCTAGTTATTTGTTAACAGCTAAAAAAAAAAAGATATTGTCAATTTAGCCGCGTAATAAGAGCATTGTAACAATGCGGTGCATAGTTCGTCGGAACAGCACGAGGGAGATTAAAGAATTTATCTTGTTTGTTCTTCGTTTCTTTTTTTCTCGGGGTTCGTTCAAACCTTTTCGTTTTCGCTTCCAGAACGAGAAATTCCGGATATTTTACAAATAATGGACCTCGCTGCGAACAAGAAATGAAGTGAAAATGCCACGAAATGAATGACAAAGGTTCAATTTCGTTTTGAAACTTTGAAGTGTTTCCATTCACGCCTCGTTCCCGTTTTTCCTTTTGTGTACAATTCAGTTTTTTGTTCCTGTTTGATTGTTTTCCGAAACTCAATCGTTTACTTTGTAAAACTACGGCCAATTCGTTTGTGCACACAGACAAACGGAAGTTAATTATCGCCCGAGCTCCCTACGAACATAACCTGCACTTTTGTTACGCCATTTTATTCTCCTCCCTGAGTGCAATGGATAAGGATGGAGATATAACCCAGATTCGACTAGGACTTAATTCCAAATGTTTGTTATATTGTTGCAAAATTCAGATAACGAAAATAACCTAGACGTTATGGTAATTGTACCTAATGAAAACTTGTTACGTTTAAAATTACTTGCATGTTGATTTAAACATGTAATCAGTACAAGTTAATTTGTTTAATAAATTAATTTAGACTAACTTGGACACAAAAATCGGTACGACTGAATAAAAATAATCTATAATTATATGTTCATTCTTATAATCATAGATTATTATAATTTGTAATGTTTAATTATAAGTTCGATCTTATTATTGTAATCTATTATAGATTGTTATAATCTATTATTATAAGAATGAACATATAAATATAAAATATTTTTATTCAGTCACACTAATTTCTGTGTCCGTCAAGTTAGGTTAGGTTAGATTAGGTAATAATCTATAATTACGATCATACATAGATAACAATCTATAATTATGATCATACATAGATAATAATATATGATTATAAGATGAACTGAAAGTATCTATGATTGTAGGACATAATCTAATGACATAATCTAATACTAAAAAGTGTAATCTAATATGAAAAGCTTACAGACTTCGGGGCAAGTCTAATTGTCTGTACCGAGTACGTGTAAGTGTTCAATAGTATTTGTATCGACGTTGCGGCACATGTGCCGTCACAGTCAGAAATGTCCGCACGAAAGGCATCGCATACACGCTGCAGTAGGAGACAGGAGTAAAACCGTACAGGGCATCGGGCACGATAAATATCCATTTGCTGGAATCAACGAAGACCGATGGCGGATCCCAATAAGGGTGGCCCCGACATTTCGACGCTGCCGTATCGTCGCGACGATATGTTCTCGTGTATCGTGTATCGTGTCCCGTTGCATATTGGCTGAATCAACCTGGAATCTGTATATATCGTTACGCAACGTCACATCCTGAACGATAACGGAACGATATTAGCGTCGCGTGTGTATCCAGCTTAAAGCGGGATTTGTCCGGGGCGTGTTCACGTCGCGAGATTGTAAACGCGTGCCCATTGGCGTAACCGGCATTTTTCTTCGCGACGGGACACTTTCGCTTCGCCGACGTTCTCGCGATCCAGCGCCAGAATTTGTCCGTCGAACATCTGGAATTTCACACGCGTTTTCCAGCAAGGAATTCAGGAATTTGGACACGTTGGAAAGGCGTTTAGGAATCCCTCGAGTTCTTGAGAATCGGCGACTTTGGGAATTCGATATGTAGGGATACGATAATATAAGAATTTAAGAACATTTTGGTGACACGAAATGCGTCGTGTACGAATTCGGGGATCTAAACATTTGGGAACATAGAAATTTGGAAATCTAGGAATTCGGGTATCTAGGAATTTGAGTACCTGAGTATTTGAGGGACCTAATTATTTGGGGATGTGAGAATATGGAGATCTAGTGATTCGTGTGTTAGGAAATCTGAACATGCAAAAACCTAGCCATTTGAAAATTTCGTAATTTGAAAATATGAAAATATGAAAATATAGATATGTAAAAATGAAGAAACTGATATCTTTCGAGGTTCGAGGATTTGATTATTTAACAAATTGAAAATGAAAAAATTGAGAACATCCTCGATTTTAAACTTCAAGATAAGGGATACACATGCATTCGCGCTTGTAGTTACGCCAATGTGTGCCCGTCGTTCCGTGCAATTCCTCTGTTCGCCGCTTTCATTTGCAGATAGCGCCCTTTCCGCTTTAACGGGAATTAATTAAAAGGGGAACCGCGCAAAGGATTCTCCTTGTGCCCATGGAAGTCGAATGCAAGTAGGAACTCATATACGGCAGGATGATCCGTATTTTTAACGCGGATTCAACGGCGCAGCATCCATTAGACTCGAAGGAACAAGACGACCGGTTCATTTCAGTCGCGTACCTTCGGATCCTGAAATATTCAACGAATTTATGAGGGCAGAGGCTGAATCCGGTCGCGTATATTTCTGGCGGAATCGATTTGATTAACCCGCGAGAATAATTTGCACTTTAAACGCGTTCGATTCCGTTACAGCCAATACGAGGATCGCAGACAGCGTGACGTGTGTTTTATTACGTCGTTCGGCCTGAGAGTGTCGGGATAATGGAAAGTTCAACGTTCACTCGAGTGACACGATCTTCGGATACTGTTTTCTCGTACAGGTCGATACAAAAGTTGGGTGACGGTTCACGTCATTGTGTCTTCGTTCATTTTTGGGATTTTAAACTCGGTACAGTGATGCGAATAACTGGAAGTTTGGAAAGAGACGAATTTTTGAATCTGGGGATCAGGGAGCTTGGAAAGTTAGTAATTTAACATTTTTCCGATTTAACAATTTTGGAATTCGACAATTCTTTTTAGTCCTAGTGTTAATTGCACCACCTTGTACCTCAAATCAAACCGAAGTGTCTAAATAATTGAACTCATTTTTCAACACGAACTTAAATGTTAGGTTAGGTTAAGTGCAATGACCACGGCATATTTCCCTACAATTTGTTCCACATGGAAAGTAATGTACCTAGATCAACTTCGTCGAGAGCATCGCCATAAGAGGTGAAATTTAACATGGAACCAATCGAAAGAGGAACTAAGTCACGGACGCCATTAACCGGTTGGAGTCTATAGCAATGCTCGCTAGTTACGAACAACGAATGCGAACAATCGATTCGACGAATGGTCAATACTGCACAGCATCGATCACTAGCAAGGCCGTGCTTATTTTTATGCCAGACAATAGTGACCTTTTGTATCAGTGTGCCTATACGACCCCTGGATACTCGAACGCGATCAAATGCTGCATAGGGTGCTTTATTTCGACGTTGGCATTATACATTTAATCCCTAACACAGATTTACTAGAAATTTGGGGACTAGCAGATTGGGGTCTTAGGAATCTGGAAACCTAGTAATATGGGGACTAGCAGTACGGGGACCTAGGAGTTTAGGGAGCTAGGAATTTCGGGACCTAGGAATTCCGGGACTTAGGAATTTGGGGACCTAGGAATTCAAGAACCCAGAAATTTGAGGACGTATTTATTTGCGAGTTTCGATATTTAAAACATAAGAATATTGGTGCCTCGAGACTTTGGGATACAGAATGTAAGGTACAAATATTTGCGAAATGTCAAATTTTTGTACTTTACTGAACGCAGCGTACGTAACCCTGGATCATATTCGTCGTATAATGTATGAAAAAGAGAGAGCTCTGCTTTCCCATGGAAGGAAGACCTCGGAGAACTTGAAGAGTGTCTGGGATCTCTCCCCATAAAAATCAACGATGAAACGTCACGAATGGAACGCGTTCTTGACACGTAAGCTCTTCGCCCTTAAGCCGTGGAGAATGGTGGCCTCCGGTCGTTAAAAACTTACGCGTCCCTCGCTCGACAAAGCAACGCGACACCGCCATTTTTCTGCCGTTTTACACTCAACAATAACAGGCTGACGCCTGTTCCTCCGGCGACCCCGTTGTTCCTTTTTTTTTTGTTTCCAGTCCAGGAGGCATACGACCGTAAAAGACAGACTACAGACACGTAAAAGTAGCTTTTCGCCGATGCTTTGGTAGGTAACCTTTCTTCTGACACTCTGTGATCGAACAACCTAGCTTATGCGAACGGGATACAAAAATTCATCGCGAGCAAAATGGCAGCATATATTTCTGAACTCGTAGAATTGTAGCTCCTCCCGAGACAATTTCAACGGGTATAGTCATTCAAAGTTATTCAAGGTCATTAACGTATAAACGGATGAACAATATTACTACTATGTATACAACTGAGTAAATGAAAACGTAAACAAACTTTGTCATAATATTGTTCATCCGTTTATGACCTTGAATAACCTTGAACGACTATAGTCGTTGAAATTGTCTCGAGAAGAGCTACAGTTCTAGCAGTTCAAAAATATGTGGTGCCATTTAAAAAAACCAAGTTGCCCTTCAAATCTCCTAAGCACCTCCACCCTGAAGACTAGTTATCTGAACTATAATACATAATGGGCCACTCGAGACCGAACAACTATTGTCTAAAACATTTCCTATCTCTGAAAATGTAGAAATTACTCGGGTGGCTTTTCTCGGCCGACTCACCCTGTATATCACAAATTTCACGAACATGGTTCACATACGTTTGAGCGGCAGTGTACATCGACAACATGACCATTTGAACTTGTGAATATTCGTTTAAATTCAAACCAGCCAGACGGTAAGACGGCGAAATGGAAAAAATTGATAGCGAGTATAGTATTGGCGAGAGTCGGCTTTTCGAACCCGTGTCACCACCCTTTCCGTTTCATCCCCCGTCTGTACGCACCGTAAGACCCCTTTTCTCCCGTTGTTGGCCACGATTATTGGCAACTATATTTACGGAGGGAACATAAATTATTGCTCGGTCCGAGCCGGGGCTTTTCCACCACCGAACCTGACCGTAGACAGAAGCCGAACGACTTCGAGCAACTCCGCTAAAGCCTCTTCCGAAGGGGCGAAAGTATCCCCCGGTGTTTCTATCGGCGGTGATTAATCGGCCGGCCCCATTCGCATGGGGTGGCTTTCCCTTTCGAAATAGAGAATACCAGAAAACAAAGCGCCGGGGGCGGTGCCGCTAAGATCGTGGCCGATACGCTCGATCCTAGTGATAGTCCTTTTGTTTTCGCTGGCTTATGCTTGTTTCTTGCACACCTCTCGCTTTGTACCACGTTATTTGTCTTACCGGGGATTATTACGGTCGGCCTCTGCTGAAAGGCGTTGTTCAGCCATACCGAAACATTGTTGCCGGTTGCTGAAGGTTAGGGGGCACGTGTACCTGGGACACATCTTGCATCATTCTCGTTTTTTCTTTAGACCCTATTCCACTTTTTGAAGATACTCTCAATATTATTATTTCTCCGACGATAGTGTTAGCCCACATGTGGATGGCAACTAAGAGAAAGTTAGCAAGGCAGGGGTTTGGGACATGGGGTACCTATGAGACTCCACCCATATAGCCCCTGTTGCTCTCTCATAGAAATTTAATATAAACAAACGTCTTTCAGTGCTAATATTAGTCTAAATTATAATAAGAGACGGTACATTCATCCTCACAACTAGTGTACAAGCAAAAAACTAGTAGAGCATGATTTGCTCATGAGGTACCTATGTAGTGACCCCACCTTATATATCCCTTGTTGTTCCTTCATAGAAATTTGATATAAACGAACATTTTTTACTGTTACTGATCCAAGTTGTTACACGAGACACTATGCTCATGGCCACATTCATTGTACAGCTAAAAAGCTAGTACATCATTAACTCGATATCTGGGGACCATAACCGGACCACATCATTATAGACCATTGTTGTTGTCCATTATAAATTTAATGTAAGCTAACATTCTGGTCGAAATTGTCGGTTTAATCCGCTGAAAGGGACAGTATGTTGACGTCCACATAAACCACGGAACAAATAGGCGACTGTTTAATGAGCTTTCATCGTTAAAGACATAGGGAGCAAAATTACGCAACCGTTACGTTTCGGTACGCTGGAGGGACGGCTGTATAATTGAGGAGTCGTAACAAAAGCACGACGATCATGTGACAGTGATACGGTTTAAAGACCTATAAAAAAACGGGAAACACAATGAAAAAGCCTTGACCAGGGCAAGCTGGTTTAACGGCTACGGCAAGAAAATCTGATTAATCTCTCGACCACTAAGAAACTGAGTCTCTCTTCCAAGCTAATGCTCTAACTTTTTCTTTTTTTTTTGCTTCGAATGTCCACTTCATGCCCGATGCCCGGTTCGGCTAATCTTGCGGCTGAATCTCGGAGAAAAGCGGGACAACTCCGTACGCTTTTCCTGCTCCCCTTAATTCCCTTTTAATTGGTATAATTAGCGAGTGACTGTTCACGAGTTCGTAACTGCATAACAACGAAATTATTTCGTGAACTTTCGTCCGGACTGTTTCGTGCTATAATTATATTCGTTTTCATTGTCTTCGACATCGGGAATTTTCAACTTTCTCGGATAAGAACGATTACTCCATTTTAACGGCGAAGTATTAAAATACTGTTACGGTAGTTTTCACAGTATAAACGAAATAATTGTCAGCGAGTCAACGCTTGATTTATGGACGATCAATTATCGTTTATACTCAGACTGGGGTAAGAAAATAAGTAAATAGTGGACACATAATATATTCTTTGATTTCGTTGAAGGATAATTTACATTTTGACAGAAAGCTCTTACTAATTTTTCTAATTCAAAATACGATATCAATAGATCCGTCATTTTGACGTGTTTCGTAAGTTCGTTGTTAATCAAGCCGTTTCTTTTTTTATATCACTCGAACGCGTTTAACGGCGAAAAAAAAAAACACCCCGTCTGTTCTCATTTTGGGGGATGCCACAAGTGGAAAGCGGCGCAACGAACGAGCATAATCCCCGGGACCCCTCGTACTTGCGTTTGATCCCCCTCGAAAATGTTATTCAGGCGGTAAGAACGATTATTTCCCGGTACATACTTTCTTGTTACGCGTGGCTGATTTATTCGAGCACCCACAATCAAAATATGGCTATCGAAAAATAATTCCACGCCCGGTCTCCTCGTATCTGGAGAATATTTTGTAAAACCGATACGTCGGTGATCCATCACGCAGGATTAATTTGTTCGGTGAAACGCGGGGGTATACTAAATAATCTGCCAGATTAAGATCAACGTAATCCAGAATGATTACACCGTGATTTAACGCAAAGATAATTTTGTTCTTGTATCAAAGTATATCACGGTGAAATTGTTGTTACATCTTTAGAAATTATTAACAATAACATAATGGTAAAAAATTGATCCAAATGAAAGGACATTTTGCAAACGACAAATCGAACCAAATTAAAGACTATGCTGTAAACAACAAAATGGTAATGACAAATTAATCGAACAATTTTTCATGAATATCGTACTGTAGGAAACCAATGAAAATTCCAACAGCCTGTTCCAAAATTATAAACAAGAAGCAAACGGTAATAAAAAATCGATCTAAAAATTTTTCTTAAATATAGTCCCGTTAAGAATTTAATTAAAACACGAACAATCTGTTCCGAAATTATAATCAACGATAAAATGATAATAACAAATCCAAAAGTTTTTCTTATATATCGCACAGTAATAAATCAATTAAAATTGCCTAATCAATCGCGTGAACTATTTAGGTATTGAAAAATGGTCGTGGAAACCACCTTGGTCGTATAGAATGATTTAACAAGCAATTAGATAAAAAGTTCCTAGGTTCCGGCACGAATTTGCGCAGAAAAGATCACTAAACGGGTGATTAATCGTGGTAAAGAGGAAAGTCCCTATTAAATGGGGGGCGAAATTCGACGAGAGGGAAGAAAAACCTCAACAGATGATAGAGTTCGATGGGCAAATTAATGGCGAAACTTGCTAGGGGAATTTGTTCGACGTAAGTGGCTTCTTTTTTTTTTTACGACCACCCCGATTACCTTTATATCTCCTTTCTGCTCTTTTTTATCTTCCCGGGCCTTTATCGCGTGGCCGGAAAACTTTCCAGCGACTCTGTGTAAAAAAATTTCTCTCGTGAAATTTTTAACATGAACGAATTTTTAATTAGCCAACTTTTGCCCGACGATGTGCTGACTTTTTGCTAACCCGATAAATGAGGAATTTAAAAATTCGCGATTGAATTTGAGTATTTGTGGGTTTTGGAGATTTAAGGGATCGAGCTAAAAAGGTCGGGGAATCGTTTACTTGGAAACGCAACAGTTTGTAAATCCCTGAATCGAACATTTATCGATCCTTGTACCCCGTGCGAAACGTGGTTGTTGCGAGCGAGCAGTTTCTTAAATCAAAACCTGATCAAACAGCAATATAGCGAAAGGCAACTGTTACTCCGATAACGCTGGAGCAAGATGTACGCTAAGACGATGATATTCCCTTGAATAATGAATCGTTTAATGTCGAAATGACAGTAAATCGAGGTGGATCGAGCTTGAACAGTTATCTCGATATCTGAACGGTTCATCGAGAAGATAAGACGAACGATTCGCTATAAATAGCCCTGACCACTGACATTTAATGAGTCACGTTTCCAGGTTCAGCTGTAAGGCCTAACAACCTTCAAAGTAAATATCCACTTTCTTCGACTCATTAACGTGTCGGGGAAATCAATTTCGATAATTATTGGGGGTCTAAGTATAGCAGGCTAACGTCAGCCGATTCGGTTCCCGATATACATATATCGTGTTTCCGCCAAAGTGGAGAACACGATGTTAAAGCGGAGAATTCAATTATCTGGGGAACTGTTGCGCTGCGTTTGCTAATTATCCCGAAAACTGTTCCCCAATACCACGTAATTACCAACAAACGTCGGTAAATACAATGATATGTTATGTTGCACGATTAATCAACGAGCGACTACAGAATATCGATCTTATTATTTGTGGATCCAGAATTAAAACGGTCTATCATGGTTTTCTAGTACCTTTTGATACTTGACCTATGAAATGCTTATATCCATAAATGTAACTTTAAATGTATCAGTACTTGGTGTTCATTTAATTAATGTCCATACGAGGACCATATAAACATTGAGTCTAATATGACCTACAGGAGTCTTGATCCACATATGCTTATTACGTATTTGAGAGATACATATCGACCACTGGAATGGTAGTAATCTATCTAGATACATAATCTAAATGTATATGTATCCAGATACATTTCCTAGTAGCTCAATCCTTTATGAATAAGACAAAAAAAATTTAGCTCAATCGGACGAGTGGTTTCTGAGAAAAAAATTCGTAAGCGAAGTCTATTTTCGCAAAAATGGGAAAAAACTGCAAACTTTGAAGGCTCGTAGTTTCTTAACAAATTCGAAATCGGCAAAATGATGACTTAAACCCCCCCTAATTTCGCATAGACTATAACATATTTCGATTAAATCAAAATCGCAGATGTGAGATCAAAAAGTGATGGATTCGACGTGGAATGACGCTCGAGAGTGAACAAATTGTTAGAGTCGCATTGGTTAACCAATTTATAATAAACAAGTGTCGGTATAACGAAACCTTGACTTTCCACGAGACAAGTGGCAATCACCCGAGTGGATTAGAGTGCTTTTGGAGGTACACGAGTACACCGTGCGCTAACACGCAACCGGCCGACTAATGAAGATGGCGCCGGTTGAAATGTTCCCGCGATAAGTAACAGCTTAACGGCGAAACATTTAAAATAAATAATGCAGCCGGTGGATAGTGTATCGTTCCTGCGGGATGCGAAACTTTCGCGCAGGACGAGCGACGTTTGTTCGGGACGTGATAAATCGTCGTCGGTTTACCAACGATTGGACGGCATTGATCCTGGCTGGAAACCGGAACGAGCATCATCGTTCTGCATCCGGGGCGTCGTGAAAAGGCGTCGGGGTTCACTGACTGAAGACGTTGAATAGACGACGCTCCCGTCAGATTGGGGTCATACGTCACCCGTCGTCCGGGCAGGATTTGCAAATTTCGCCGTGAAAACGATCGATACCGCCATATTTTCGAACCGGTATTATCGGAAAACGATAACTAAATAACGGGACAGGTATATTTTTCCACTGTTTTTCGTTCTCGACAAAAGCGAGGCAACGGCCGGTGTTTATCGACGATAACCGCGCAAACGTTTTTATCGACCGAGTCGGCAGGGTCGGTGATTTTATTTTCGCGGTGAAAACACAATAATTCCGCGGGAAAATATAAACAATACGACGAATTCTCATTAAATCCAACAACCGGCAACGCGTAAAAATACTCCACGTTCGGATACAGCGTATTTATTCAAATCTACGGTTATTTACCGATTTTGCAATTTCGTTTCGCGTAATGTATAAACTTCGTTATGGACGGAAACGAGCGATGCACACCTTTCGTGCAGTTATTAAAGCGAAATTGCAGATGTGAAAATTGAAATACTTCAAAAGGACGCGATAAAACTCGAAGTGATCCTAATTCGATGGGCAAAAATTTTGATAATGTATATAGCCACATATCAGATGTTAACATGTATTAACAATATAATGTACAGTAGCAGTGTATTATTTTAATAGTTAATAAATTATATCATTATCAATTTCATCGAGTCTTTCAATTTTATAGAAAAACACAAAAAATGCTTAAAACTCGAAGTGATCCTAATTCTATGACCAGGTACCACAGTCAGGGACGATATGCGACACAGCGACAGAACGGTTCGATGATAAAGAGGGTAATTAAACCGGCGATCGAAAATGCAATTAGCGTGTCAGTTTCACATTTTTCGTCGATGACGCGCAAAAGGACAGTTATGGCCATCAGTCGCTATGTTGCAAACCCGAGTGGTCGAAATTCATTTACCATTTCGATGCGACCTTATTCGTTCAAAACCTCATTTCAGAATTATATGTCATATTCTACGTTTTCATACAAACAGTTACGGGTTGTGTAACGATTCGATGATACACGGTCGTTGCATAATGTAAGTTTACAACGTGCTGATCTTATCAGATACGAGATCGCAACAACTCCCAAGAATTACCGACAAAATTACAGTCTAATCAAATCGAGTGATCATCAAACACCGTGCCGTTTTGAATGGCCAATTATCTCGGGAATAAACGCTACAAAATCTTCGACAATGATACTAATTAATACGGAACACATTACGAGTTATCTTCGTTCATTATCGACTGATCGCCCCACTCACCTTGAGTAATGCTGAACCAGTCAGACTAGTCCCCTTCCTGGCTATATAAACGAAACGGATGCATATTTTATCGATTCGAGAAGGTAATTTCACAGTATATTACAAGATACCAAAAGAAAGTGTTTTCTAGCTCGACACGATCGACGTTCACGTTGGAAACAATGAAATACGTACTTGGACACTTGTTGCTGTTCACGGTGATAGTGGCTATTGCGATATGTGTTGATCCTTCGAACAACACGGATCAAGGACAATGGGTAAATAGCATGTTAATATCACCGGAAAGACCTTGCCCAGGGGGACAACAGAAGGGAGCCGGACATAAATGTCGACCCGTCCTGGAAAATGTGAGTATGCCACTGTATATGCTTTATTAGTTAGGATACATTCTGGAAGGACTTGCATGTTCAACCTGAAATTGTGTTACATGGTGGTTCTGTAGCATCGTTGTTACGATGAGTATGATTTTCTCACGTTCCAGATCGTTGGTTTGATCATTTCATCCATAATAATCACAATGGTCCATTTTCCAAACGATATTTCTAGGTTCATATGTTAGTACGTTACGAAATTTGTGAGTCTGGCCATTTGTAAATTTTAGTGTTGCATTCATAATTCCCATACTCCTAAGTCCCGCACTCCCTAGTTCCACACTTGCAAGTCCTCTATTTCCAAG
The DNA here is from genome assembly GCA_947623535.1 of Coelioxys conoideus. Lineage (NCBI taxonomy): Eukaryota > Metazoa > Arthropoda > Insecta > Hymenoptera > Megachilidae > Coelioxys > Coelioxys conoideus. The sequence goes on along the minus strand of OX392451.1, from coordinate 2,982,243 downwards.
TCCCACACTAGCACGCCCCACACTCCCAAGCTCCACTCTTCCAAATCCCACATTCTCAAGTCCCACACTCCCAGTTCTCCACATTCGAAAGTCCCCACATATACAAGTCTCGATATTCTGAAATATCTATACTCTCAAGTTCACAATATCCTAACCCCACGTGCCAAAAACTTCGACTCCCATATTTCTAAGTCCTAATCACTACCAAATTTCCATATTCCTAACTCCTCATCCCGGTAGTTCAACTGTTCCCGTGACGAATCTCAAATTTGTCACCTAATTTCCCATATCCTCGATCCTTCACATTCCTGAGTCCTCGCGTATTGCAGTCCCTACATATCTAAGTCCCCATATCCTCAAGTACTCTCGTATTCCACTGGCTATAAACTTCGTTCGTTCAAATCTCCATATTCTAAAACATCCACACGAAAAAATTTCCATATTCCCTAGTCTCCATATCGCGAGTCCGGTTGTTTACCGTATATTAATCCCGAATCCCTGGCTTCCCATATTCTTATGTCCACATCTTATCAGTTCAGTCTTCATGATTGCGTCGCCCACCCAGTAAACATCCACATGCTTCCGCATCCTTTCTACACTCGACGGTGTTTACATGAATCCGTTTCTTCGTATATTCGGTCATGTCCGCAAGAATTCGTTAGCTCGTCTTCGAGTTCTCCAAGGGACTCTGAAAGTGGAACGTGATCTACGCGCGGGAGTATTCGCGTACGAAACGGGTACCATTTTCCCAGTACAACGTTTCCCTTTTCATTCGAGGACGTTTTATTACTTTGTAGCCGTGGAACGGGCAAACGGGATCCGGCCACATATATGTTAAGTGCATCTCGAAACGGCTAGGAGCACGCGACAGCGACTGGGAAACATTTTTCTCGTGAATAATTCAAGAAGTTCGGAGATGCGAATCGATTCGGAAACTGGCGAGCCAGACTATGAACACGAAACGTTGCTCGAGTAAATAACTTAACCTTTTGGCCCGCGATTTCGAACGCCCACCGTGATGCTTGAAGTACGCAGAGGATACATCATTCTATCCGACCTGTTTGTGGACGCAGCCGGAGACGTCTGTGAACTTTCTTAATGTCCCGTTTACATTTCGTATTTACGTGTTGTACTTCGGATAGTAACCGTGTGACAGATGATATCGTTGTTTGTGTACGTACGTCTGTTTGCTTCTGCTCGTATACTTGTTTACGCAGCCTCCAGTGTCTCGTTTGGGAACTTTTAGGGCGCTTTGCGGTTTGTATAATTAAAAAGCTTTCAGGATGTTATTTTTATGTTTGCTGTTTTGTGATGGAACGTAACCGGGTCGGGATGCCTTACATATGATGTTGTTTGACATTTTGGATGGGAGATTTGGAACTTTATAATTTATTATTAAAATCTGGCATGGTGAGACTGATATTTTACGGATGGAAGTTAAAATTTGAAATATATCCTAGAACCTGCCAGCTGAGATTATATTTAAGTTGGGAATTGAGGATGACGAAGTTGATAGAAGTTTGAAGTTAAGGAAACGGAAGTTGGAAGTGATTTGAAGATAAAGGAAGGTTGGAAGAAGTTTCAAGCCCAGGAATTGGAAGTTTGAAGTTGTTTGAAGTTAAGGAAAGGGAAGTTGAGGAACCAGTGATTGAAAGGTGTTGGAAGTTTAGTGAGTTGAGAAGGAAGGAGTTGAATGAAGAGGTATGAAAACTTTGAAAGACTTGAACGGGAGAAGGAAGATAAAAGGAGGAGATGAGTTGAAAGGAAAGTATTGAAAATTGCAGGGGCGTACAAGATTCGATAGTGGAAGTTAATGATTAAAATGTTTATAATTCATTGTTATCATAAATTAGAATACGCTACATTTTAAACATAATAAAGTTGAATTTTGTTTGAAACTTTATGCTAAATATGTAATATCGGATATTTGATATTCGATACACGAAACTGGATACCTTGTGCCTGAAATTTGATGCTTCCTATCTGACACCTAATACTTCACGTATGAAATCTGATATTTAATATCTGACTCGCTATATCTCATACACCGAACTCATGATACCTCAAACTTGATATTTCGTAGCTGATTTCTTCAAAATTGAATTTTGAAGTGGATTGAATAATGTGTAGTTTATTTACTTGATTATGATTTTAACATCAAGCTGTTTTATCAAATGGTTACAATGATGAAAATAATAATGACAGTAGAAGTCATCCATAATGACAAAGCTAGTTATAACGAGCGGTATCAATGTTTCCAAAGAAATCACATTGAAATAACCAGAATTAATTACGCGATTTTTAACACGAAATCGGATTATCGAATGCTAATAAAAACAACGACGAACGCAACAAAATTGTTTAACGGAAATGCATATTTACCTCAAGAACCGTAACCGCGACTTTCAGCGAAATAATCCCGCAATGAATCCGATTACAGGAAACAATTACAAGCGGTGATTGAACGGTATTCGGAATTTGCGAGAGGCAGATTTCACGCAAGAAAACGTAGTTTGATTAAAATATAGCGATTCGTTCGCACCACGAACAATCGATACAATGGGAGACAGAAATGATGGCGAACGAGGTAAGTATTCAAACTGGGATACTCCATCGAAAATTTCCCGATCTATCGTGAACGGAAATCGTGGCTGTCCGCCACCAAACGATTCTGTATTTCTCTTTCCTGCCGTTCGATCATTCAATTTCGACGGACAATGTACCGTTCCATACGGGAAGCGGAAGTAATCTGAGGGGTTCGCCCCTTCCATTAAAATCTGGGTCGACTCTTCGCTTTAAAGGGCGAGAGCGTTAGAAGACAGACGTTTCCAATATCCGCGACGGTCGAGAATTTCCTAGGCGCGAAATTAAGTCGCTAAAATCCAATAGGAACCTGTCGAGTTTCGTAGAACCACTTTTTGTTACTGTAATTTTGCTAATTACAATGTCGGTCAATTGTCGTCGACGATAAAATTATTAAGCATAGTTTGTTCAAAATTAATGTATTCCTTGATGCATTACAATCTGAAGTTTAGAGGTGGTCAGGGTCTGTAGATGTCCAAATATTTCTACATCTTATAGATTTGTCTACGCCATATTTGCATTTACATATGCACGTACACATATTTACAATTACATATCTGCATCCACATGTCTACGTCCACATGTCTACATCCGCATATCTACATCCACATATCTACATCCACATATCTACATCCACATATCTACATCCACATATCTACATCCACATATCTACATCCACATATCTATATCCACGTATCTATATCCACGTATCTACACCCACATATCTACACCCACAAATCTACACTCACATATTTACATCTACATACCTAAAGATGCAGATATGTAGATAGGACTATAAGGTGTAGAAATATCTGTAAATCTAGAGACACGGGAATTCAGGGACTCTAGTGCTGCGTCACGGTTGTGGTGTTATAATATAATTTTACCCTACGAAAGAATTTCGCAGATAAAATGTACATTTTCTTTCCAAATTAACAGCGTAAAACGCGGGAGTTGAAAATTAATGCAAGTTGCGCAGTTCTTTTTCAATCCTTTAACGGATAAAAGATTATGCAGATTATTTGGCTGAATTGAAAATTGAACGTGAAAGCATAGGATACAAAAACCTTTGTGGATATTAAAGAGATAATGTAGTCACATCTCTTTACCGCTGAACGCGAGCTTAATTCCGAAACATTTACCGAGCTTACGGGCATCGTAAAGAGATCCGATTCAACGGACTACCTTTTAAATTAATCCTTCACAATTTTTAACAAATACCATCTTGCTTTGAAAAAGGAAGACCAACGAGCTCCATAAAGGCTCTCGTATAAATTTAATCACGATTTTTAGACGGCAAGACACGAACGAAAAATTTCTTCGGCCAGCCGTAACACCGCTCCCCCGACAACCCTAAACTCGAACATCGTAATTATCCGAAGTTACTCGTGAATCAACCACACAGCTGTTTCCTAGTTTCGTACTTGTCATTCAAGGTATCACTTACCGCGGCTGAATTGATCATTATTCGCGATAACCTTCTCGGCGTTCTTCCTGGCGATGTAGAACCACTCGCTGCTGTTGCTCAGGTACTTATACTCGATCGCCAGGTCCTTCACAAGTATCCCATCCTCACCCTGCAGCCGATGAGCGAACGGGCAATAAAGCCAGTGGTCCCTGTACTGCAACTTATCGTAGCAATTCCCCGCGGCGAATATGTCCTCATCAAACTCCACCATTGACAGTATACTGGCGTGCAGCAGGTACTCCGACGATAACATCACTTCCGGCGCGTATTTCCACAACCTGGTCAGCATGTTCGCTCTATTCACCGCGAGGTTCGCCTCGAGTTTGAATCTCTCCTGGGCATACTGATCGACGATGCCCTCCCCCAAATTCAGATCCGTGCCCGCGGTGCAGTTCTCACCCAGAAGATGTTGATTCTCGATGATGTTGAGGAACCTGGTCACTATATCCTCGTGAACGGGTTCCTTGTTGGGTCTACCCTGGTCCTCCTTGCTGCCGTAATCCTCGTAGTCCTCCCTAGCGGAGTTATTCTTGCCGAGGTCGATGTCCACGTACCCGTCGTAGTCCTCCAAGTTGTCCAGGTCGTACCTGTCGGGTGCACCGTGCACTATGTGACCGTACACGTCCGTCAGGTTCCCGATCGTCCTGTTCCCGAACGCTCGGGCCCTGTTCCTGGCGATCACCTTCTTCAGCTTGTTCAACGAGTCAGCCTTGTGACGAACGGGAGTGGTCCGGGACTTTCCCTCCTTGGCCGCCTCGGACAACCTGGTGAGCAACTTGTCCAGATCAACGGTAGACCTTTCGTCTATCGTACCCGACAATCTGAGATCCTTGCCGGAAATGGCGGGGTCGGCCTCCGGATGCCTGGATATGGACGCGTCCTCCTTCGTTCCGGTGTCCTCCGGTTTTGCCTGTCTGGTGAAGTGGCTTCTGGACCGGCTGTGTCTGATCTGTGTAGCCGGCCTCTCGATGCTGGTTTCCGGTTTGCACCTGCGGGAAGGTTGAACGTCGAGGTCGTCCAAGTGGACAGGAGGATCCGTGGGTCGGTAGGTGTCCAGTTTGTCGACCAGCCTGCGCTCGATGAACGAGGGCCGATGGTTCTGCTGGTGACGCAACAGTTCCCTGGGCCTCTCGATCTGGTCCACGAAGCTTGCCCGCACGTAACACCACGTGACCACAAGGAGCACGTACCACGGGACACACATCGCGGCCATAGGGAGCAACGAGCTGACGGGTCCCAGTCACGTCATCATGTCACCCGGGTGTTCGATTTCGACGAGACTCGATGCATTTCACTTGTGGGCCCAGTTCGGCTGCGGCAAACCTCCGGTCACATGTTCAACGAGACACCAACGGCGACGCGATCGCGCGATGACACGAGGAATGCGTGTCGGTCCACCGATCCTGGCCCGAAATGTTCATCGCGTTACGTTTCGAGTTAACCGGTGTCGCGTTTGTTCAGCGGAGATGTAACTGTTGCTCGTTCGGCCGGGTCTCGTTGACAACGTTTCAAGTGGCATCATCGGATTTCGAATGGAGGACGTGGGTCGTCCCCCGGGTCATCGTTCTCGAAGGACGCGGTACGAGGGTAGTTGGGGGAGAGAGGGGTATAAATCTGATCAAGCGAAAACGAGAATGCGCCCCGGTCGTTTCGCGCTCGCACGCGGCGCCAGACTGAGGGTTGAAACTTGTGTCGTCCGGTGATAGACCGCGGAATCACTTATCGCGCATGCCTGACGCGTTTAGGCTATTACTATCGTACGAATACGCGTTTCGTTGCCTGTCGATAATTTCCTCGACTTCTGATAGTCGATTTAGGGATGCAGGGCCTTTTCACTCCCTGTGCCATGGTTTGTTCGGCCACCGTTTCAGACCTAATGAACTGTTCACTGCTACGACATTTACAGCGCGTCGCCCAGCAATTGACGCGTGAGAAGGTTGAAATGAAACATAACAAGTACACTTGTCCTCACCGTGAAACCTTCGAACTTGATGCCAATTGAGGATCGCCAATTGCAGATTGTTTATATTCTTAGAGTTAACTGGTATACATGACCACCGGAAACAATAAGATCCTACCACTGAAAATACGAATGAGTTGATACGCCAACTCCTGAGTTGTAGATAGTAGGTGACCGAAGTAGATTCGAATGTTGAGAAAGTTTTGCATTTAGCGAATTATGCAAATTACGAGTGGACCAAACATTCGACCTTATTGAAAATATAAACAGGGTTTATCGTATTCGAACTGTGGGTGCGTCACAAGAGATGCGAGTGCGTCGCGAGTGTAGCCGGTAATTGTAGTACACGGAATTAATACAGATTAACCCCTTGGCCTACAATATCGTGCCACACTCGTAACGTACACTACAATTCGCATACGATAAACCGGACTCGTATTTTCACTGCAATTAAATTTTGGGTTCAGTTCTAATTACAACCTGCATAATCAAGGATCATTGACTGCAAATTGTGCCATTTCAAAAATGTAACACTTTAATTTTCTTTAGTTCCCTTACTGTTACAGAAATAATTAACTAGCTGCGAATGACGCAACTAGAAAATTATAGGTTAAGGGTTTAACGATCATTAGATTTGTTGCCTTGGAACTCTTCAGGGTGAAAGTGACGAGAGAGATCATGCAAAATGTCGATTTGTTCCACTTTGTGTATCGTATGTGTGTTGTAAAAGACGCGTGTACGATTTAATATTAATTATTATTAATTAATATTAATGCGGCTTACTGTGAACGTATCAGAAAATGGCAAACTGGCAACGTTTTATCGATATCACCAATATACAAGGGATTATCATCGATTACCTCGAGCATCGAACGAACGCAAAGCAGCGGCTAATGGAAACACAATTTCGTTTGACGCGTTTCGATAAAGAAAGCAAAAGCAACATGAAACTTCGAGATGGATAATATTATATCGCGCGTGAAATTCGGCCATTTTGTTCATAAAGTTCGTGCTGGTTCGCGGATGCTCGTTGTTTATCGATTGCCCGTATAATCATCGGTTAGAAATTAAACGGATAATTTTGATAATTCGTTCTTCGATGATCGTCAAATGTTTCGAATAAAATGGTTCGTTTAGTTGCATTATGTTTTCCGGTACGTTAATTACAGATATCCCCTGCATTCGTGATATCAACGTCGAAATTTTACGGAACTTTATCGTATTATTACCATTTTATTGTATCGTGCCTTTTGTGTCAAATTTCGTTACCGTGAAACGAAATTAATATTCGTAGAACTATTCCATGGAGTTTCCTGTTAATTTCAAAATTTTCCGTTAAATTCCAGTTTTAAATTTTGCACTTTTTCGTGCTTGGAATTCCGCGTTCGAATCTCTAGCTGGACACTCGGGTTAATCGTGTCCCGTATCTAGAAAATCTGTATGTCAATTTTTGTGTGGAAATTGGATGGATCGTTTTTCCTCCGCACCGTAAAATTCAACGATATTAAATTTATTGTGATTTTGTTAGTAATGTGAAATTTCGTAATATTAAATCCGATAAAATTTATATAACATGATTATATAATTTATATTGTTAATCGATAGCAAAGATATTCGGACACTTTATTAATTACAATTTTTTCATTAATAATTTATATTTACTTTAAGAGAAAATGATCGATTTTAGTACTTTGTTGGATTGTTCTTTTGTTTAATTAGATGCCCTAGTCGTTCAGGCATACTAGAAATAATTTTATTGAAATATTCTAATTGTTATTTTAATTCTTCTTTTGTTTTTAACATTCTGATTCGACGATCTAAGTAATCCCGTGAATTTTCGATCGGATTTAGATCATATTACTCTCTAACGCTCTCGAATAATTTCGATTAGGTTAGGTATGGACACAGCCATTTTAGTCGTCATTAAGGACCGCCATTTTCTTCGAGTTCAGAGGGTTACATTGATATGGCGTGACGAGGTATCGACATAACGGATAAGGAAGGTAATTAAGCCAGTGATCGAGAACGTAATTAACGTGTCGATTCGAAATTTCTGCAACTATACTCGATGGAAAAAGACAGTTAAGTTCATCAACGTTCATGTTACGAACTCGATTGACCAATGCACCGAAATATAGAGGGTGTCCCGCAACTAATATAAAATCCAGAAAGATGATTCGAAGCAATTGTTTCTCACAAAGTTAAGAAAGCTTGTCCTTAAAAAAATGGGGTTCGTGGCTTCGTTATTAAATTATTGAGGAAAAACAAATTTACGGAAAAGAAGAATTCTCTGTCACGTTCCACATTACCATAAAAATGGTTACAGGTTCTGTAACAACACGCTTACACAAAATTTGTTGCAGGATGTAAATTTATATCGATCGCATCGATTCTACATAAAAACACCTGAGAATCTTTTTCAGCTAATAAATTATGGTTTAAATCACATCGAATAGGACTCGAACTCTAATCTCGAGGAATGTATACTGGTCCAACCAGTTCCCACCTGACGATGTGATCGAGACTGGCGAATATTTAACAAATTCGCGAAGCAAATCTCGCAGTCTGCTTCTTAGTCGACCCGATCGACGTTCACGTTGGAAACGATGAAATACGTGCTTGGGCACGCGTTGCTGTTGGCGATTATAACATCCATCGCGATCTGTGCTGATCCTTTAAACACTACGCATCATATTAAGCATTATCCATACGCGAGTATAGTAACCTGGCCAAGACTATGTCCACAGGGACTCCAGAGGGATCATAAATTTAAATGTCGACCCGTCGTGGAAACTGTAAGTCTGGCACTGTATATGTCTTATTAGTTAGAATGCACTCTTAGAAGTACTTGCAAATTGATATCTTGGAATTAGGTTAGATGATGGTTTCGTAGACCGGTAGTCTCGATCGCTATGATTTGGCGCGTGCATGGTCGTTGCTTAGGTTGTTTCGTTCAAAATGTTCCAAAGCGTCATTTCTAATGCTAACATTTCCAATGTCTTTACATTCCTAAACTACCTTCATTCCCAACTTCCCTCATTCCTAAGTCTCAACATACCCAACTCACTCCGTTCCAATGTCTATACATTCGCAATTCCCTCCATTCCTATATCTGCACATTCTTAACTCCTTTTATCCCCAAGTCGCCTCATTTCCAACTTCCTTCATTCAAATGTCTCCACATTCCCAACTTCCTTCATTCCTAAGTCTCAACATACCCAACTCTCTCCGTTCCAATGTCTATACATTCGCAATTCCCTCCATTCCTATATCTCCACATTCTTAACTCCCTTTATCCCCAAGTCGCCTCATTTCCAACTTCCTTCATTCAAATGTCTCCACATTCCCAACTTCCTTCATTCCTAAGTCTCAACATACCCAACTCACTTCATTTCAATGTCTATATATTCCAAGCTGTTAATTTAACACTTCCCATGTCTCCACGTTCCCAACTCCCCTTATTCCCAAGTCGGTGTCACCAATTTTAAATGTCACTAGATGGGTTAAGAAGGAACACCGTTCATTTCAATGCGTCCTATCTTATTCGCACAGAATTTAATTTCCGAATTCTCTGTCACATTACCATAGAAATGGTTACAGTTACCGCAACAACTTGATGAGACAAACTTGTCACACAATATAAATTTATAGCGAAATAAAGATCATAACAATTCCCAAGAATACTCTACGCCCACGAAATCACGGCCTAATCGAATCGAGAAATCTTGAAATACTGCGTTGTCTGGAACATCCAATTATCTCGGTCAGGAATGTGGTCAAATTTTCATCGATGATGTCATTATATTCGAAACATAGGTGCGAGTTGTTTTCGTTAATTATCGACCGACCCTCGTCTCGCGGAATGCAATACCGGTCCGACCGGGCCCCACTTCGCAATATGATCGCGAATGATGAATATTTAATAAATTCGCGAAGCTAATCTCGCAGTCTGTCGCGAGACACCGAAAGAAGCGGAATCGTAAGTGAACTCGATCGACGTTCAGGTTGGAAACAATGAAACACGCACTTGGACACTTGTTGCTGTTGGCGATGATAGCGTCCATCGCGATCTGCGATGAACCTACAACCACTGTGCGTCCGATCGACACTCATGCGCTCGTAATATCTAAGGGAAGATTATGCCCACAGGGACACCAGAGGGATCATAAATTTAAATGTCGTTTCGCCTTGAAAAATGTAAGTGTTGCAGTGTATACGTGTTATTGGTTGCGGTGCATTCGTTCGTAGATCGGTAGCCTCGATCACTATGATTTGATCGTTGCTTAGGTTATTTTGTTCAAAATGTTCCAGAACGATATTTCTAATCTAATATTTTTAATGTCTTTACATTCCTAAACTACTTTTATTCCCAAGTGTCGACATTCCCAACTTCCTTCATTATTATATCTCCACATCCTCGACTCCCTCTGTACCCAAGTCGCCTCATTCTCAATTTCCTTCGTTCTCAAATCACCTCATTCCCAACACCCTTCGTACCCAACTCTCCACATTCCCAACACCCTTCGTAGCCAATTCTACACATTCCCAACTACCTTCATTGCGAAGTCTCAACATACCCAACTCACTTCGTTCCAATGTCTATACATTCACATATCCCTTCATTCCCGAGATCTTACATTATCAAGTGGCCACATCCCTAGTCGGTTGAATCCTCCATGTTGGTCTCATTTCGTCTACTTTAACCCTTTTGTGGTCCTATATCGATCGTGACTCGACTTGGATCATAGAAATAATTCAGATAAACAGGTTGATTGAAAATGTTTTAATTTCTCTATCACTTGTAGTAAATTAAAAATATGTTTGTTATGCACCTTGCATTATTGCAATTCATTTTATTGTAAATCCGCTTCTTGATCTATTTCGTAAATCAATTAAGGAGCTGTAAAAAAATTAGGGGCCGCAAAGGGTTAAGGTACTCTAATGATCTCGGTTTCGGTGGAGATAAACAAACGCATAATTAAGTTTCAGGAATAGTCAGTATAATCATAAGACGCAATGCCAAGGACACGATTATGCCCCTTCGACTTCCAAATTAATTCGCACCGGATTTTGGACCAATTAGCACGATCTATAATTATTGCCACGAAAACAAAACGAATCGATCGTTCGAGACGAAAGATACGGCACACCACTGTACGATATGATTGCCGAAACGACGACACCAATTTATCGATGGCTTATCGAAACATTTCAATTAATTAACCGGGGAAATTGAATCGTTCCATCGAATTGTTTACGGAACGATCGAAATTGCCACGGAATTCAGTGCTCTGTTTGGAGAGCTATTAGCATTAACAAGGTTTTCATTAAACTACAACAAAATAGTAGTACAATATCATGTATCGAAGAAAATGTTGAATAAATAAACTATTGCTATCCCCGTGCAGATTGTATAAATAAAAGAATGCGGTTATGGGACGTTTGTAGTAAACAAATCATTATCCCATTTTTTTATTTAATTCGATAATTTAAACACCAGTTTTATACAACTTATCTGAATAAGTTTATTATATCGATAGTTCTTCTGCTATTGTCTTATTAATTAATACTCTCTGCATTAAATAAATTTGCAAAACCCCAAATTCCCAAATCCCCAAATTTCCAAATCCCAAAGCCCAAATTCGCAATTTCCCAAATCCCCAAATTTCCAAATCCTAAAGTCCAAATTCCCAATTTCCTAAATACCCCAAATTTCCCAAATCCCAAATACCCCAAATCTCAAATTCCCAAATTCCCAAACCCCAAATTCCCAAATCCCAAATCCCAAATCCCCGAATTCCACATTCCCAAATTTCCAAATCCCAAAGCCCAAATTCCCAATTTCCCAATTCCTAAAGCCCAAATTCCCAATTTCCCAAATACCCCAAATTTCCCAAATCCCAAATTCCCAAAATTTCCAAAATCCCAAATCCCAAATTCCCCAAATCTCAAATTCCCAAATTCCCAAATTCCCAAATCCCAAATTCCCAAAGTCCGAAATTAGTGTTAATGAAACACTGAAATACCTTTATTAATACTAATATTCTCTTATTAATTAATACTCTCTGCATTGAAAAATTTGCAAAGGTATCAAAAATTTAAACAAATCTGCGATGCAGGAAAAACGGGCGAGAATTTCTCACCGAAAACCGAACTCCTCATTTTTTATCGCCCTCGCCATTAATCACCTGGCCTATGTTTCACCGGCGAGGTTATGAATTATTGCTCGACGACGTTTCTGGTTTATAACGTGCACCGATCGTAAGCTGCTTTATCGCGAATCGCTATAAATTGTTCCCTCCTTATCGACCACAGGCTCGTGTTACTATCATCGGATAAACTCTTCGATTTGTATAAATCTATATTATCGTCGGAGCCGCAACTGATCGGTGCTGCTACGCTTCAATGGCATAAACGAAACACGAGTCGTAAACATTTTCTAGGGAACCCCAGATCCGTTTGAACTTTTAACGAACTCATTTATTAATACTCGAACAAATAACGGTAATTATAACGAGATAATTGTACGAGGAACTAATCGAACTGAATGATAGATTTGAACTGATCAAATAGAAAAATAGATACAAAAAATAAAAATAAGAAAGATAGATAAAAAAAATCAGCTGAGGATCAATTTTCACCCGGTCACGTGCTACACGACATACCTAAATGATATTAATGAAAGATCAGATGAGATTAAGTATTAGATAGATTGAATGAATAAAACTATTGTCGAATGGAAGAATTTAGGAATGGTTCGAGGAATGTATAGAGATAAATGTTGGTGAAAAGTGCAATGATAATTATACAGTAATGCAAGGTCAGATTTTAGATGTTTTAATAGAAACATTAGGTCAGCTTCAATTAAATTAACAAGCCGAGGATCAATTTTCACACTACCATGTGCTATATGACGTTACTAAAGGATATTAATGAAATATTAGATTAGTCTAATTTCCACCCTAGCAAGTGCAATATCTTATTTTTTTCAGTTATAACAGTGAAAGGTTAGGTAAAATGAGGTTAGGCACACGTTGAACGTGTCCATTATACAAAGAACATGTGGAAGACCAATTTCGAGCCTGTCACGTGTTACATATTGCTTTTCTAGACAACGGCGATATAACACGTTTGATCGACCTCATCCGTGTCGTCCATTGTTACGCTCGAAATATCCGATCCAGATAGCGTCGCGTAGAGTCATCGATCATTTAACGAAGCCGACAGGAAATTCGTGAGACAAAAAAAGAAAAAAGAAAAGAAGAGGCGAATCGTATGTCTGGCGGTTGACAATTTCCGTGACGCGTGCATTCACGCGATCGCTTGACCCCCGCCCGCGGCATTGACCACTTCACAGCAGCCTAATTTTCATTTATTACGCAATTGATGCAATTAGATACGTCAATCGGTGGGATAATGGGACGGACGAGATAGGCACCGGCCGACAATACGAAGTTAATCCGACTTCAAGCGACCGGCACGATGAAAACACGCCCGACATGCTGATTCGTTGAACGACCCTGTCTACAGGGTGTCTCTCGTCGCACCGATGTGACCAATCAGATATTGAACAAATTTCGCAGCTACCAAACTTGCGATGTCCGAAATTGTTAGAGTACCAAGTTTCTAAATTTCCAAGGCCTCCAACTTGAGAAGTGCCAAATTCTCAAAGTTCCACAGTTCCAAAATCCCCAAATTTCCAAAATCTCAGATTCCCCAAATCCCAAATCCCCAAATCTCAGATTCCCCAAATCCCAAATCCCCAAATCTCAGATTCCCCAAATCCCCAAATCCCCAAATCCCCAAATTCCCAAATTCCAAATCCCCAAATTCCCAAATTCCCAAATCTCAAATTTCCGAATCCCAGGTTCCCAAACCCCAAATTCCCAAATCCCAAAATCCCAGATTAACCAAACTCCAAATTCCCAAATCCCAAATCCCAAATTCCCAAATTCCTAAATCCCAAATTCCCAAATCCCAAATTCCCAAATTCCCAAATTCCCAAATTCCCAAATTCCCAAATCCCAAATTCCCAAATCCCCAAATCCCCAAATTCCCAAATTCCCAAATCCCAAATTCCCAAATCCCAAATTCCCAAATCCCAAATTCCCAAATCCCAAATTCCCAAATCCCAAATTCCCAAATCCCAAATTCCCAAACCCCGAAATTAATGTTAATGAAACACCAAAATACCTTTTCTCCATAAAGACCCACATAATATACCCCATCGGGACTCCTATAAGACCACAAATATCACGATTACATGAAACATATAAATTCCAGCGCTATAACCTCTGAATCTTCAAAAACTTAGTATTCGAGGTCAGTCGAAAAATCTATACGTTTAAGATTGAGCTTTGAAGCTCACACATCGTACACAAATCGTACGCCAAGTGAATTGGCATCAACAGTGAAACTGTACCAAAGTCATAGTTATATTCTGCATAATGTCGCGTGCAGGTTATATAAAGTATCAATGGCAGACGAGAAAAACAAACGAAATTGTTGTCGCATTTGTGACAGCATAACCGTAGCTAGAGCTTGCAGGGCCCAGTACATATTATTACAAAGATACAAAGATACGAAGATACATTCTACATATGTATTAATGTATCGTATGACTACTTTGAGCATGGAGCTACTGCAAGCACAAGATAGTTCTAAGAGGACATTAAACTGCGAATCTTCTTAAACTAGATATTCCCATAAACTAAAGACATACTTAAAGTATTGTGACCCTAACTTGCGGAGTTTCCTTAATCTTATGCATTGATCTCTTCGAACTAGGGACTTTAAACGTGGATTCTCCTTAAAGTAGAACCTTCTGTTAAACTCGAGGTCTTCAATATGGATCCTCCTTAAAGCAGATTTAAGGACCTGACCATAAAGTAGAGAATCCCTATAAATTAGGGATATCCTTAAACCAGATATGTCTTAATCATCTGCTTCAATGTGGTCCCTCTTTAACTTAAAACTACTAACTATTAAAATGACTTCTCATACTATAGACCTCCTTAAATACGAGTTGTCCTTAATCTGAAGGATCCTCATAAAATTTTGATCCTCCTAATCTAGCCTCATAAAATGTGGATCCTCCTAACCTAGCCTCATGAAATGTGGATTTTCATAACTGATCCTCACAAAATGTGGATAATCCTAATCTATCCCCAAAAATTTGAAAAATCTTCCGGTGCTATCCTCACAAAATGTAGATCCCTTCTAAAATAAAGTGATTCGCATAAAGGATAAATTAAAGATATCCTTGAGATAAAAACAGTGAAGGAAGTTCTTCGTAAAAATGACAATTTTTCACGCTTTTCCCTCGACGTAGCAAGAGCTAATGAAACTATGTCCGAGGAAATATGCATTTACCTTGTTCTTAAACAAGAAAGCAAATACGACGGGCTATACCGATATTTGATGATACCGGAGAACATCCAGCGTGCAAATATTATCCTTTCCTGGAAATATCCGCGGTGCATGTTGATCGAGGTGGAAGCTAACTTTAGGAAGGATCGTATAATATACATATGTAAAGACTTTGCGAGATACTAAATTTCCAAAATCCCTACGTTTTCGGAGTTCCAATGTCCCTAAGTTTCCAAAGTCCCGAAGTCCCTAAATTTCCAAAATCCCTAAGTTGCTAAATTTCCAAAATCCCGAAGTCTTTAAAAGCACTGAAAACTGAAATTGCCGGCTGATCAAAATTATTATGATAAGAAAGTCGTTATGCATGCACTATGTACAAAACGTTGCAAGTTAAAGTTTACGCATCGCATTATAAAGTTCAATTGTATTATACATGCTCGTTACCATTTTTACGTAGGAGAAAAAATGTCGATGTTGTACGAGCAATAAACCTTATCTACGACAGTTCAATTTCTATTTGTCAAGGGTCACATCTTTCCCCGGGCAATTTCGATTAAAGTAAAAAATAGAACTTTAAACGCGATAGTGAGTAGTCTACAAATAAAAATGGAGGAAATCATAGTCTGTGCTATCGTTTGTTTCATAATAGCTGATACAGAACAGTTAATTTCTTAGTTATTGATGCTTTGATTAATTCAATTATTATGCGTTAATGTACAATAAGTATAATTAGCGCAGATTGACGATCGATCATAGATATAGAAGGTTACCAACTTTCAAGGTCACAGACGCCTAAAGTCCAGAATGTACAAAGTCTCAAACTTTCAGAGTTCTACATTGTCAAGATCCTAAACTCTCGAAGTTCTGAATTTTCCGAGGATCCAAATTCCCAAAGTCCCAAACTATCAAAGTTCTGAATTTTCAAAAGTTCCACATTCTCAAAGACCCAAATTCCCACATTTCCAAATTTCCAAATTCCCAAATTCTCAAATTTCCAAAATCCCACATTCCTCAAACCCGAAATTTCCCAAATTCCCAAATCTCAAATTTTCGTATCCCAAATTTCCGAATGCCAAATTCCCCAAAATCCCAAAGTCCCAAATTCCCCAATTGCCCAAAGTCCCAAATTCCCCAATTGCCCAAAGTCCCCAATTCCCCAATTCCCCAAAGTCCTAAACTCGCAACCTTCGAAACAGTCAAAGTCCCGGACTCCAGACGCTGGATAAGCCTCAAACCCAAATCGTTAAACATTCATCGCGAATCACCGGCGCTAGAATATGTCATCGTTCAACAAGGAACCACTGTTCGTTGGTGAAACGTAATTATTGTCGGCACAGAATCAGTGTCCTCGGTAAAAAAAAAAGATGGCCGTCGCGCGGGTCATGAAACACACGCGTGACACAGAAAACTGATATCTATAATAAGGAGCGACAGATAACCTTCACACTTCTTCGTTTCTTCGATTAACGCGATTCCCACGAAATCTCCCGCAATCTCGAATTTTTCCATTACCATAAATAAACGCCGAACGAATTATGCCCATCGTTGACAATGTTACAGAAAATTACGTTCGCATCCGTACAATGACGTCGTCGATAAAACGAAGAGGAAGTTCGCGAGATGAACGTCGGAAAATCGGGAAACATCCGAGAGCTTTAAAGTTAATGCTCGAAGAGAGATACTCGAAAGCGGGAAGAGGAAATGACTTCTGTTCGTTTGTTGGAAAGTTTACTGGTCGCGGTTACGATTCTATGAACGGATTCTGAACGGGTGCTCCGTCGAAAATAACCGAATGACCGACGAGTTGTGAGTCTAAAATCGAAAGGTCGTGGCACGCCTAACAGGGCAAGGCCATCATGCTTTTTCCGTGTCCGCGGTTGTTCGACACCGGATCGACTCGATCCCGATAATTTCACTCGGATCATCGAATTCGAGGATAGAAAAAACAACGCGAAACAAACAAACGTAACTTATCGCTAATACCGCTTCGAAAATTATAAAATATATCGCCGGACGCAAACATATTGTTTTTTCGCTCGAATCGAGCACGCGTCTTTACTAGATATTTTCGCGCGCCGCGAAACAGAAATAACAACTTCTTTATCGTGGCTTTCGCGATTCGGACAAAGAAAGCGTTTATCTATCGGACTCATAAATTGTTGCTCGTATCGAACCGAGCAAAAAAAAAATGTTTCGTTCAGGCGAGAGATAAACGAGCATTGACGTCGATCGCTGCGTTTAAAAACGACGACACACCTGGTGCGTCTTTCGGATTCCCATCGATGACGCAAGCTGTGCGTCAAAATCCAAGAATTCCAAAATTCCGAAGTCCCAAATTCCCTAAATTTCAAAAATCTCAAAACCCCTAAGTTCGAAAGTTACAAAATGTAAAATTTCCAAAGTCTCAAATATCCAAAGTCCTTAAACCTCAAATTTTCAAGTTTTAAAGTCCCATAGTATAAAATTTCCAAAATTCCTAAATTCCAAACATCAAAAATTCCTAAATTCCAAAATCTAAAATCTTCTAGTTCGAAAGCGTCAAATTGTTGTAAGCAAAGCCCCAGACTTCTGAGCCACGTGAACGCAAAGGAATTTTCTCGAGCACAGTAACGCAGGTGAATTGATTTACATTAGTCGATTAGCAATTAAAATCTCCCGCGTGTTACATAACGCATTACTATTACCAAAAGGCGCGTAAAGCCGCGTGCAGTCGATTACATGGACAAAAAAGACAATTTTTTCTGTAATGCTTCTCAAAGTTGTCCTACTTTTTGCAACGAATATAAATTGACGTGGTCCAGAAATTACTTTTTTCCGCTATACTTTTTGCACCGTTGCTCCAAGATGGATGAATAAATAAACAATGCATAAATGAAATGCAAGTGCGAGAAGTATCACTGTCCGCGTGCTGAGTTTAGTTTCGTCAGATTTTGTCCTGTTCATTTCCAGAAACGATTTGCCTTTTAATTTCTATTCAAGTCGCAATAATAAATGATGTATGCAGTATTGGATACGACATAGACAATCTTTTATATCGAAAAAGCAAGCTTTCAATAAGAAAATGTTTTTGCCATCTACGATAATTGCAATTTTTGTAAAGAAAATGAATTCTGCATAATTTCGAAGCTGCCAATATTATTAAAAGTTTTACGTTCTACGTCAATGGCTATTCGTCGTTCATTAACGACTAATGACGTACATCGTTTCTTTTTTCGTTTATTTAGTTTGCACTTATTGACGTTGAACTGCCATAATAAACGCGTTATATCATCGATTATATTGTGAACAACGTTCGTATTATGAAGTAGGAAAAATTATGATTAAAACTGCGTGTATGGTGGATTGGCACTGACCTTGAATACGAACGCAGTATAATTTACAAAACAAAACGGAATTATCGCAATGTTGTGGTAATTGTATCAATCAGAAATGCAAAATATATTGAAATTATTCGGTAAAACTAATTTCACTAGTTCGAAGCCATTTTTGCATCTGTCTGTCATGATTAACGTCGTCATGAAAAACGTAACCAGTGACCTTTGTCTTCCTTTCTTAAGCAAATATGTAACTTTCTATTCTTTACATTTTTCTTCAAATATTCTCCCGTCTTTCATAATTCAAATTCAACTAACCGGTTTTTGTAACTCTATTTGTCTACTTTGAGCAGTTTCAAAGGTTGCAAGCACAAAATGAATTTGGCGCGAAAATTTTAAACGATTTTTGAAAACTTCAAAAGTCACTGATTCCATACCGCGCGTCATATCTGATATAGCACAATTTACTCATACTCGGAATGATACAACACAATTTTCATTCTCGTAAATTCAGATAACGAGAATGAAAGTTTTATTTATGCTATAATGCAAATGTAAATCGTTCGAAACCAAGAGTATAAGAACAATGACATTGTACTAACTTGTATGCGTATTTCGTAGGCATGCACATTTTTCGAACGAGAAGGTAACGGTCATCTTCCTCGATTACTGTTGACATTCATTACACGAATCTATATCGTTTGTCAATAAATACTAATTCAGCACGATAAAAGATAAGCAGTACCAACGCGTTTAGGATAGCTGACTAACCTGCTCGAGTTTCATTCGTTGGCAAACTATCGTTCGCGGTACGATTATCGCATCGTTTCAACTCGCGAGAAATCGAACGCAACCGGTTTCTTTCTCGAGATTTATCAAATTTTTCAGCACGTGCATGGCCAAAGGCAGGAGGGGCACTGGTTGCATGGCATTCGTGCACCTACGATTGGTTGCATGTCGGAGGCACGGCTACACCGTTTAAAAATAAATTAGCATCGCTTAGCGTGCAGCATCGTGGCGAGTTAAATTGAAACCGGCCAGTGCACTCGTAGAATTTGCGCCGGTCGTGTCGGTCGATCGTGTGTGCGTGCGTTGGAAATCGATTCTCGACCACCGTCTATTCCGTTCCAACTCGAACTCGTCTCTGTCGGTCGTTTGTTCGACGAGTGACGCGCGACCGTGAACACGTGCGAGCCATTCCAGTGTTTTACGACGACGTGCAGTGAAATCAGCTCCAGTATTATCTACGCATAAATGTGCGCGAACGAGGAACGAACATAACCTCCAAACCCGCCAAGTTTCACCTCTGTTTCTTGAGGTAGCGCTGATATTTCTTACGTTTATACCTCACGTTATTGCTTCGGTTGCTAACTATCGTGTCTTACAATTTACGACTCCGCTGTGTTCCTGTTTACGTACAAATTGTTTCTTATTCGATAGCGAAAAACGTCGACGGGCGCATTTAGATCGAGCGAACGAACGCTCCTCCCAATACCACCTCGTCGTGATTTAAATGTAAACGAGCATTCTTACAACTGCTCTAACGATAGGTGCGCAAACTCGTCGAATCATTTCGGCGTAATTCGATTCAATTCGATCCTTACTCTATTCGTTTCAATTTGACTCAATTCGATACGATTCGAATTGATCTGATCCTGTGTTATTCAATTCGACTTGACCTGACTCAACACGATTCAATTCACCGTGTCGTGCATACGGTCGCGTGGCTAAAACATAACGAACAGTATGCTCGTTCGCGGGAAACGAGCACGATCGAATGTTCTTGCTCGTCGACTCTAAACACACTCATAGTATCTATCGAATGGTGTTCGAAGAACTCTGTGACGATGTTGATCAGTGATTGTGTCGATGAAAAGAATCCTTGTAACTTGTTGCTGTAATTCATGATTTGAGAAATGATATAATTAGTGGCCAACACGTATATAAGTGATTTGCAATGCGTACGATGCAATACATGTTATGATGTGTCGACGTATAACCCCCCGAACAATTCAACCGTCGTGTATCATCGTTCCTTTTATCTGCTTGTTATTGCGTCATTAATACACGCAGAGGAATATACGTCTGTTCGTCGTAACCTTGCGCGCATCGCATCATTGACCTCTTCATGTTCTAGCAAAAATATAAATTGAATGATGCGTCATTGGTGCAAGCAAATACACGTGGACTGTTCTTGTTTTCGACTTTCACATGCAAACATTTCGATGTATCTATTTACAAACGTGTCTTAATGTGGTACTTTGTACCAATAAATATATACAACATGATTTTTATTTCTTTTGCACCTTATACAATGTTTCTCTCTTATTGGTGTTCATAGGTCAGTTGCTAGCAATATGTATATTTATATGCTATAAGACATGCTGGTGAGGCATCCTTAAGGTGAAATGTTCCGTAATTTACCGGATAAGGTGGCAGGGCTATATTATGCCCATGGCCTATTCTGTTCTTCTTACCCTGTTGCAGTTATTTCGTTAGCAATATCGATCATATTGCTATGTTGGTTCGTAATGTTTCTCTTTGGTCATTTATTTATTTGTAATATAGGAAATATTCAGCAATATTTTTTTCTTCAGTTATCCTTTGGTCAATTTACCTATGCCTGGCAATGTGCCAAGGGCTGTAATCAATCATACTATTGTACCTGAAAATAGCACAGAGAATTCTGTATTCTACGTGCAACAAGTGGTATTAAGGGTCGGTGTTATTCCGTGGACAGAGGAATTAACATTGATGGATGCTTTCCGGGGTCCACTTTATGAAGTTTTTAATCTTTTGGAGATTATACAGAATTATCAGCATCCAGAAACGTAAGTTACGCATTTGTTGGAGTTTCATTTTCTTTATATTAACTTCTTAACTCCTTTTAGGCTGAAAACGCTTGACCAAGTATGTTTGCATGTTGAAGCTGTTAAAAGAAATGGCAAAAAGTCAGAAATTTTGCCAGAATATAATTGTCTGGTTCTTTCTCCAGCCAATTTGTGGCAACGAAGTATCGAGTTCTATGCACAAGATACAAAACTTATAAATACAATTTATTCATATCAGGTAGGAATATTATGCGAGCAGTACACTGCATTGAACTCAAGAAATGATAAATCATACATAATATACTATTTCAAATAGAATGGCCTGCTACAATTATATAATTGTATATTATAGAATCTACAAAAGGGTAAAGTTAGTTTAGCCGAAATAATGTTTGGAATGAATCTGAAGGAAACTGGAATCAAACGATATCCTAGTCGTCTTCGACAAAGAATTTTACAATATGCAGTAACTATTTATTTAAAGGATTATGATCCTGAGTAAGTATTTAATTAAGTTTAACACATAATACATTGTCAGTCATGTTTTCCAATTCATATTATTTATGTCTATTTAATTTTCAGCTTCATAAGAGGTTTAAAGCACAGATTAAAAACATATTACCACCTCCATCAAGTAGGTGATAATGATACTTACGATCGCATGGATGAAACATTGCACATCTTTTACCCTGGTGAATTCAATTACAGTGACTTTTTCCCGCTAATGATGACATTCTTTGCATTGTTTTTCTATGTCTATTTCTCCGTGCGAAAAATCGAAATGATAAAGTCGAAAATTGGCATAGCATTCAGTGCAACAATAACAGTGATAAGTTCATTATCTATGACTGTGGGTGTATGCTTTTTTTTTGGCTTAACGTTAAGTTTAAGTGGAAAAGAGGTATTCCCATATTTGGTGATTATCGTAGGGCTGGAAAATGTTTTGATATTGACCAAAAGCGTAGTGAGTACTCCATCACATTTGGACGTGAAGATACGCGTCGCTCAAGCACTGTCCAAAGAAGGTTGGTCCATTACCAAAAACCTCCTAACGGAAGTAACGATATTGACAATTGGACTGTTCACTTTTGTGCCAGCCATTCAAGAGTTTTGCATATTTGCCATTGTGGGATTAGTCACTGATTTTTTCCTTCAGATGGTGTTTTTCTCGACTATCCTTGCTATCGATATCAAACGTACCGAACTATCTAGTGAAACGTCGAAATTTCATTTACCAAATATCCCAACTACGCGCAAACAACAATTCACAACAACCATAACGAACAGAAAGCCAAACATCTTTCGATCAAAGTCACATCCGAGATTAAACGGCTTGACCAATGGCCCCACAAATGTCATAGCTCCAAACACGCAAAACACTCATACACTAGGAAAAATTCCGAAACGTCTGCGTCTTGTGCATTTCTGGGCGAGAACCCGGATATTTCAACGTGCCTTCATGGTATGGATGGTTGTCTGGATTAGTATGATCATATACAATTCCGGCATTGTCGAGCATGTTATACATTTAAGTGAAACATTGAAACCGGAATCTGACATTGATGGATATACTGTAGATAGATCTCATACATTAAATAATTATGTTGAACCAAATACAATGAAACCATTATCAGTTCCTTCTGCTGCCGTTATTCCGGATCACTTAAATAAACAGGTAAACTAACAGAAATATCGGTTTACTTGCATATCGGTTGTATATTACTTTTAACTGACCATGTTTTATTACATATCAGAATGATCTAAACAACATTACCGAAGAACTAAATAAATTAAGACCGGTGGATTTTCCTCCTTGGAATCGCTTGTCGCTTTACCACTGGTCTTCTGTTCTCTCAATGTACAACATCTCTGCTGCTGGCGGCCGCATTACTATATTACCAGCAGTGAAAATATCCCATGCTGTAAGCCCACAATTAGCCAAACAAATCAGCAATCCAAACGACGTGCAACATTTCCAGTGGCATAGTCTTGCAACGGCCGCTCTTGATCCGTTAGACTTCTCAGGTATGCAACGAGATAATATCGGGTGAAATTTCATCGTGTTACAATTATTAATCACTCAAGATGCTTTTCCATCGTTGCAGACATGGAAGTGCCAACGAGATCCGAAGGCCGAAATTTCAACGCGGACGCTCCTTTCATCCCATCCAGTCCAATGGAGATATTCTTGGCAGCAGTACTATGTCTGATCAGCGTCATCGTCGTTGCGTATACAATGGTAGTTCTCTACCGTTGTATATGTTCAAGAAACTACGCCGAATGGCGGGCTAGCTGGTATCAATCAGAGAAAGCGCACGATTCAGCCACGCAACTAGTCCTAGAAGCATTGCCACTGGTGTTAGAAGGACACACTCAAGAAGTAGAATGCATCGCAACAGACAGTAATACAATTGCCAGTACTTGCTTAGCTGGCCACATCAGGGTATGGGACGCGACGTCTGGCGAACAGTTAGTTCACATAGATAGGAAGCAATTTTTTAGCAGCCCCAAGAAGAACGTAAATCATGTGGCATCAGACATGGACGAGTTAATGTCAGATTATGAAAGTGGTTCGCCGCCTTCGAGGGGAGAAATGGAGGGTACTAATTCGTTCGGTCTATACTCGGCAGCTTCCACTGTTCAATGCAGAAAATCTTCGCCTGTGCACAACGTTCATAAAGCACAAAACGCTATTAGAAATCACTCGTTGGGGAACTCGTTCGATTACGATTATCAAATCAACGAATTTGGCGTGGAAAAAAGACGAAACGTGCGCAGGTCTTTAGACAACGACTACGATATTCCGGATCTAAAATCAGCGATAAACATCAAGTTCTCGAACATGCAGCACCCATCGATGCAAAAGAACTACGAGCATGGATTCGATTTTGGTGATCAATACAAGCAACTGTTCGACGAACACAACAGATCCATAGAAGAGATGCAGAAGTCGGAGAGTTCCGAACACTTGTACATTCCTAATGGAAAATTGAATTCTTCGGGTTTGGTGAATAGTATGTCTTCGTTCAGTGCTGATAGAACTGT
Organism: Coelioxys conoideus; assembly: GCA_947623535.1. NCBI lineage: Eukaryota > Metazoa > Arthropoda > Insecta > Hymenoptera > Megachilidae > Coelioxys > Coelioxys conoideus. The sequence continues at coordinate 2,957,673 of OX392451.1, read as the reverse complement.
GCAGATAATGCATTCGGTGTCTTCCATATGGTGCATGGATTATCAGGAGAATCTGATAGTGGTGGGATGCGCGAATGGTAGTTTAGAATTTTGGGAAGGTACCACAGGAAGATTCAAGGTAATTGATCGGTGTAACTGACGCGCAGAAACATTGAAAATGTTAAATTAAATGTTTGTTATGTTTATCAGTGTTTATTTGACGGTGGTTCAGGGCTCGGAATATCCGCCGTCAAGTTTGTCGGAAGTAGAGTCGTGGCGGCCAAGTTGAATGGTTCGATCGACTTCCTACAGCTTGAAAGTTATAGCGAAGGTCAACAAATTGATTGGGGATTCACCTCGTATAGGAGAAGTATGGACCATGTGACTTATTCGTTAGCATCTTTATTTAAATATAATCTTCACATCGCCTTATTCATTTTAGCCCATGTTAGAACGGGTAGTGCTGGGTCGCCTATGGACATAAATAACATCATGCAACCGGAGGACCTCCGGTGCATGAAAATCAGTTCTCACAGAGCGCATCAACAAGCAATAACTGTGCTCGATAGCGAAGGTGGTCGAGTTTTAACTGGTAGTCAAGATCATACTCTTAAAGTATATAGGTACATGTCGTTTTACGGTGCTGTTAAACATACGCTTCGACCGGTAGTATTATTTTGTTCAATTCCAGGTTAGAAGATCAGTTGCCATTGTACACTCTTCACGGTCATTGTGGACCCATATCTTGTCTCTTCATTGACAGGATGAGTCCAATGACGTCTGGTAGTGGATCTCAAGACGGCTTGTTGTGCGTCTGGGATCTTCTAACTGGTACTTATCACTGTCGCTTCTGAAAATTGTAGATGGGCACAAATTATTTGTTTGTCTTTACAGGAACGTGCATGTACAGTATACAAGCTCACGATGGTGCCGTGGCAGCTATTACTTGTTCCGTGTCATATGTGATAAGCATCGGAACCGATGAGAGGTTATGTGTGTGGGAACGATTTCAGGGACATTTATTACACGCTCTTCCAGCACACAGATCAGCGTACAGTCTACAATTAGTTATGTTGACACATCATCTACTCATAACCAGTAATCAGGTATGTTTACTTTCATTTAGAGATTATGTCGCGATTACTTTTGCGTTGGCATCATTTGTCAAAATTGTTAGTGACCATTGCGTGTGTACTATTTTTAACCGTTATATAATGCACAAGTTGCAGTGTTAGCGTTTCGAAAAGTAGAAGAGTGTAGTAGTTTTAAGCGAACTCTCACGAATCGTAACGTTTCAGGGATCACTAGTAGTCTGGGACGTCAGGACGGGAGAGCCTGTGCGAGAAGTAAGATTGGGCCACAAGGATAGTTGTATTTTCATAAAACAAATGTTAGTTTTAAGGGATAGCGTAGTATGCGATTTCGGGCGACAATTACGCATAGTCAGATTCCCGCTGGTCTCTGATAAACTAGATTAAGATCTGTATATTGCACGTTATACATATTGCTGTTTCATCTTGTTTCTTCTTTCTTATTTAATTTTTAACATTCGAGCAAAATCCTACGCTTTTGGGGAGATATCGAAATTTTTACAAATGTACATTTTATATTTTAAAGAAACGTCGTATACGCACTTTCGGTGCGCGAACTTTTTACATTTTCGACTATATCATAGTCGCGCCTTAATATTTATAGTCCATCATGACGATTAAAAATGAAAGAGGGAGTACGGAAAAGTTTTTAATCGACAAAAGAAGATTGTTGAATCGACACTTGACGTACGAAAGCACCGTGAGGAACGTAAAGTTGAAGACAACGAACAATTGTGATACGAAAGATCCATATTTTTTAGATAATCGAGTTTGGTATCTCTGTTCGTTGTCTGACAGAAAAAAAATAAGAATGGCTGTGCTATTTTTCGAGGCATGCGTATTGTTTTTGCGCCGCGATTTAGCAGCATTTTCATATTATATTCTATTTAAGAGGTTTCGGAGGTTAAGCCGAGAAATAGAAACTCTGCATTTGTTAAACCGGTGCTGCTTAACACGGTCGTGCTGGAATTTCACGACCGTGTTGTAAAATCAAGTACATAATACGAAAGAAGTTTATTTACTAAAGAAAGATAATATATGTATATTAAATGTATCGGTTTATCAAAAAAAAAAAAAAAAAAACCAGTTAGGGTGAGAAATTTAAAGATCGACGTATGAGTGTATTAGTAAGACTTCGTTCTTTCTCTACGTTATTCTGTTACGTGCATCACGGTCTAACAGAGTGCCTTCATTCAACCTTTATTTAGTGCAACTAAATAAAGTGACATTTTAGGAAATGACTACACGCACTGAAGAAACAGATCTCGGTCGTCTGGTACATAGTCTTTCTCAGCCCTACTACGTAGTTCTGAAAAACATGAAAGGCTTATTGAACTTACGATTAATCGCATTCATACGGTAAATGAAAACTCGTCGTAATAAACATTCACGAAAGAGTAATATAAATTTAAGGATAAAAGCGTTGCGTTGAAACGATTCAGTGTTTAACATCCCGTGTATTAAAAACGTTTAGTCTTGTTTAGCTTTAGCGGTCTATTTTTGTAAGGAGAAACGTTGTTCTCGAATGAACTAAAAATGGGTCCTATTTTATACGTATATACATTATTGTAGCGAGCGAAAGTGTACGTCCTCACTTTCCGGTACATTTATAGTTCAAAGAAGAATATGTACAGGGTGTACATGTCGAGCCAATGTTTTATTCTTCTTTCGAATGAGCCGCAAACGTTGATACGATACGATCATCAAGTCCATGTGCGAAACTATAGAGGATCGTTGTTGAACAGAGTGTTTAACGTTACACAAAGGACTCCTAACATTTAACCGGTCGTGCGTTTCGATGAAAATTTCATAACCTCGTTGTTGAACGAGAATACGTATTTTTATGCTTCCAACGATGTGATACAACTAACTAACGATAGAACTTCCAAAGTGTTTCAGATTCCAGTTAACTCGGTAATAAAATAGTCGAATTTTGAAGGATTTCGAACGTTCAAAAATTTGTATACGCACGATTTCGGTTAATTGTTAGAGGATTCTAGCTTCGATAGAAATGTTGGCATGTGTGTTATGAAACGAATGTTACAAAATAGTGATCTATACGCCTTTAGACTGAACTATATGACGATTTATATTGACATGTTTCGCTTATTTTCTGATGCCGTGTTTGAGACGATTAGTGCTCGGTCATTCATCTATTAATGATAGAGGTATATATTTTTCTTAACCAAAGTTGTAAATGATATCAGGTCATGACACACTCGTAATTCGTAGGAGTTAAAAGACAAAAACGACGGATAAAATAGAAAAAAAAAATGATGTACTTCTAACAGCGCAGTTGGCTGGCTAACGATCATTTAGAAGTCTGCGTGATTTTTATATTTATTTAATTAATTTAACACGTGCAAATGTGTCGTACACCAAGATATATCATTCTTAATAAATTCTCAAATTTATTAGATTTCTGTTTGTTTTTCTTTTAATATACTCACCACGATCCCTCATCCGGCCGATCCTTCATTCGACATCAGACCAATATCGATGATCCGCAATAAATTCAAGAGTCCTTAGCACATAATTATTGCAAATTACTCGGCTAATAACTTGGTGATTACAGGTGACATTCATCGCGGAATTTTCCTATTAATTAGAACTGTTGACCTATTTAGGCAGAAACATTTAAAGTTTTAACAGTGACGAGTTAAGAGATGAATGAATATAACAGGTGTCAGATAATCTCATGATCAGATCAGTCACGTGACGCGTCAAATGTAAATTTTAATATGTTAGAACAACGAATAACACTAACACCATATTTTGTCATTAATGTTTCTCTTATTAAATGATACATATGTCGGGTTAAATTACAATTAAACAGTCATTAAGGGGTTATTGCTTCTATTAAAATTAATGTATGGAAAGTTGTCGATATGTTCAGCAGCGCGTAAGTACATTGAAAATACGAAATAATTAATAAATACAACAGACACTGTGCATTAATTGTCTAAACGATCGTAGATGCAAATTCTTTAATGACGTTTGAACTTTATCGAGAAATTTTTTCATTCGAATTTGAAGTCTCGACATCAAAGAAATTTCTAATGAATATACCGTAGATGGACAATTACCTGTCTCAATTGATAAAATTCCTATTGATAAGTAAATAGTAACGAGAGTAATAAAATTTGATCGCAGATACCACCGTGTAAGTGGTATATACCGTTTATATTTATTATGCTACATTCACAGAATTGCTACGAGTCAACTCGATTTTATCTGAATCACGGGCCAAACAATATTAGTTCGCGATAAAAACATTCTCGGTTCTTTGTGGGACAAAGACCCTAAACGTCTGACTTGTTTTTTCAGAGTTCACAAACAACGATATCACTGAACAATCTGACTACTATCACTTTCACCGTGATGTTTCGGTAATAGGATTAACATTGACGTAAAACGATAGATCTCTAATTATATGTAAATCCTGCTATGTGGATTTCAATCGTATTCGAATCATTTAAACACGAGGCGATTATAGATTCAATCGAATGATGAAAGCAATTTCTGAGATCGTAGCAACGAGCTATAATAAAATTTAACGAATGAACTACGATCGCTGCGAGATAAGTATGTTATGATTTCTTTTGATATTCCATAGATCTATGATAAGATTAGTTGACAATTAGTGGAGAACCAAGTTTTCCATAAATTATTCCATTCTTAATAAGATAGAAATTTTTATATCCGGTATCGTTCAAGATTAAGATATTTTTACTGCTGTTTATTTTTATTACTTCTTTTTATGATATTCTTCACCTTCAGTTCATAAAATTTTATACTGCTAGATATTCTAGACATTTTTTTTATTCTAATGGCAATTTTCAAATTTTTAGATAAAATTGTAATATGGTATTTGAAAATAATGTGTAGTTTCATTATCATGTGCTGCAAAAAATTTTATTTTCCAATTTACTGTAGGTCTGGGGCTTCTTCGTGTAGTACCCATGGAGGTCCTCATTTTTCATAAACTTTACATGTTTCCTCAAGTTCAATTAAAAATTTTCAATCTTTCATATAAAATTACAATCATGTGGCACTAAATCATCATGTCCAGGTCACCTATTTCACGAGTACCTGCTACAATATCTTTTATTTTTCAAATTTACTGTAAGTCCGATGCTTGATGCAGCCAGATGTCCTCATTTTTCACGTATTTTACAAATTTCCTCGAGTTCGAATACAATTAGTCAAGCTTCCTACCTGGTCGAAAAAATATGGCAGGCAACGGTCATATTTACCGTGCGGTGCCGTGTACGTTTCAGCTCCTCCCGAGTCGGAATGATGTATTCGTCGACGTTCCATCCACGTGCGATCCGCTAACGACCCGGGAAAATCCTCTTCACAATTTTCCACTCGATTTGCGATCGTCGCGCGTCTCGCAATGCGAAAAATCCCCACCGGACAACCGTGTCGTTCAATTTGTAAAGAGGATTAGCGAACGGCATACTCGTCTATTAGCTGCGAAACGCGACTGTCGGCTGGCTCCTAGGTGTAACAATGGCCCCGTTACCGCGGATAGAGGGGGACCAGGTCGCATGTGGCAATTCGTGATAGCGATCGTGTGCCCGTAGGAGGAGGAATCGGTAGGTGCACCCGAGTAGTTCGCTTTCGTTTCGGGTTTAGTGGTTCGCTAACCGTTCAACGAACGACTCTCGTTTCTCTAACCTCGGTGTACACAGAACCTCTGCTCATTTCCGGTCGTCCTTATGAATTAGGCGTTACGTACGCACAACGAGAGAGAACTAAAATGAGGGAAAGTGTCGCAGCCGTATACGGGATAAACGTCGTCCGACAGTTCATTGGCAGATTTTCAGTATAGCTCGATGCTGGATGATTAGAAGAAGAGATTATTTTGAGACTTTTATTCCGGGGATTTGCACGATGTCCGTTGGCCGATGATTAATTAACGCGGAAGGATCCGTTTCGTTCAGTCTGGCGAAAGGAGAGGAGTGTGCAAGGTGAACACGACGAGAGAAGACGACACCGTGGAAGATACTTCGAAGAAATACTTTATACGCTGGAAAAATATCCGACGAATCGGTTGCATCGCGGTCGAGATCGAAGAGAGAAACGGTGTAAGAACTTTTGAAAAAATCGAAGTGAAACTGGGTGAAACAGAGACATTTTTAAAGAAGAAGGGGCGAAAAAGAATAGACTTATCAGAATAAACAGGAGGTTGAGATTAATTGTGTCTTCGTGAAAGTTTCAGAAGAAATCGATATTATTGTCAAGTTTGATTTTAGAATATTATATATTCTTGTCTAATTTAATGTTGACAAAATTATATATGTTTGTCTTACTTGATTTTTACAAAATTACATATTCTTGTTTAATTTGATTTTGACAATATTATATATCCTTGTCTAACTTGATTTCGACAATATCACATATTCTTTGAAAACTTGAAGAATATTCCAACGAAGAAAGAATCGTGAAGGAGAAATTGTATCTGCTAAATTCGAAGAGGAAAAAAGTAGAATTTGTAGAACGAATAAATTGTACATGTCATTGATAAAATTTAAAGGGAACAGAAAAAAATAATTATTTTCGCCTGTGACGATGTGTCGCGATTGAAGATCGTGCGACTTTTCTCTAGAGGGAAGAGAAGAGGTTTACATTCGCTCGGATAGAAGAATGCGCGTGTAATATAGTATCGAAAAACAAATCGAAGACATTCTAAAACATAGTTGATCGATACAAAATGCCGCTGTCCGTGAACAACAACAGGTACGTAGTTTCAGTTTCGTCGATTTTCGAGTAACACAATTTACGGGGTTTATCGCCTCGATTCACTTTTGTTCCCTGTTAAGTGTTAAATAAATACGGAATCACTGAACAAACTTAGTTACGTTGTATCTGTGAATCAGCGAAACTTGTCCGAACAAACTTTTACCACAACAGTGTCTTGTTTATTTTTCAAACGGGATCGTATTTTTAAACGAAGTTAACGATTACGTTCGTAATCTAGCAAAAACTATGTCCATCGAGTTGTTACTAATATCATTGTAATAACTTTGTGACATTAATTTATGATCATTGTGAATTTGTTTTAATTCGGTTCGAATTATTTCAATAGTTTTTTTTTCGACATTTGCGATGCTGTTTCTACGTAAATTATACGAAGGGAAGTAAATTTAATTTCGTAGAATTTGATCACGAGTTAAAGTTGTTCTAAACTCGTTTTATTAAAATTTGAATATATAATATGATTAAATATATGAATTAATTTTTAATTGCAATTTAAATTGTATAAGAACTCCTTTGTTATTTCTCGTGAAAAGGCAAGTGAAATGAAAACCGGGAACCCGATGCATCAAAAATGTAAAACCAGTTTCTTACAATGTATGTACACAATTAGACCTTGGACAATTCATGTATCGGCTGAATTTATTGCTACAATAACTACCGAATAGCATTATCCATTCCATTACGATAAGAGACTCCATCGAACGATTAATGCTTTGACCGCCATGACATTCGCACATGTTTTAAATTTCCATAAATTTTCATCGATTTATGTCCTGTTATTAACAATTTCTTCGATCAGCTGATCGATAACGTCCTTATTAAGTACTTGAAACTGTGAATAGTTTATACAACAAAATATTGTGAATACATTCGATAAGATTTGTTACGTTGATTAACACTTTAATTAATCATCGAACATGTTTCAGTAAACGTTTCCATTTTATCTCAATTAGATTTTCACTTTCGATTAGACACCTTGAACGGTGGTATTTTGCAAGTGAAATCGGTATACCTGGGATTAATTGGTAATACCGATGATATTTCGATGACGATTCTAACTGTTTCCGATAATTAATTATTTATAAATCTTGTACGATGAATTTAATGATCTGTCATTTGGGAATTTGAAGAATTAAGAAATTCATTATAATTCAATGACACTCTTTTGGCACAATTTATGGATGCATATATATACCATAATATTTTATAAAACGTATATATTTTGTATGTTATAAAATATACAATTTTTAAAATTGATTATACATTTTATATTTTATTCTATGAAATATTTTATACCAAAACATCTCTATAAAATGTATAAGTATATTTTATACACATACATATTATAGCCTAATCTTAGTATAATTTGTACGGAGAACGTTTTTAACCTTATCTCCTCATCTGTAATAACATTGCGTTCGATATTGACAATGGATCGATAGTAAGAATTAAAATATCTGTGGTTCGTAGTTTCAGTAACACCGTCTTAGAATTTCCAGCGCAATGTTTGACTTTTGTTTAACGCTAATCGGAAACACTAATGGATTTACAACATCTTCTTCGCACATTTTAAATATATATAGAGATAGAGTTGATAAACTTCAACGAGTTATTTCTGTCTCTTCGATTCTTGTGTTCGATATCGAACGATTTTCGATTCGCGACTTAATCCTTCGAACATTAATTCCGTGATTTGTACCTTGGATGAGTTGGTAATTTGACAATTTGAGAATCTGATCATTGATAATTAGCGATGTTTCTTTCACAAATTTTATGACGAAGGAAATAACAAATCGCGGCATCGCTTACGATTTCGCACGGCATTTTGCAATTTTTTTAAAATAAAAAAAATTAATTGTTCGGGTATCCAACAAATTGTCCAATCGCAGTGATAAATCGCATCTTTAAATATAATGACGGAAAAGAATTTCTGTCGATTAACCTTGGCTATTTAATTGCATAATTGTTTCCTTTGTAACATCGTTCTGTAGATATAAACGATAAATAGGTTAGCAGTTTTAAACTAAAAACAGTATTTTCACACTTGCGTGAAGTCGAGGTTTCCTTTGTCATCGGAGCGAGTTAAATTTGTAACCACCTAATTTGATAACTTTTTGCGATATTTCTTCAATCAAAGTTTGACTCCAAAAATCCGTAAACTGAAAGAGTTACTTGAACGCGAATAAATCGAGAAGATTGATATTTAAATGAAATTAAATCGAAAATACAATCCGATCAACATAAAGAAAAGACAAATTGAATTTTAATCGAATTAAAATTTCTTTCGAGCGAGTTCAAGTAAAATCAGAATCTAGTAGCTTATCAGTCCCTTCATCGATCATGTAAGTAGTAACGATCAATAATGATCATCAATCGTTGCAAGAACATCTTTATGCCAAACAAAAGCGAATAAGCTCGTAATCCAATTCGATAAATGGAATTTTTCACCAGACTTTTATAACCTTATCTAGCTTTGCGGCGGTAAAAGTGTGTGATTCCATGTACTGACAATTGTTTCAAGATTTATGGCCGCTTAACTTCATAGAAGTTTGCGTACTTAATCCGCGATAAGAAACGCGTTAGCTTTCTGAATGCCATAAGAATGTTGGTTTCCTTCTGACGAGTGAAAGCTAACGGATCACTCTTATCTGATGCATCTCTTCGACTTTTATCATACTAGTCACTTAATCTACTTCAATTTCGACAATTCTTTGCACTGTCTTAACATAAGTATTCATTGATCAAAATGAGAACACAATCACGAATATCTTTACTTCTATATAACATCAGTGTCTTTTGTATGTACTTAAAGATCTAACACGCATTGCTGCTTGGTTAGATTGGGCATGTTTAAGTTAGGTTAGATTTAGCTGCATCTGGAGCAGGTTTTATTAAGTTTAGTGTAGATTAGGTTAAATCATGTTTGGTTACATCTACATTAACTGGGACCAGATTTACAATAGTTACTTCTAGAACAAGTTAGGTTTAATTTAATTACACCCATATTGGGTTAGGTCAGATTTAGCTACATCCAGCGTAGGTTAGGTTAGGTTTGCTTACATGTCGATTAAGTTAGGTCAGACTTAGTTGCATCCAGTTTAGATTAGGGCTGATTTAGTTACATCCAGAGCAGGTTAGGTTAGGTTCGCTTACATCTGGACTAGGTTAGATCAAATTTAGTCGTATCCAGTTTATATGAGGGCAGATTTAATTGTGTCCCGAGTAGGTTAAGCTAGGTTCAGGTTCAGTGTGATCTCGATTTTGTTAGGTTAGGTTTAATCGTATCTGGATTAAGTTAGGTTAGGCTCGGTTGAGGTCCAGGTACGTCTACACGAAATTACGATGGGTTCTGGTTTATTTTCATCCGGATTAGGATAAATTAGTTCGTCCCTCACGATACTGGAGCGACAACTCGAGGATTAGTTGACATCGCGAGTGGCATAGTTCGCAGAATCGTTCGAATTCCGCCGTATCCGACCGAGAAAGGTGAAATATCAACGATTTCCGCGATTTTGCTACGGTATCTAACTGTTGCGAAATATATCCAGCGCGCCGCATGATTTCACAAAACGCGTCTAGCGCAATAAAGAGATAAGTGTTAGAAAATCGTGCGAAGCTCCGGACGCATTAAAGGGATTAGGGGAAATGATTCTCATCGACGTTCTCAGCTTTATCGCTTAACATCCGGCGCATCGCGATGACGAGTGCAACGTCCCTGCACTTTTTCCCGATCGGATGCTGCACGCATGTATATTTTTATCGATTCGATCGATCTCCTCGCTCCGATATCCAACGAGACAATTAATTCCCGGTGATGGATCGATCCAGACAAAACAAATCGTGCCTTACGCAATTACGAGTGAACGTGCACTCGTCGGCCATTATGTAAGCACGATGGTTTGGAGCGATGGTTCCTTTCACGCTGGAACGAACTATGTCAATGACGAAAAACGTGGTTAATCGCACGACCAGAAACTTCTTCGCAGTGCCGTACTTTTACGTCCATCGCGGTAACGCGATTGGAAATTCCGCGATTTTAAACGAGACAATTTATAATTTCACCGTGGAGCTTTGATATAACGGCCTTGGTGAACGCGTATACCTCTTAGGAGTTCTGGAATGCGAATGCATTGAACGCCGAAAAAGAAAGTTTGAATCAAAAGTTGCAATCTTTTCTTCGCCAGACCGGTCCTCTGGTTGTCTATCGCGTTCTATCCCGTTGGTTCAGCTTAAAATATATAAAGGTTGAGCATTTTTTCCTTCGCTGCCTTGGAACGGTAATAATTCAACAAACATCCACGGTTTATTGTCACGAGACCGACCATTGCTTATCTAAATACACGTTCCGTCGTTATACTCGCAAAACGTGCGACTTCGAGCGAGAAAGTAACTTTGTTAAATGACACCACAACCACACGATCATTTTATCGTTTTTGTTAATGAAGAAAGAAAGGTGGTTCCGTTTAATCGTCCAGCATAAACTTGACTCAAGAAGAATGTTGCTTCAAAAAAAGTATTCGTACTCATTAAGTTCCTAAGTAGAAAAAAAAAACAAAAATTCGTCGAGTTCCGTCGCTAGTTAGTTGACGAACCTGTTAATTTCCCGCAGTTTCCGAAGCAAATACGCAAATTGCACTTTTCGTCGCGTATAATCGTCGAGATAGAAGAAAACGTTGCTTGCTCGAAGATAAACACATCGTTGATAGGTTTTAGTATGTGCGTTCTATTTGAGCGTGCGTGACTGAAACCTCAATCCCGATTAAATAACCGTGGCGCGGTCACTATTAACCCAGTTCAACGAGAAAAAGAATCCTCAATGGAATTGAATCTTGGGCTTGGTGTCGATTGAATCGTGATCGTCGATCCGAATCGATCATCGTGTCGATCGTGCATCAATCCGCTTGCGTGACATTCGTTACAGTCATCTTTGGCTATATCTCGCGGCGAACGCTATGAAAACGTCGGATGGATCATCCAATTGCAAACGATGGACGCGATATTCTCATCCCTTGGCACGACCGGTGTCCCTAGGACCTTCGAGCACTGTGGTAATTTCGGGAAATCCGGGATTTATGTACCTGGGATCTCTGGAACACGTGGGACTCTTAGGAATTTGGGGATTTTTATGGTTTCCGGAAGCTTGAAGGTCGCGGGGCTCCCATTGAGCTCGGAACTTTCGAAATATTGGCGATTTCGGGGATTTCTGAAGCATCCGTGACCACTGGAACGACTGGAGCCCATGAGACTTTCAAATATTTTGGGATTGCAATGATTTCGGGAAGTCCGAGTCTCGCAGGACTCCTGCTGCACATGGGATCATTGAAATTTTTGGCACTTTAGGGATTTATGGGGCTACTGTGATCCGGGGACTCTCGGACCACCTGGTATCCATAGAATTCTTGAGATCCCTAGGATTTATAAGATTCTGAGAGTCAAGGACCCCCACACTCTTGTGATTTCTCGGATTCTCATGAATTCTCAAGTGTTTCCTGCATCTTCTAGGTCCCTTGAGTTCTTGATATCTCTTGGACTGCTAGGATTATTTGAATCCCTGGATCCGCCAAAATGCTTGAAAATCGTAAAACTCATGAAACTCCATGATTCTCGCAACGCCCTAAATCCCCAGGACTTTCAATCTGCTAGAACATGTGGAACCTTTAAACTTCTGAGATACAATGATCCTTTTGAGGTGCGTTAATGTTCAATTCGTTCTTCAGCAACGACGAGAAGACACCGGCGGACGCGAACGGCGCTTCAGAAAGCTTCTCGATATCGAAACTCCGTCAGGCCTTGCCGCAATGCTGCGCAGTCAGCGCCAAGAACCTTCTTATGATCACGTTCGGCTCCACCCTGGGCTTCTCCACCATCCTGATCCCGGAATTGCAGAAGGAGAACTCGGAGATCCCTGTCACGATCGAGGAACTCACCTGGATCAGTAAGTGTACCCTGACGAATAATTATCACGCGTTCTAGAAAACGTGAGATAAAACCTGTCAGATCACATTTTGTTTTTAATTTTTTCATATTATATAACAAACTGTCGAAGTCAGAAAAAAATATTTTATAATAGCCCGATCCTTTGTGAACGAAACAAAAAAAAATTGAGCTCAATCGGACGAGTAATTTCTGAGAAAAAAATTCGTAAGCGAAGTCTATTTTCGCAAAAATCGGCAAAAACTGCAAAGTTCGAAGCCTCGTAGTTTCTTAACAAATTCGAAATCGGCAAAATGATGACTTAAACTCTCCCTAATTTCACGTAGACTATAATATACTTCGATTAAATCAAAATCGCGGATGGTGAAGTCAAGAAGTGATGGATTCGACGTGGAATGACGCTCGGGAGTGAACAAATTGTTAGAGTCGCATCAGTTTATAATAAACAAGCATCAATATAACGAAATCTTGACTTTCCTCGAGATTAGTGGTAACCATCCAAGGCAATTAGAGTGCTTTTGGAGATATACATGTACACCGTGCGCTAACACGCAAAGAATCATCCTTAACATAATCTGTTCGTTCAGGTAGCCTGAATTTGTTCCTGGTACCGATCGGATGTTTCGCCAGCGGCCCATTGTCGCAGTACTTGGGCCGAAAACGAACCATGATAATGACCAACATCCCGTTCATAGCCGCCTGGGTGATTTACTATTACGCAACCAGCGCCGGGATGCTGTTTATCGCGCTAGCTATGACAGGGCTGACCGGGGGTCTGCTGGAGGCACCTGTGATGACATACGTCGCGGAAGTCACACAACCACACCTACGTGGTATGCTGTCCGCCACGTCGAGCATGTCCATCATCCTAGGGATATTCACCCAGATGCTGGGCGGAAAACTGGCGAACTGGAGGACCGTCAGCTTGGTGAACCTGGCTTATCCTGTCATCTGCTTCGTCGTGCTGTGTCTGGTGCCCGAGAGTCCTTACTGGCTCGCAGGTATACTCTTCTAACAACGTACGAATCTTCATCTTCCTAACTAATTGTTCACCTTCTTCTAAGTTATGGTTGGACACAAGAAAAACTATAATGATCACTGAACGGATGCTAGAATATCGATTGACTAGTGGGCAATGTTACCTGTTTCTGTGACACCATGAAGCCGATTAACAATAACCGATTACCAATAATTGATCACCAATAACCGATTACTAATAACAAATTACCAATAACCGATTAACAATAACCGACTACCAATAACAATTTCAGCAAAGGGTCGAACGAGGGAAGCCGAGCAATCTCTCTGTTGGTTACGAGGCTGGGTCAATCCGTCCGAGGTGCAGACCGAGTTTCGCACCATATTGCAGGAGGTCCACAAACCGGCCGAGTCTAAGGAGAAAGTCTGGAAGTCCTTCGGGAAACGAACCTTCTACGCCCCATTTCTACTCGTCACCTCCGCCTTCTTCATCGGCTCGTTCGGCGGCACCACAACACTTCAGACGTTCGCCGTGATGATCTTCGTGAAACTGAACGCACCAATAGAGGAATACACCGCTGCTGTGTTCCTGGGTCTGGCTGAGCTGATAGGGACTCTGATCTGCGTGATTGCCATCCATTTTACCGGGAAACGATTGTTGAACTTCGTCTCCATCGGCGGCACAGGCCTCAGCTTCTGTTTGGCGGCCATTTATGGTTACCTGAACGACGGCCAGGTGATCGACGCCGAGAAATTCACCTGGATGCCAACCACATTGATGATCGGAGCTGCTTTCCTGTCGCATGCGGGGATCAGGTTGCTTCCTTGGGTCCTGGCTGGAGAGGTGTTCCCTGTTAAGGTACTTTCTTCATGTTCGAATACACGAACTATGATATAACGCTACCGACGTATAATTAGCAATTACTCTGAAGACAAAAATGAAGTTCACAAATAAACGAATGAACGATGAATAAATCAATATACATAAATGGACTTAAATCAATACACATATTAATTCTTTATTTTGATGTGAGTTAGCATAGATTTCAAGAAAACCTTCTTAATAAATGTTGTTATTTAAAACACTGTATGATATTTATTCGAGTGAAACAAAGCAATGCGTTGTATATAATTATCATTAACATATATTAACATATATTATATAAATTATTATATATAATATGATGAGTTACACAGTATAGAAAGGATCAAAGTAGAACAGGAAGTTTGTACAACACAAAAAGAAAGGCATCATGCCACATAGATTTAGTGCTACCAACATTGATTATCACTAACAGTATAAATAATCAATTGCGTATACTGTATGTACATATGTACACATTCTACAGCCGCATCCTAATTTTCAATCTCACGTAGACTCCGTATGCAAATCTCAACGAACGTCGTATACGAGCATCTCAATTTCCATTTTTGCCATAAATCATAAACACATGAGTGTTTTGATAGGTTGTCTTAGCCTAAGGCACTCGTCAACTCAAAATGTGAACATCATCGTGACTGTGGATACCACTTATCCCACGCGTGTACCCCGTTATTTTCTTAACTAATTCTATACTACTTATATCAACCCCGTTATTTTCTTAACTAATTGTACGCTTCTTGTATCGACCCAGTTATTTTCTTAACCTTTCGTTTAAGCCACGCGAGCATAAGCACGATGATTTAACGTTACTTTTATCGTGATCAGGTGAGGAGCAGCGCGACGGGGGCAGCTGGTTCCATCGGCTACGTCTTCAACTCCGTCGCCAACAAGGTGTTCCTGTACATGGTGAACGGGATGTCCTTGGCTGGAACGTTTTTGTTCTACGCTTTGATTAATCTTGTCGGAGGTGCGTTGTTGTACTTCATACTTCCGGAGACGGAGGGCAGAACGTTGAAGGAGATCGAGGAACACTACGCAGGGGTGCAGAACCTGAAGAACAGACCGAAGAAGGACGAGCTGCCTTTCAAGGAGAAATGGGCTGCCACGAATCCCGCTGTCATCTACGACGACAACGAGAGCAAACTTTGAAACATCGAGAACAAACTATAGCCTCCTGGCTGCCTGTGACGAGTTTCGTGAAATTTTAACCCTTTGCGCACGACAGCATTCTCGTGTTGGTAAATTGCTGTAAAACTTCCTGGTTGAACAGTTTGATGAACTTTTTTTTGAAATTTTTGTTCGTTTATTATTGATCGTCGATATTGTCTGTTTCACTTTTTACAACATATGTAAACACGTTTCACTATGTACAACCTATGTAAACATTTTCATAGCGAATAATACTGTAAATTTAGTTAGAATATATTTATGTAAAATTGTTGCATTAAATCGAATGGCGAGCGCAAAGGGTTAACACTAAGAGTACCAAAAGAATCAAATGATCGTTCTAACAATTTGTCGAGACGATTTTCATGAAATCTGTGCTGATTCATGTCAACACAAATAATTAATATATCTATTAAAAGAATTAATATATCTATTAACCCCTTGCCATACTTCGACGAGTATGACATTTGACGCACTCGCAGCTTAAACGCAATAAAGCTTACAGAAATTTGCCCTGCACGATAAAGTCGATATATAATTTGCATAATCAAGGATCATTGAATATAAAATACACATAACATTTAAACTTTCTTTGTTCGTATTAATATTGTAATAGTTCTGACTGACGTATCAGAAAAAGAAAAATAATATGGCTAGGGGTTAATTCGTGTTTCGTCGTTTGTTCATTTATTTTGTTAACTTTATTTTTAATTTCGATCGTATATTGTACGTTTGTAGTTTTAACGTTGATGTCACCGTTCAGAAGTTCCTCGTTGAATTTAACCCTCGGACCACGATGACGATTTCATAATTGAATTTTATATCATTTTCATCGTAATTGACACGATTCGGACATTCGGGGGTTAATAACATTAACTTAAGTCGATTAAACTTAAGATTTAACTTAAGAAAAACGTTTCTTTTATCGATTTCGAATGGCATTTTTGTAAATAAGATTTTATCACGGTCGTTACTTATTGTTACCCTAACGACACGTTATTGATTACATTGTGAGCGGAATGAAATAATGTATAATGATTAAGAATTTATTGTAAATAGAAGCTCGCGTGTATTTTTTATACCGTGAACTTTTATGCGAATGTGATTATGACGAGCTACAAATTATTGAGTAAAGCACAGTTTATTTTATCTAAAGATTTCTTTCATTTCTGATTCTGTGATGTTGGTTCCTCCATTTTGTGGCGTTTTGGATCAAAATGGCGGATTCCAGCACGCTTAAACTGTTCCCAACCTTCTTAAAATCACCCTAAATTTTTCCTGGATTATTTAGGTTTTCACTCAGTGACATAATCGCTACTACAACTTTGATCTATCAATTTCGGTATCGAGGCAGCAGATGCAATCGCTGCCACCATTTTGGAACGCGTAATATTATCCAGCTGGGCTCGAAAATGTTTTATATTCAAATATCATGCTTATAATATTACAAATTAATTAGAAATGATTTATTTAAAATTGTTATATTAAATAAAAGACGAATGCAGCAACAACAAAATTTTCCAGTTAAAGAGTTTTATGAGTTATTTTTAAATTATTACTTTTTGTTATTAATCACTAATATTGTCTGTCTCGTTAATATTATAGATTTAGTTAGGTTCGTTTAAAATTGTTGCAATCAATAAAATTGCGGACTTGAGTATCCTCTCCAGCGCAAAGTATTAACTTTGATCGAACACAACTCGAACCTTTCGCTCAATTAATTTCATCCAAAAATATTCACGAACCACTAATTTCCGTCGTACAATGTTTATTTATTCCAACGAGAAAAATCACAAGTCGACCTTCCGATTTTACCGCGACAATGCTCGCGTCATAATGAACGTATTCGACCGGGATTTTTCTTCACGGATGCTTGGCAACCTTGGGCTTGAAGAACCGATCGACCACCTCCAAGAAATTCTCGTGTTGCAAAATGTTCACGATGTTAACGATTTTCTCGGGAACATCGGGCACCTTGAACCCGTTCGCCGTCAATTTCCGACTGTTTCTGTTTAATTTTCTCACCGACCCGTCTACGCTGTGGCAGTTTCTCAAACTGGGGAACAGAGGTTTCGAAAGGGTCCTCAAATACAATGAGGATTGTATGTACAACATTGTAGCACAACATTCTAACACAACCTTGAATGACAACATTGTAGTAGAACATTGTATTACAACATTGTAATAAAACATTGTAATGGAACATCATAGTGCAACATTGTAATAGAACATCATATTGCAACATTGTAATAGAACACCATATTGCAACATTGTAATAGAACATCATATTGCAACATTGTAATAGGACACCATAGTGCAACATTGTAATAGAACACCATATTGCAACATTGTAATAGAACATCATAGTGCAACATTGTAATAGAACATTGTTATAGAACATTGTAAAATGTTCTACTTAACCAAAAAGTATACTACATTTTGAGGTAGAACGATTGTTTAGGATTGCACTAGGTGTTACCTAATATGAAATTCTTTAGCATGACGTCGTTTCACGGTGCAATCCTCGCAGCTGGTTTCCGGTTCCAGTATTTGTCTTTCCGTCACGAAACTCTCCCCGGATCTGTGAAAATTATTGTAGGACATATTCAGCTAGTGAATTTTTCGTCTGCGCGACAGCTCATCGTTAAATCGATGATATTTTTTGAAATTTATGGACAACCGCGGTTAGATGAAACGCGAATCGAAAATTACTATGCCGGATAAACAGTTTCAGTTGCCAGGCAATCAATTTTCGTAAAATTTCAGACACAAGGATGCGGTATACAGTAATTAACGACGTTTGAGGCTGTTTTATATTGAAACATTCGAATTTTCACACTTAAGAATATAATGAAACTAACTCGATGTTGATCGCTGTCTTTTACAGCAACAACAAGTTGTTTGCGTACTATGTTTGATTCTATAAATACTTCAGTTATGTTTGTTAATGACAATAAACGATTGTGGAATTAGTTGTTGCTGTAATTTGAAGCATATTATTATTTATTAAGTCAAAAAAATTAATTAAAATAGAATGTGTTCAAAAACTGTACATGCGGCGCCATCTATCGGCATATCGAGGAACTATTAGTTCAGACTATTACCGTTAGATGACGCCACTTGGACCATTTCCGAACAATTTTTACCGAATATTAATTTTATCGGGCTAATTAGCGATAATTGCGGTTAGATGCTACGGGATGTAATACTAATTAACCTTAGATTGCCCTAAGTTTGTCAATCAATCGGTAAAGGTGTTAAATGCCAAAATTAGTTCCGCTAATTTTTGCCGTTAGTTCATACCTTCTACCGCTAGATGGCTAGGCTTTTTTTGGTCCATGAAATGCAATATTTTTGAATTTTCGAATGCGAAGCTTTGTTTTGACAATAAAGCCTCTGGATTTACTCTGTCGTTATCGTAGATCAATTCTACATCGTCAGCGAAACGCAGGAATATCTTATTTTATAAAAAAATGGATTTTTCTTGTTTGTTAGTTCTTCGGGTCAGCGGTAGATGGTACAGAGTGTATTGTCTTATCAGTAGCGGCGCGAAAATTCAAATTTTAGTTATCATATATGCAGGAGCGAGGCGATTAATATACTTTTACCTTCTTACATTAAATACCTTGTGTTTCCTATGTGACAGATATGCTTAAAAGTTACTGTCAAAGCTGTTTTATGCATTAAAAGTAACAACCCTTCTTAAATGCACTCCTGTTAAGTACATGCCAGGTAAGTGCGTCCCTTTCTCACAGATGCGAGTGTCCTTGTGTATCGCCCAAAACGTTGCATCGGACCAACGAACGAACAACTTACGATGCAAATATGCACACGATCGACTTTCATGCGATATTCGCGTTCTGAAAGCACACGGAGCCGTAGCTTCGTGCATCTATCGAGCGTGCGTACAGATCCCTACATTACCAACGGTCGGTGATACAGAAATCGCGACGAAATCTTACGGGAGCAGGAAGCATAGTCGTAGACACGTACGAGATCGAAATCAACAAGTGTCCTCCCTCCAGGAAACGGGTTCACCCGGCGGTGTCGAGATGTCAGTCGGGTTTTCGAGGGCGCAGGCGCGTCCTTCGTCGCGATTGGCCCGAAGACGGGCGGGGGTCCACGATATGGTCGATATTTTAGCTATAACGGAGTACAGTGGCGCGAGGCATTACCGAGACCAGTCCAGTCTCTTTAAAATCGTCGCGAAACCAACCCCCGTGCTGCCGTGCGTCGCCAGGCCGTGTCCGTTGTTTCACTGTACCTCGCGCAACCCTAAACCCTGTGGAGCTCGTCGTCCCAAGAGAAGACCAGTGCTGCGCGTGGTGCATCCCTCACGGTTCGAGCTCGTTGACGACAGCTACGTTTTCAGGAGGTACGACCACCGTGACGGACTAGTAGGACGGGCAGGACATTCACGTCCCGTGTGTCCATCACGGCATCGAGCCCTCACGATTTTCGAGCCTGAACGTGTCTGTCCGACCAGCCAGTCCGTCGATACGCTGCTTATTGATTTCTCTCTGTCTTTCTCCCTCCCACTACTCTCTCTCTCTTTCTCTCTCTCCCTCTCCAACGAAGCTCTCCCGTGACCGTCGAGTCGACTTTTTACGCGCTTTGAGGCCACGCGAGGCTGATTTTTTCTTCAGGGTCCCGAACGAGGCTACCATTCGGGACCCCCTTCGAAGGGGGTCATGCGTGGTACGCGGGACTTCTCCAAACACGGGGATCATCGATCGCTGTAAAGGCTGTGAATTTCGTCGTTCATGAACCCGTAATGGCTAGTTTCGTTGATTGTCGATGACCACCTGCTCCTCGCGACCCCTTCACCCTCATATGCTCCCACATCCGAACGTGTCAGCTGTGAAACGTTAGCCCGTCACGGGCAGCCCCGTTTATCGACGAAACGGAACGCTCCGACGGACAGACGGATCCGGAGAAGCGTGTCGTATCGATTCGGACGCGTTTTTTTTCTTTCTTTCGAGATCCAGACATCCAGCGTCAACGACGCACGTATACGGAGGCTCCATCTTCTGAATCCACGCTCGTTCCGGTCGCCACTGGAGACGAAAGCCGTCCAGCGAGCCGGCGTGGGCGGTCAGGGCTTGGGAATCGATCTTCCAAAAATATTTCCTCTGTTTCTATACCCTCCCGTACCCGGCAACCACCAACCGACTCCCCTTTCGCGCCACATAATGATCACCGTGGAGGGATCTGATCTTCCTTTAATCGCGTTTCCGCCATTTTACCGAGTATTTTACGCCCCCGCTGGCGGATCCATAGGGATTCGCCTGACTTCTCGATGGGGAACACGTATGCTGTTCACTGAGTGTCAAATTGGACGAAAGGGTTAATGGGACGATACGGCGCCGTTTGCGAACTGTATGGACGTATGGTTGTTTTTCTTTTTGGCGCGAGGTCATATGGATTTCACAGGTTAGCTCTGGTTAGAGTCGCTGTGAAAGGGTGAGATCATATCGGGACTAACATCGAAGGGTTAGGTCAAATTTGTGATATGCCTGAACGGTTAGATCCTGCCGAGGCAAGGATCGATGAACCAGATAGTGTGAAGAGTAATATCGATAGGTTAGGTCATGTTAGGGTTTAGATTGAGAGGCTAGAGCAAGTTACTGTTAAAATTGCGAGGCTGGATCATCATAGGGCTTAGATTGAGAACGCTGGATCAAGTTAGGATTAAGATTAATGGGCCATCTCAAGTTAGGGTCAAGATTGAGAGTCTAGATCACGTTAGGGTTAGGATTGATGGATTAGATCAAGTGTAGACTAAGATTGAGAGGTTAGACCAAGTTAGTCTTAAGATTAAGGGGTTAGGTTATGTTAGGATCAAGGCTGAAGTATTGGATCAAGTTAGGGTTATGATTGAGAGGTTAGGTCAACTTAAGGTTAAGTCATTCTAGAACCAACATTGCTATCTAACCAAGGTTCTATCTATGATTCAAATAGATCGTGTTAAGATGAAGGTCAATAAGTGAGGTGGCATCGAAGTTCAGATCCAAACGTAAAGTCCAGTTGAGGCTAACGTTGAATCGTTAGGTCACGTTAGGACTAAAATTAGATGTTCAAAATCGGTGGCGATTTAATCTAATCTATAAAGGACATCGTTGTACGCTGTACGTGACAAAATTGTTCGCTGCTGGCGTCGACGTAGCGAGGTGCGTGGGCAACAGGTAAATTGATGCCCTACGCCTGTGCAGTCCCAAACAAACTTTCATTGTAATAATAAAACAGCACGCGAAACGCTACCTCTTGATGCTTGTGCGCCCCGTTCGAATGTGAACGTAGTCGCGTTTCACAGGCTTTTCAGGCTATCGTACAAAAGATCCTCGCACACCTGTATAATAATAATTGAAGAGCGTTAACTGCAGCAACCGAGGGTAGGTGCGCGTCGCTTCGGTGTTGTTCCTTCACAATCGATTTCTCGACTTTATATCATTCGCATCGTCCTTCTGCTAGCGAGTTACAGCCTCGAGACGTTCCTTTGTCGGTGACCTTTCATCTTGCTGCGTACCCGGGACACCTAACTCATCAACTCGAAGTTTAACTCGACATTTCGACACCTAACTCGTCAATTTGATACCTAAATCGTCAACTCGATCCTCCACTTGTCAAAGTGACACCTAACTCATCAACTTGACACGTTCCTTTGTCGATGACCTTTCACCTTGCTGCATACCCGGGACACCTAACTCATCAACTCGAAGTTTAACTCGACATTTCGACACCTAACTCGTCAATTTGATACCTAAATCGTCAACTCGATCCTCCACTTGTCAAAGTGACACCTAACTCATCAACTTGACACGTTCCTTTGTCGATGACCTTTCACCTTGCTGCATACCCGGGACACCTAACTCATCAACTCGAAGTTGAACTCGACATTCCGACACCTAACTCGTCAATTTGATACCTAAATCGTCAACTTGATCCTCCACTTGTCAAATGGACACCTAACTCATCAACTTGATACCTAACTCGACTCGATACCGAACTCGTCAATTCGACACCTAACTCGTCAACTTGACACCTGACTCATCAATTCGACACCTGAGTCATCAACTTGACACCTAACTCATCAACTCGACACCTAACTCGTCAACTTCAAACTTGATTCGTCACTTCGACACCTAACTCGTCGACGACGCACCAGACTTTACCCAATCTCCGTGAAATGTATCGAATTCCGAGTTTCTGTTTCCAGCAAGAGCATCGACGCGGATGGCGTCGCGATAACGCGACGATTAAGGATGCAATCGTGTGCCGTGCACGTCGACGTTAACGCGCGACGCTAGCGATACGATTATCGCGAACCTTGTCCCACTTTTCCTGGCCACTCTTTCGAGCTCGAGTCGTGGGTGCCTGACATATTTTCGCCCAGGTGGAATCTTTTCACGAAAATTCACGGGTTGTCGAACTTCCGGCCTGAGGAATCTCCAGTATGCACCGTCGTTCGTTCCCTGGGCACCTCGGATCCTCTCACTTACTCTCGAACGTCGTCATTTCCAGCTGTTCTGGAACTTCCAGAGTGACTGGGACTCCCAGGGTTGCTGGGGTTTCTAGATTTCGTGTAAGTCCCTGGATCCAAGATCCTTTAGTATGCCTGGGACTCCTGGATTTTCTGCAACTCCTTAGATCTTAGGTGCTCTAAGATTTCAGGGACCCCCGGGTTTTGCGCGACTCCCTCATTCTAGGATGTCTGGAACTCCTAAGGTCACTGAGACCTTTGGAACCTGCCGCATTTTGTGGACCCTAAAGCTACCTATTTAGGATATCTGAGTTTTTTACAATCGCTCGAACCTGATTGAAACTCATTAATTCGTAGAACCACCAGTATCCTAGAAACTCATCCTAGACTCAGGATCCTCGGGACTCTTCACTTCCTAGGACCACTAGGATCTCTAGACACATCCAGTCACTTGGAATTGTTTATACTCTCCGATTCCCAGGATCCCTACGATCTCCATAATATTTGGAACTCTACCAGGGCCTAGGATTTCTAAAACGATCCAAATCCTGAAAAACTTTTCCCAAATCCTGACTCTCCCAGGAGGAACTACTGGATCTCTATTACACCCCAACCTCTGGACACCCCATAATCTCTCGAATCTCTCGTATCTGCGGAACTTCAAGGACTCCCGGAATCCCCAGGATCTTCGAGACCTCCGAAATAAAAAATGGCTGCCGCTCGCCCAAAGTACACGGAACCCTCCCCAAGCCCACGGGTATTGATTTTTGACCCCCATGAACGCGTTCGGCGAAGCTGCTATGTGGTTTCGTGCAATTATCGCCGCACAATCGTGCATGCGCCTCTTCGTTAACCCCTTGCGCTATAATGACGAATTAAGCTCGTGGTTCGAATATGGTAAACCTCTTTTAGTTTTTTAATACGATTTAATGATCAATTTTAGTCTAATCGTAATTTTGATGGTCGAGGATCGCTAAATGCGAAACAATTTCGACCATCGAACTTTCTTCAGTTACATCAATGTTGTAGCAGTGATTAGTCAAATCTTCCCATCAATTATGTCTTCAATTTTATGTCTCAAATTTTCCCATCAATTATGTCTTCAATTTTATGTCTCAAATTTTCCCATCAATTATGTCTTTAATTTAATGTTTAAAATCTTCGTATCAATTATGTTTTCTGTTATATATATTCAAAATCTTTCGATCACTAATAGTTCAATCAATAAAATTCAATCGACTATTTTCTCTAACATATTCAATTTCATAAAAGAAATAAACAATGTGTAACAGAAAAAGTGAGAAGGAGATGTTGGTTTGTACGAACGTATTGTAATTTATCGTGCAGCACGTGGCCCCGCAGTATACATGACCGCACCTGCCGTCCGGAAAAAGTCACGGTCTTTCATATCAGTTCAGAATACGATTAACCGAGGCCGATACGGCTGGCAAAACGGTTCACCGCGTTCACTTTCTTCGAAGCCGTTGAAAAGAACACTAAAACTCGAAAATGCTATTCCACGGAGATCGCAAAGATGGCCGCCCGGGGGTGTTTATGGGCCGATAACGATAAAATCGTGAAATACGAGTGAATTTTAACGATCGCAGGGGAGAAATTCGGTTTCGTCTGAAACGTAAAACTGTAGAAATTTTTATTTATCCGAAATACGAAGTACGAGGAATTTTTAATCGCGTGTACATCGAATATCGTAATTTTAGGTTATACATAGAATATTGTAATTTTAGGTTATACATAGAATATCATAATTTTAGGTTATAGATAGAATATTGTAATTTTAGGTTATACATAAAATATCATAATTTTAGGTTACACATAGAATATCATAATTTTAGGTTATACATAGAATATTGTAATTTTAGGTTACACATAGAATATCATAATTTTAGGTTATACATAAAATTTTAGGTAATACATAGAATATCGTAATTTTAGGTTTGGGAAATCGCATATTATAACACGTAGGGGAGAAAGGTATGAAAAGGTTACTTTTACGAGACGTACAAAATGTTTTTATCTTCTTATAACGGAAGATCGATGAATGGCGGTTTTATCGTGAATGTCAGCCACGCGATGTTTCAAGGAGGGGATAACGAAAGATTTGTGTGCAGGATTATTGGGTTCAGATGTCCCAATTGTGGGATTATCGATCCCTCCATGAAACAACGTTGCAGTCGTGCCAGGAAATTGCATTCGATATCGTTATTGATCGACGTCTCGTTTCCCGCCGGTGTTTTAGTTAAATCGTGAAAGAAGCGAACATCGTCGCACAAAATTAAACATCTAAACCTACCATCCTTCTTTAAATACAAAATTTCGAACGAATACAAAATTTTCCTTTACAACATTATTGTCACTTAGACAACCTCGTTTGATAATTTCCAAAAGCACCGTAAAATTAATAATTTCCTAACATCACGAAATAATATGAATATCGAAAGTAGCTGAAGTTTAGATAGGTTAAGCTAGGCTCTATAAATACAATATCGTTTTATGAAAGCAAAATTTGTATCGAATAAAAATTTGTTGTTTCCAACGATTTCGAGAAACGTCGTAAAATTAATAATTCTCTTACTGCACAAAATAATATAAATGTCGAAGGTGGCTGAAGTCCGATTATAAATACAGAATTTGCATCGAATAAAAAATTGTTCTTTCCAACAACTTTGCCACTTATACTGCCTCGATTATTAATTTCCAAAAGCACCGTGAAATTAATAATTTCCTAACATCACGAAATAATATGAATATCGAAAGTAGTCGAAATTTAGATGGGTTAAGCTAGGTTCTATAAATACAATATCGTTTTATGAAAGCAAAATTTGTATCGAATAAAAATTTGTTGTTTCCAACGATTTCGAGAAACGTCGTAAAATTAATAATTCTCTTACTGCACAAAATAATATAAATGTCGAAGGTAGCTGAAGTCCGATTATAAATACAGAATTTGCATCGAATAAAAAATTGTTCTTTCCAACAACTTTGCCACTTATACTGCCACGATTATTAATTTCCAAAAGCACCGTGAAATTAATA
Organism: Coelioxys conoideus; assembly: GCA_947623535.1. Taxonomy (NCBI): domain Eukaryota; kingdom Metazoa; phylum Arthropoda; class Insecta; order Hymenoptera; family Megachilidae; genus Coelioxys; species Coelioxys conoideus. The sequence goes on along the minus strand of OX392451.1, from coordinate 2,931,341 downwards.
ATTCCCTAACGTGACGAAGTAATATGAATGTCGACGGTAGGAAAAGTTTGCTAACCACGGAAATTGAAAAGTATGGATCGAAAATGGCCCCCGGTGGTACCGTGCCTTTTCCGCTCCTGCGTAGGCGTGCACACACGTATCGAGAAACCGCGATATCGCGGCAAAGAAACCGTAAACGTGGCTACGTTGTCAGGATTGTCCAGTAAATGTACGTTTCCTTTCGTACATTTCGGACGTGGTGTTTTTGTTCGACGTTTTACGCCGCTCCCGAAATCCGCCATAAAGAAGTTGGTAAAATTAACGCTAAACTTACCAGTGTACGATGCAGGCTTATTTCAAAATTACAGATCTCAAACGATTGCAAAAACAATGAAACATAATCTATAAATTAATTCTTTGTCTCGATGAAAATTAACACGAATTACGAAATAAACCACCATAGAAATTGTTGCAGTCTGTGAAACGATCATTCGACCATTTGTGTAGTTTCGGTGTTAATCCTGAAAATTGTTCGCTGTCGTACAAAACTCGGCAATATTTCTCTGGTATTGTACGAACAAATTAATTCATCAGGAGTAAAATCAATATATTTCCATCGTGTCGAGTGAAAACTATCGAGATCAGAATTTTAACCCTGTGCGATCGAAAGTATTTTTGCTATTGACAAATATCAATTGTATATCTTTCCAATTGAATAGTTTGATAAATTGTTTTGAAAGTGCAATTTGTTTATTGTTAACATTGTCTGTATCACTATGTACAAACTATGTACACAGTGCATAATAGTGTATAATAATATGTATATATAATAGTGCATAATGCTATGAATTTATAAATTATTTATATAAAATTGTTGCGTTAAATCAAATGGCGAACGTGAGTGGCCTCTCGAGTGCAAATGGTTAATCGAATCGTTTATACCCTTGTTAAAATCAATCAATTTGTTGGATAGACGTTCCCTGAACCCGAAATAGTGTAAAAAAAATTATCGAAATTTTGTAAAGTGCTATCGAAATCTTGGTTTGTTATATAAAAAAAATCGTGGGCAGCGTAGAACGATCGTTAAATTTTTAAATATTTGAAGCAGTGAGGAAATCTTACTTGAAAATGGAGGAGATGAAGCAGCGTGACGAAACGAGGAACAACGGGAGATCGCCGGTGAAGGACTCCGTGCTGGAAATGCGAACGAGAATGGCTCGAATGATGTCCATCGTCGAGATTAGCCCGCAGGGCAGACTTCCGGTACCGGCACGCGTGCATTTCCTGAATCGTGGCACCGCGATATCGTTAGCTAATTGAGAACAGTGCTCGCCCGTCGACGAATACGTTCGGTCGCGTCGCTCAGGAATTCGCCTAACCGATTGTTCGCGCCATTTCAACTCCGTATATCGCCGTGGCTGATCGGAGCAACGATCCCGTAATTTCGACGCGTTATAGTGCGAGTTATTACGCGAATAACGACCCGACGATTCGAGGAATTTTATCGAGTTTTAGTCGATGGTGGACTACGCCGAACGTTTGTGGTTCTGGGTATTTTGTTCCTTCTAATTTTATCACTTTTTATCAGTTTCGTCGTTTTGTGGACAACAGTCGGTTTTAGTGATGCGTGTCGATGTAGATTACTCGTGCGTGTCAGATTCGTGACTTCTCAGATCTCTATAAATCCAATAATCCTTGATACAGCTGGAACTTCTGGGATCCTGCAATTTCAAAAGTCCCTAAGACCTATAACCACCGAGATTATTAACATTCTTGAAACTATAAAGTTTGTAGGGTCCTTAATATCTCTAGTATTCTCAGACCCCATGTAACCACTGAGATTACTAAGATTCTTTGAACTCCAAAAGTTCCTAGGATCTCTAAGATCTCTGGCACTCTTAAGAGCTCTATAACTGAAATTTCCAGAACTCTAAAAATCCTTAGGATTTCTGATACTCCTAGCACTTCCAAGATCCCTGTGACCACTGAGGTTACTAAGATACCTGGAGCTATAAAAGTCCCTAGAATCTCTGATACCCCTAGTACTCCTATCACCCTGTGATCACCGAGATTACCGCTCCCTCCGGAACTACAAAGGTCCCTAGGGTGCCCATAGTCTTCAGACCCAGCGAACGTCGATAAGCTGGAAGATCTCCGGGTAGCCCGACAAACGAGCCAGGTTTTCACGTTTGATTTTCGCGATGTTCGTCGTTCAATTGCACCGGGTTTCTAGCAAAACGCCCGTGAAAAGTGGCTACGATTAAAGTGCTACACTTTTTCACGTCGTTGGCCACCCCTCGTTTCAGCCTGGAAAGATGAAGTGTCGTTAAAAAAGCTCCACGCAATCTTTGTGAAACGCGTGGGAAAGAAAACTGGCTCGAGTCGATTCCCGGTCGTTCTGAAAACGCTGGGCAAAAAAAAAAGAAAGAAAGAGGGATTTCGTTTTCCATCGCGCTAGCCTTCTTTCGTTTGCGCGAAATATTAGGTCACTGGGGTGAACAGCGAGCGCTTTTATTTTTCGCTATTCAAAATTAAATTCTCCGTCGACTCGCCGAAGTTTTCTGCTTGACGTCGAAACTTCATCGACGTTTTTTTCTTTTTTGGAAATGCTTCTTCAATCAAAGTGTTAAGGTAATTCGTGGAGGCGTTTCACGAAGTGTTTGTTGACAGATGGCGGGCCAGGATCCAAAGATGCAGAAGGAGGCCGCGGATCAGAACTTCGATTACATGTTCAAGTTGCTGATCATCGGCAACTCGTCCGTAGGCAAAACGTCCTTCCTCTTCCGTTACGCGGACGATTCCTTCACCTCGGCCTTCGTATCGACCGTGGGCATCGATTTCAAAGTGAAAACGGTATTCAGACACGACAAAAGGGTCAAGTTACAAATCTGGGTTAGTACATTTTATAACTCACCATTTTCGCGTCCTCGAAATGTAGATATTGTATCTGAATATCTGGATCTAGTCCAATAGTTGTAAAATAGTCAAATATCTAGTCAAATAGTTGTAAAAAAAAAAGGAAAAAAATTGCATTCCATAATAAACTTCTTAACGATGGAAAACGAACGAATAATAAAATTATAGAAATCAAAGTCCATATAATTTCGGTATCATGATTTTTTAATACGAGTCGGTTGATAAATTTATTACATAAAATATGATACGATAGAAGTAACGTGGCAGAAGTAATTATAAATTATATATTACACGGTGAATTTGAATTTTTTAAATGAATGTGTGTATCGTGAATGTAGAAAAATGGTACGCGGAATGACGTTTCCTTGACATTTTTAGGACACGGCAGGTCAAGAGAGATACAGAACGATAACAACGGCCTACTATAGAGGGGCAATGGGTTTCATCCTAATGTACGACATCACAAACGAGGAGTCGTTCAATTCGGTTCAAGACTGGGTCACGCAGATCAAGACCTATTCGTGCGACAACGCCCAAGTAATCCTGGTCGGCAACAAGTGCGACATGGAGGACGAAAGGGTCATCAGTTTCGAGAGAGGCAAACAACTGGCGGACCAATTAGGTGTACAGTTCTTCGAGACGTCCGCCAAAGAGAACATTAACATCAAGGTACATTCCCGTTGTCGCGAAACTAACCTCACAAATATCATAAAGGGTAGAAAACGTTGAAACGCGAAAAGAAAAACAGCAAATGTACTTCATTCTTCATCTATCGGTATTTGTGTCGTACCTAACCTATGATGGCATAATACACGTGGGTTAGAAACGACAGTGCATGAGTAGGTTGCCCTAACTCAACTATGTATGTGGTAAAAATTGTAGTGGAAGAATAATCTGACATGGACGGACTCCATACCTAACCTCAACATAGTAGAAATTATAGAAAACGAGAAATTTGTGCTGGATACACTCTAAACCTAACCTATCTATATAACGAACTCTAATGAACAAGTAATCTGATCTAGGACTATTCCTAAATGACCTTCATGTAGTAGAAATTATAGTGGTTGTGTAGCATGACTTGGACGGACTATATACCTAACCTCAACATAGTAGAAATTATAGAAAACGAGTAATTTGAGTTGGATGTACCTTGAACCTAGTCCATCAAGATGATAAAATATAATAAACGAGTGATTTGACTGCAAACTGAACTAGAAGTACTGGAATTTAACCTTGATGTTCTCCAGACCCAACCTTGACATACTCCATACCTAACCTTGACGTACTCCAGACTTTCATAACAAAGTATGATGAAAGACTAATTTGACCCACTTCTAGATCAAACTAAGCATCTAGACCTAACCTAAGTACGGTAGAAATTACCGTCGTCCAGACCTACCCTACCTACGTCACAGAGTATGGCAAAGAAAGCTGAGTTAGGTCAGTTCTAAAAGAAGTATGCTCGACTTAGATCCACGACAATTTACACTTTTCTTCGGCTGTTTACCGAGTCCATTATCTGGTATAACCGATAGTTTGTCGTGTCACGTTTCAGCACTTATTTTCTATCCACGAGGTGTGTGCACGGTGTACCATTACCCTCGATCGGTCGTCCTCGATTACCGCTCATCTGCACCCATTAATCACCCGTTGCATAAACGTCCGAAGCTACTGGCATTGACACACGGACGTCTATCGATTTCCTCTGCTCATCTGTTTTTAATTATCGCAATTATCGCAAGAAACAGTTACCTCGTGGCAATGCAATCTATCTTTCGGTCGGAACAGCCACTCTTGACCTACAATCGCAATAACGAGGTTATGTTTGTTCGAATGTTGAAGCGGGCATAGATTTGTGTTACTTGTTGATTCGAATTAACTAAGTTAAAATGCGAGGTGTGCTAAACTGTGGTTCGGGTTAATGACACGATAACGGGTTAAGTGTAGACTTAGATCAGATTATCTATCTAGTTATAGTTCTTAATTGAGGCGGGAAACTAGTAGTAGTTTCTAACAGACGTAGGAGCCTAGTAGTATTTCCTAATAGAGGTGGGTTAGATCTAAAGTAGGTCTAGGTCAAGTCATTCATCTTCTACAGCTCGTAACACAGGTTAGGTGGGTTAGGTCTCGAGTAGATTGCTACAGCTTCTAATACGAATAGGTTAGGTTTGAAGTAGAGGAAAGTTAGGCTAGGATATCACCGTAGTAGTTTCTGACTATTTGCATTCGAAGGCATTTCTGTGATTGACAAATAGCGATTGTAAAACTTTGTGGTTGATCAGTTGTAATGAATTTTTGCATTAAATCAAATGGCGAATGTGAGTCATCTGTCGAGGACAAGTAGGTGATACACGTAGGTTACGTCTGCAGTGTACTCAGCTCAGATTTGCCGTTCATTATAACTCATAATAAATGAAGATTAGGTGCATAGTGGACGAAGGTCAGAATATTCGTCTTCTATCTGACAATTTTAAACCTGGAGTAGCTTTTTAAGAGCATACCTTCCACTTACAGTACCTTCGAATTGAAAACCGAGTCATACCTAATCAAGTGACCCTATCTTTTTTGCAGACGGTGTTCGAGCAGCTGGTGGACATAATATGCGACAAGATGAGCGAGTCGTTGGACAACGATCCGACCTTGCTGGCGGTCGGCGTTGGTCAAGCGAAGGGTCAACGGCTAACCGATCAGCCGGCCAATCAGTCGAGCGACAACTGCAATTGCTAAGAACGTGCAGGGCCATATAATCGCTATACCGGCAGAATAACGAAAAATAATAAGGAAGACGAAGGAGAAATATTAGATGAAAAACGCGCGTATGTCTGTACATGTGTGGACGAATGCGTGTGCGTACCTGGCCGTGTGTGTACTCTGTCGCGTGTGTGTAACGGTATGCGTGGAACAGAGAAAGAGAGAGCGAGAGAGAGAGAAAAAGAGGAGGAGGAGGAAGGTCGTGTGACAATGTTGGCTCTAGTTCATCTTGTTCGTCGTTCCTTTACCCCTGTTTTCCGGCCATTCTTCGTTCTACTCTTTTTCTTTCCTCCTTTCTCGATCGATATATTTATATATGTGCACATAAAATACGTATATGTACAGGATGAACCGTGAAAATTGACCGAACCGTTCGTTTCTGCCATCGGTGTAACGATCATCGACGCTCCGTGCTAACCTAACCTAAACCGATCCTATAAACCTAATCGCAACATCGATTTCGCGTGTCGAACGCCAACCACGCGTTTCGACCTCGCAATACCGTCGTTCGATAATGCACTGTTATCTTAGCGTCGTCGGAGACCGATACATCAGGCTCCGCGTGCGTAAAGTTGTCTAAATTGAGCTACAAGATCGAAACTCGATGGTAAAAACGATCGGACCGACCAATATCGCTCGATTCGCCCTGTATACATATATATAAATATGTATGATGGTTGTAGCCTGATTACGCGGAGGTGTCATCGAGCTGATCCGTGTCCGATCGCGAGCAGACGTCGTTCATTTTCGTGAAAAAGGGGAAATTTCCGACGAACTCCGGTCGCGGGAATTCGAGTCGCGACGAATTTTACGGCCGTTACAACGTGGAACGTCGTATCGTGCACGAAAGTTGTTCGAATTTGCCGCCATCGCGCGCGAGTTCGAGCCAGGTTGCGCAGTCGGAGCTGCGCGAGCGCGGTCCGTGCGGGTGAACCCCGTGGATCCGGGGTTCGCGCGACCAACGAAACGAAATCATCCACGGCCGCGTTTCCATTACGACAGAATATTCTTCCCTGGCGCGAGACATTCATTTCCCGATGCGTTTCCCTTTTGAAACTGTTATTAGACGACGTCGATCGATGCACAACTTTCAATTCGATTTTCGGTAACTGGTTCGATGCTCGGGCACCTGAGACGATGTTAATAGAATTGTCGTGACCGTTGGAGCAGATTGCCGTGGACGTTGAACACACCAATGGCTAGCGAACCTAGGGACGATTATGGGGAAATTTGACGATTCGCACGATTTTTCCAGGAAGCGTTTTGAGTTCGCCATTTAGGAAATTCTAGGCGTAGGATCTTTCTCACCCGTGGAGGAATTGCAAAATTGTTTAGCGAAATTTAGAGACGCTTCGAGAGAAACACGATTAACACGTTCGTGTCCGTGTGGGTATATGTACTCGAAGACGCGACATGGCGCGAAATTTGAATCACTTCGACACCGGTTAATGTCACGACGAACTAAATACATTTTCGAGTATCACATCGATTAGCGCTATTTATCATGCGTTCGTTGTTTCGTACCCGAATGTGTTTATTTGCTATTCTACCTTGTCGCTGGCAAGTTACACTCGCCATATCGTGGCCGAACGTGTTAAGCGGGGAATAATTCGAGAAATTGGTTGTTTCCGATATTTTCCACGATCGCGCGACAATAATCGACGTTCTCGAAACGATCTCAGAACGGACGGAAAAAAGGAAAAAACGCAGATTCGATTGTTCCCGGCCCACTCGCGAACATTCCGTCGATCGATCAAATATGTAGCGATTGAAGTGGGACGCGACACTTGAAAATTGACCTGATTTAGTTTAATCGCGGGCCGCGTTAAATAACCTATAAAAATAAATTCATAAAATGTTCGGCTTCGCACGTTTCCATGAAACGGGAAAGGGAAATTGGGTCAAACACGGATACATTATCGGCGAATAATTGACGAGCGTGTATAGGAAAATGTAGTTAGTTGGGGGAAAACGATAAGGGAATCGATATCTGGCGTCAATTATCAGTGACGATCAGCGTCCATTTTGATTACTCCAATGGTCACGTGACGTTATAAACCTACTAGGCAAGCTGCCCTCTGTACATAAAGAAATATATTAAAGAAAAACAAAAATACCTATTATATATGAATATATAAATATATATATATATATATATATATATTATTGAATCTGTAATGAAGTGTAATTGTAAGCCGTTAATTATTCGTGTGAACTCAGAAAGATGAAGCAGCCTGCGCCGTCGTGTAATCGAGAATTAAACTTGAAGGATAAAAAAAGGAAACGAAGGAAACGAATAAAAAAAAAAAAACAAAAAAACAAAAACGATGAAAATAATCTGTCGATCGAAGAATTGTACGATTGTATCGATCAGATTTCAGGCGAGAAATAAAATTGTGCTGTTGACGTGGAGGTTACGATGATCGATGAAATCGCGTGTCTCTTCGTTATTAAATCACTGATCTTCCTGTTTTTTTTTTTTTTCATTCTTTTTATCTCGAACATTAATATCGATTTTTACTCCCGTTAATTACCGCTCTCCTACATTCCGATGACCTTTAATGCGCTCCTCCTGCGATGGCCGCCATTTTCGTTCGAATCTGCTTACGCGAACACCCTTTCCATTTTCTCGCTTCATTAAAAATTCCTGAATCAATCACGACCCACGCTTTGAAGACAAATTAATATTCCACTGCGCCCGACATTTTGATGCATTTAATCTAAATTTCGATATAACTTAACTCATCTGACGTTGAGTTTAGGGGAATGAAATTCAACCTGACCTAAATACAGTCGACTAGTTTAAACAGATGATCGAATTAATTTTTGTTCTTTTCACATAATCGAAGGTGACAGACCACATAGTGCGTCAGACAGTTAGGTGAATGGATAGTTAGGTAGTTAGATGATAACGTAGCAGTAATTGGGTAGTTGAAAAGTTGCATAGTTAGATAGGGAAGTAAATGCATACTCGGGTAACAAAGTGGGTACGTAGTGACATAGTTAGCTAGTTAGATCAGTTAGCCATTCAGATAGTTAAGCGATTAGGCGGTTAGCTAGTTAGGTGATTCCATAATTCGGTAAATGACTACATGGATAATTAACTAACTAGGCACCGGGGTATCTGGACAGTTAGGTGATTAAGGATTAAGTGATTAAACATACAATCTCATAGTCAGGCAGTTAGATGATTAGGTGTGGGATTAAACATCTACGATAAGACCTAATCTCGTTATTTCTCAGTGCACATAATTATTTTTCGAATTCTCCCATCGCTAGTTTGCAAATTATTGAAATCGGATACCACGAGGAGTTCTCAAACGCGGTCCAAAAAGGAAACTAGGTTAGTCAGACTATTAAAAGACGGTCGATGTTTGCGGCAGTTTAATATTTTTATTCGGGACCAATTATTTTTTCCGTGAATCGGTTGCTCTCGTTTCTGGAATCCGATTCCGTGAAACGGAAGCACGTCTGTCCCGCCGGGAAGATGAGTCGAGTGTTTATTTAGTCGGCGCTACTCGCGCTAGGTGGATACACCATTTTGAATCCATTAAATTATGATCAGACCGGTACAATTTAAGGTTTATGAACGCTGGACGCCTGGCTGATGTCTAACGTGTCAGACAGCTCTAACCCGAGTTTGGGACCCTAACTTGTTCACACACTGGTATTTGATGCTTTAAATGTGCGTTTAATTAACTATTCAAGTAAGTTGATAGTTAATTACGTATCTAATTATTGAACTATCTATATAAATATTGAGCTACATACCTAACTATTAAATTAGCTATCTGACTATTGAACTATTTATCTAAGTACTGGGCTACCTACTATTGACCTATCTATCTGACTATTAATCTATCTATCTAACAATTGAACTATCCAGCTGAAAGACTGCATAACTATCAATTTAAGTATCTAAATACTAAACTGCCTAATAATCTAACCACCTATCTATCCAACTATCTGAACATCGACTTACCCAACTATCCAGTTATCTAACTGCTCGACCGTCCAACTATCTAACTACCCAGCTACCGAATTAACTGCCCGTCTAACCATCAAGTTACCAATCCAGCTAATTACCCTAAGTAACCATCCTAATGTTTCGTCGCGTGAATAATTCAGCGGATGAATGCCAGAATACCACGTCCCAGCACTACGGCTTGTTAACGATTTAACGCGATCGGGGTCCTAACATCCTTCCGCCTTAACACCTTATCATTCAAAGTAAGCGTCAATATTTCAGTGGCTCAACGTTTACATGCATAATGTCCGTCACTTTCCTCGAGGAGTTCCTGCGGGACTCCTGGCGTGGCCCAAAACGAAAGAGCGATCGATTCGAACAACTTCGGCGCATAAATCGACACAAATAGAAACACGGATAGACAGGCTGACATCTTCGCCGTCGAAGAAGAATCAGGATTTTCAGGCAGAAAAAGGGATCCTGTCTCGTGTGTCAATATTTATTAGCTTACACCGTGCCGACGTTTATCGACTTCTCTTCTGGAGACTCAACCGGATGGATCTTGAGTAACCTTCAAAATATTTCGCATAAGTAATCGCATTTAATCGAATACTTATACTCGTAGTTTAAATATGGTAAACCTTTCTTACGTTTAACACGATTGAATGTTCTATTTGAGTGTAATTGTAATTTGCACAGTCGAGGTTCGCTAAATGCAAAACAGTCCTGATTGTCGAACTTTCTTCAGCCACCTAAATGTTGTAGCTCTCGGATCGTCAGACCTCGTAACGCATTCACCATAAATCCTCGCTAGGAAGACGCCTTCAATGCCTTTTCGAGTATCTCGTTATTCTCAGGGCATCGGTAATAGGATTTCAAGGTATATCGTCGAATTTGGAATCTGCTTAAGGGTTGAGCCCTTATTTTGAAGGCATTCGCAGAATTGGAACTTACTTAGTCAGCTTTCAGTCGATCGAATCACCAGACCGTACGAAAGTTTTACCATAAATCGGAGAAACGAAAACAGCTGGTTCACCTCGAGTGTCTCGTTACTTGCAGGCCGATGTTAAGAGAATTTTAGGATATCGTTTATTCCTGTTAGAACGTCGTTGCCGGGGTCGTGGCGATAAAATCCGTCGCGATACGGTGCGTGGAGTTTCGACGGAATATTAATTGCAACGGGAATTATAGTGCGTGGAGTTACGGCGACTGGAGTTGAATCCGCGCTTCAACCCTCTGCCCTGGGTAGGGTTGCAACGCGTGTAATTATCGCGTGTGGAATAATTACAACGCGTGGAACTTCGGCACGTTGAGTTTCGGCGCGGGGGGGTACGATGCGTGAAATTACAGGGCGTGGAACTACGGGACATAGGGTTATGGAGCGTGCAAATACGGCACGTGGAACTGCGGCGCGTGGAATTACGGCGCGTGGAGTTACGGCGCGTGGTGCTATGGCACGTGGAACTACAATATGTGGAACTACGATGCGTGGAGTTACGGCTCGTAGAACTACGTCGCGTGGAACTATGCCGCGTATAATTTCGGCGCGTAGGATTGTAGCGCGTGGAACTACGGTGAGTCGAACTACAGCGCGGGGAATTGTAGCACGTGGAGTTAGGGTGCAGGGATTTATGATGCAGGGAACTACGATGCGTGGAATTACAGAGTTCCTACATGAATTTTCGCGCTCTATGACGATGAAAGACCATTCCTAACGATTATGTGGCCCACAAAAATGTCGGAACATAACGAGAGTCCACTACACATCCTTCGAATCTGCTAAAAAGCTGAACCCTCATTGTAAACCAAAGAGTACCGTCCAAGTCTGTTCGAACGTAACGGGATTAATCTGCCAAAGGTTCCCTGTCGATTCTCGACCGAAAAATAATTGCTGGCGAAAGAAGGTTAAGAGACACCGTGTCCTCGGCACGCCCGTGACTATTGCAAAAATCGAAATTTCACGAACAGCCGTTGGTGCGCTGATGAATATTAATGAACCTCGAGGTTGATGGTACACAGATTGCTCCCGAAACGTGACTCGTCAGTCCGCAACGCGAAACTCTGAATATTATTAACCATCGTCGAAATATTATGGCTACCGTTTGGCGACATAACAGTACGTGGTCCACCGGTTGGTTATATAAAACATGTTGGCGCATGAATGTTACGAATGTTACGTCCACGTACGAACCCAGGAAACTTTAGTTTAGTTGTAGCGTAGCGGTTAGATGGTAAGTTACGCTTTAACGGAAAACATTGTTTGCATAATACGGCAATTAAGGTGAACACGTCGTGTAAGGTGGTCTCTAAACATTCGAGCAAACTTTGTCCCGTATTAGCTGATGCCGCAGACAAGCGGCGACTCTTCAGGGTGTCGACCGTATTATTACGACCATGGGGTCGACGAACCCGTTGTTGATAAATGGGAAATTATCGTGACCAAATTATATATTAGGAAATTACAGTGACCATGGGCCATTTAATCCATTGTGCTTTATTCGTTAAGTGCGTCGGACAACGATCTATTAATTGCTACAACATTAATGTGACTAAGGGAACTTCGAATGAATGCGAAATTGTCGGGAGTCCACTTAAAAGAATAGTTCATGAATGTTCAACAAGCATATTGTCACGGTCGAAAACATAAATTACAGGTATTTGGGAAAATAATGAAGATACGAAGTATGTGATCAATCATATATACGGAAAGGATACAAGGCGTCATCGAAGCAAATGATGGAAACACAAAATGTTTCCGTGTGTTAACAATATTATGTACAACAGTAGAGTACTATGTTAACAATTTATAAATTATGTAATCTTGTAAAATTTACCGTTTCAATGCTAGTCAATGCAAGTCAATTAAGGACAATAGTTATTATAAAGTTATTAAGTAAAATAGCTTTTACAATAATTTTAATCGAATAAATAGGTTTGTTAAAAATTTGTAGAAGCTAACCTAAATTTATTAGCATCGAGACTAACACGAACAGTCATCTAACACTTGTTTTACTGTGGCTCATTTCGAAGGGCACACATGTATGAATGAATTTATAGACGCAGCCATATGTGGCTTAAAGGAGCATACGCACATATGTTCAAGCTTGAAACGAAATTATCGGACAGAACTTTCCGGTGGATCTAGGATTTCTGTATACGGTACGTTTTGTGGTAAGTTATGGTCGGTGGTTGTATCTCTGGTAGAGTAACGCATGAAATATTTTGGGTGCGTACCCGGAGGTGACCAACCGTCGGGAGCGAACAAAAGCGACGGAAACAACCCTTCCGTGTGAGAAGAAAAGAAGATTCCACTGTAGCTGCCGTGCAGTTTTCTTCCACGGCGTGGAACACACTTTCCTGTAGACCCCACTCGACCCGCTGAAGAGAGTCTCCAAGTTTCGCTGGACCCTTGTGTAACCCTGACGAGGGTCGTGAGTGTCCCTTTAGCTGTGTCTTCTTCGCCATTCATCATCGTGCACTAAGAATTCTTGTCGCGGAAAAGGGACGAAGAACGATATGGGAGTTTTCCTGGCGCGATTTCTTTCGTTTTCGGAGCAAACAGAATTATAGATTAACACCTTTTTTTTCACCTTTCCTAACGAATTATTTTCTATTGGATTAATTGGAAGAATCGTTTATGTTCGCTAAACAAACATGAATCTAATATTTTTTCGAGTTTGTGATCGAGTGTAGTTAATTCGGGACGCACCTGATGCGTCCAGCATGCATAGCGTGTGACATATCTGGTGCGTCACATAATGCATAGACAGTATATAACATACTCGCGTCGAATATTATGTACAAAGAAAGTGCATGACACACCCGATGCGGTCAAAATGACTACTTAACAAGTTTGTAATTGTTAGAAAGTATGTTAAGGTGGTTCTTTTGAAATTCATGTTGATTTTCACCAAGATAAGGAATTAATGTGTACATTATTTTTCGACTACATTTTCAATTTGAAAATAAAGTTGCATCATACGTTGGTAGGTTCAGTGTTAACTACATCCATGAACTATAGTGACACTTCGTACCACAACATCCAGCGAAAGCCTCTGAACCGAAGGATCGATCCAGGGCCGTTAAAATCGGAAAGTATAAGCATTCGCTTTGATTCGTAGTCACGAAACAAAACGAATCGCGCATATCTCGCACAAACATAATCGCATAAACATCCGTAGCCCAGAAACAACAAAACGATCGAAATAATCATCGCATCTCGCGAGATGCGCGAAGTGTATCGCGCACGCACCGTAATTTCGCATCACGTCGGGGATATTCGTGCGGTCGTTCGTAAAAGCCCGCTAGAACGGGAAAATACGAACTCGTGGAAATAACTATCCCCGCCAGTTTGTCCACCCCCTCCCCACCGGCCTTCCCCGCCCCCTCCAGCCCCCTCCACCATGGTGTTTCGGCGAAGTAACGCGTGCCGTCGTGACACGAGAGTCGAGTCAGTAGTGCGCGGGCCTTCGTGCCGCGAGCTCGTACGGTTCGGTCCTTTTAGTTCCATTATTCGTGCGTGATCCTTGCTTTCCGTACGTGTGTGTGCGTGCATCGGTACATTAATTGAAACGGTTCGATAACGATCAAATGTGAAACCGTATGCGTCGTCCTTTCTTCCTTTCTGTTTCGTTTGTTGGACGATTTATGGCGGGATCTACGGATCGTTCGAAAATTGTAAGTACCCGAACCCTTCTTTTTAATAATTACGCTCGTGAGGACCTTTTAGTAATTTGGGATTTCTTGGTAATTAAATTTGTGGTATATAAAAGAAGCGAAGTTTGTCAGGGAAATTTATGTATTCGGAAATATAAAATTGTGAACGTGTGGTGGGATTTTTGATAAATGTATTTGGGCGAATATTTGTAGAGCGTAATTTAAGAGGTATTTGTAGAACAATTTTTAATAAATTTATATTTGCGAAAAATATAAAATCGTAAATATGTAAATTTTTTTTAATAACTGCTTTTAATAAGTTTTTTCTCAATGAACATTTGCAAAAAATTTGTGTTTATGAGAAATATATAATTGTAAATAAATAATCGTATTATTTATAAAAATCTAATTCATATAATAAAAAACAAGTAAAGTATTTGCATTTAGATAACGAGGTTTGGTAACGAGTTGATAAATAAAAGTTTTTAAGAAAATATTTTTTGAAATAATTAAACAAATATATATGGGGAAATCAGTTATTAAAAATCTAGGGAAATAGATGCATTTATATAGAGAACTGTGAAACTTATGTACTATAAGAGAGTTATCGAAATAACTACTTTCAAAATTGAAACAAATTTTTGGACTTTTCAAAAATTAATCTTACACGTTCCTAATACGTGTTCAAGTACTTTATTAAATAAGTTGTTGGTTTTATTTTAAATCGCTGGTTACAAAGACGTGGAAGCACCCAAAATTAGGGGAAGAAATTAAGTGTATAACAGATTGTATGCCAAGATCAAGACCCTGATGTAAATGTGTTTGCGATATAAATAAAATTTGCAGTTTGTATTGAAGTTGCTCCGTACTTCGCGGGAAATTCGATGCAACTAAACTTACATTCTAAAAATCACCTAACGAGAGTTTGATAATCACTTTTCTTACACTAATTATACGTAGTATCAGTATTTCTTTTTGTAACACTAATGACTACTCTTCTTAATATCGATATTATTTAAAATTATAATTATAATAGTTAAATCGAAATTTACATACCTATTCATAACAGAGGTACTCCATTTTTTAAAGGTAGAAATGGAAACTTAAAAAAGTCTCAAACAATTATTTATTGTCTCTGCATTTACGCGACTTATAAAAAATGTGAAATACTTTGAATACTCTTGACGATAATTTGCAAATAAAAAAAGGAAAGTGTTTTTTTTTGTGCTATTATTTATTAAACTCATCTTTCTTGTGTATTGTTATTCGCTGTATTCATAACATTATATTAACAATAAAGAATTGTAAAGTTCCTGTTACAACACTAATAAACCTAACCATAAGAATCCCACGTAATTTTCCCTATTTTTACAAAGCCTGAGTTATTTCAGCTCGACTATTCTCTCCGAGTATTCAATTTTCGTAACCAATAAATTCCCAAAAAATTTCAAACACGATCCCCCTAAATTTCGCGGTATCGAAAACATCTTCAATCTTCCGTGAACGTAAACAAACCAAAAAGAATGAAATAATTTCATCGTTTCGTAGAACGTACATATAATTGATCGGTAACGATGTACGTCGTACATGTGTCACCAAGACACCGATAAAAAACATAGCGTGCAATTTCCGAATGCAAATTAAGCTCCGGCCATATATCACGCGTGAAAAAAAAATAGAGAGAGAGAAGGAAACGGTGAGAAATACAAACCGAGGCCCACCGTAAAACGAAAGAAAATTTACGATTCGTTTAATTTTCAGCGTGTTCGACCCCCAATTTACGACTTGTACAATGCCGCTTGTTGTTCTGACCCGTCGGCTGTGTTATAATTTCTCTCCTATTTCCCTAGACTCTGAACACTGACGACTAGCACCGAGAATTTTGGATTTTCTCCAAACTCTGACCACCTGCTTTCGATTATTTATTCGCTCCTTCATCAATTTATTCGTCTCTCCTGAAAAAACATCTCGGTCAAATTCGATTCAACCTTCGTTCCATCAATTTTGTTAACGAAGACACATGTTCGATTATCTCCGCAATTATTACTCGAACTTATTCAATTTTGAAAATTATATTTAGGATTTTAACAAAATCCTACATTGTTTGTAAATTTTGTCATCACATCGAAACCTTAATTTTTGTTATATTGTATTATTAGATAAATACCTTATTTTTTTGTACATCGAATCAGAAATTGGATTATAAAATAAGGACCTTAATTTTGTGCAAATTTTTTATAAAATAAAAACCTTAATTTTGTGTAAATTTTATTATAAAATAAAAACCCTAATTTTGTGTACATTGTTTTATAAAATAAAAACCTTAATTTTTTATAAATCGTATTACAAAATAAAAACCTTAATTGTTTGTAAATCGTATTATAAAATAAAAACCTTAATTTTTTGTAAATTGTATTATAAGTTCAAAGGGATATTTTCATTTTATGGTTACTTTTTTATTATTCTATCATTTTTATATTGCTTTTGGGTCACTTTTAAGTTACTTTTAGGTTATGTCCGAGTTACATCGAGGCTACTTTTATGTTGAGTCTGTGTTTCGTCGAAGTTACATTTAGGTGAAGTCTCTGTACATGTTTCACCGTGTATTATGTATTTTTTACAGTTTTATTTTTATTTTCAATCCACGTTCGTGGTAAGTCCGGGTTAAACGCGATAGACTGTGTACTTAACGAACGGTTATTTTGACCGATGATTGAAACGTCATTAATTGCGTTATGTTTGGAGAGTAAATTGCTCCATCTACAAGATTTAAGTAATGGCGGCGCGTTTGTCAGGCACGCTTCACTCGCGAACTATCGAAAACGACGAACACAAAGAATTAATAGATCCACGAAGGAACATAATTTCGTTAGGTTTCTTGCTCTTGCGAAAAGGTTTCTCCCAAGAAATCTAATTTCTTAATTTCATTTAATAGCGCGACATCGGCGTAACACTGCTTCACTGAGACAGTTGAAAATTTTACTAGATAGCATTTTTATCACTAATAAATTTCACCAAGTATATTCACAATATACTGTTTTATTTATTATACATACGTTCAGATATTTAACACGAGTGTTTCCAATTAGGTAAATACACCAAATACAAATCGTATAGATGATTGATTCACATGTTTTAAGAGTCACCCATATGTGGATGATGTGGTAGTCAAGGTGTTAATCTTACCAAATATATTCACAATATTCTGTTTCATTCATTATTCATACGTTCAGGTATTTAACACGAGTGTTTCCAATTAGGTAAATGAACCAATTACAAATTCTATAGATGATTGATTCACATGTAAATTTAAGAGTCACCCATATGTGGATGATGTGGCAGTCAAGGTGTTAATCTTACCAAATATATTCACAATATTCTATTTCATTCATTATTCATACGTTCATGTATTTAACACGAGTGTTTCCAATGAGGTAAATGAACCAATTACAAATTGTATAGATGATTGATTCACATGTAAATTTAAGAGTCACCCATATGTGGATGATGTGGCAGTCAAGGTGTTAATCGTACCAAATATATTCGCAAAATTCTGTTTTATTTATTATTCATACGACCAAGTATTTAACACGAGTGTTTCCAATTAGGTAAATGAACAAATACTAAGTAGCATACATGATTGATTCGTATCAAAATTAAAGCGTCACCCATACGCGGATGACGTGAAAGTAATAGTGTTAAAAATTCCGCGAAACACCGCGGATAAAGATCCCCTTAAATGGCCGGAGAAAGCGATGTTAAACGAAAAAATAAAAATTTTTCTTTATTCCGAACACACTCGACAGACGGTCCTCTAACAACGCTCGATCAAGATATTTTCCTCTTTCAATAGGGTCGACGTATTTCAACGGGTCTTTTCTGTCCTCCATTTTAATTCCGTCCTTTTGAGTCGCAGCATCCAATTACGAACGACTAGTGCTCGCTCGCCGATAAGAAAGCCGATGTTTTCACGAATCGATTTCGCGAATTTCTTGAATCAGATAGCTTTCGTACAAATGGGAACGGCGGTTCGATTGTTTGCTCAGCATCGGCAATTGAATTCGCAATTGATTGTAAATTTTTAATTTGAATAACGCTTGAACACGAATACTGTTTCGTTTTTTTTTCTCTCTGCCTGCGTTGAATTTTTCCGCGTTTCTACTACCTTCAACTACTCACTTACTCATCTACTCACCTACTTATCTAATTAGCTAATCATTTACTTATTTACTCATCTACTCATCCACTCATCTAGTTATTTACTCCTCTACTCATCTACTCATGTACTCATCCATTCAAATATTTGCGTGCTTATCTATATATTCACCCATCCACTCATCCACGCATCTAATCGTCTACTTACCTACTATTTACTTCTACGAAATCGGGTAAATAGCAAGAATAACGAACGTCGATTAATGCCGTTCTGTGACGAGTATTATAGTACGATACAGTGACTACTAACAAATCGCGGGAATTTCAGAGTGCCGTATCATCGATTCTAAAGAAGAGCTTACGTTTTCGTCGAATCGAGCACGTCGAATACCAAAGTCCGGATCGGAATTGGCGAGGTTGATCTGCATGATAATCGGGGCCAAGCCGGGGCTTCCCTCCGAACGCACACCAACGTCGTATAAATTAATATTTCGAAGTGGAACAAACCTGGAAGACTGACAAGTGTTTTCAGCGGCGAGCTTGTGGCGCAAAAGGCCGCCCACACACGGCCGAATGCCGGGATAACGAGTATCGTCGGCCAACACGATCCCCCATCAAAATTGATATTGTTTGTAATTAACTGGCAAACGTCGCGGCGAATTTAAATCCCTCAATGCATTATGCGAACGTCTAGCGAGAATTATCGTACCGTCGAAGGTTAACCACGATGTTATTTTATTCCTCTGCCGATGATTTACCTTCGTTTACAGGCGTTAATTACGTTCGGACGTCCGACGTTCCTTATAAATTATTGTACCTTGACATTTCGGGGGGTATTTCGGGAACGGGGAGTTATAAGACGCGTGGCGGTACTGAGCGTGACGACACAGCACGTGACGACATATAGCGTGCCGGTACAGCGCGTGTCGATGCTATTGTGCGTTGGGATGCAGTGGATTGGGATACTGCGAGTGTAGTTGTAACGTGTGATGTTAGAATGTCTGTGATTATGGTGCGTGAGATTACAACGCGTGAGGTTATGGCGCGTGGAAGTACGGCGGATGGAATTACAGCACGCGAGATTACAGCGCGTGGAATTTCGCCGCGTGAGATTATGGCGTGTGGAACTACGGCAAGTGGAATTGTAGCGTGTGAGATTACGGCGTGTGGAACTACAGCAAGTGGAATTGTAGCGCGTGGAATTACGGCGTGTGGAATTGCTACGCGTACAACTCCAATGCGTGGAACTACGACAAATGGAATTGTGGTGTGTGGAATTATGGGGCGTGGAACTTCAACACGTGGAATTACGGTGCGTGGAATTACGACGCGGGGAACTACAGTGCGTGGAATTACAACGCGTTCACGTACGACACGTAGATTTGCGATTCATACAAGCACACCGTGTGAATTAGTGCGCGTATAATATCAACTCGTAAAATTACGGTTCCATGGAATAACGACGCGTGGAAATTCAGCGCATGGAATTACGAAGCATGACATTTCTACACATGCACTCTTCCCGCACATCTCGCAATAAAGTAGACAATTAAAGTGCAAGAAATTTCCTGTTGAAACGACAATATACCGAGTCCACTGCCTGTAAAATCAATAATGTACGAGGAACTGAGAGCAACGAAAAATATGAATATAAATAGCAATTATAAAGTGAGTCGAATAGATTAACCTGACCCGTTGCAGTGAATTGAAGTCAATAGCTGCTCTGTCGTGTTCTGTTTCCATACGCGATACACGAATTTCTCGTCTTCTCGAGTGGTACTCGTCTGCTCTGTACATTTTCCGCTAATAGATCCGCTACTATTTATAGGTACCATCGTTCAGAGGTTCACACTAGGTATTTAGCGTTGCTAGTTACAGCTGTTGGTCAAAATTCGAGGCTTTTGTGACTACACACTGGGAGCTTAACTACACAGAAAACATTATTTATTATTTATACAACATTTCGGTGATCTTGACCTTTAGTCTTGTTCGAAAATTAGTTTGGAAATACTCATTCTCACGTAGACACAATAATACTGAAAGTACCTCTAGGGTACCTGCGAAGGTACATCTCAACACTCCTAGGGACAACTGATTCTCTTAAAATGATTGATAGCGAACAATAAGACAAATCCTGACAAATTAATCGTTCCACAGACTTCAGTTCCGAAAATTAAATGATTGATTCTCAAAATACACGAGCATTCGAATGTTCTTGATACACGGCCATCTCATCCTCTAAAAAGCTATAAAATTCGTAAAAAAAATCGGTACCTCAAGAACCTGTAATTTTTCACCGTGTATGCCGATTACGTTTTGACAAATCACCCTCCGCTGATACATTTAAACATATGTCCTACGGTACACACCCCACCGTTTCATCCGACGGAACTGCCCTTTCAAGATCGATCACCCGTGCTTTACTTTTACCCTCGAAGCCCCAAAACGTTTCATGAAAAACGTATCATCGGAGCGATTCGATGATGGTGGTCCTGGTTTGTTGAGGTAGGGAGGTTACGAGTGGTGAAGTTTAAAAAGGGAAAAAAGCACTGTTTAAATAAAACAAACTTCAATCATAAATGTGAAAAAAATATATTCAGCTTTAATCTTGCCTGTACAGACTCTCCTGTCGAACTACATATATACAAGTTTTATGCACCGAACTATGGCGCGTGGAACTACGGCGCGTGGAATTACGGCACGTGAAACTACGGCGCGTGGAATTACGGCGCGTGGAACTATGGCACGTGATACTACGGCGTGTGGAACTATGACGCGTGATACTACGGCGCGTGATACTACGGCGCGTGGAACTACGGCGCGTGGAATTACGACGCGTGGAACTATGGCACGTGATACTACGGCGCGTGGAATTATAACGCGTGCTACTACGGCGCGTGGAACTACGGCGCGTGGAACTATGGCGCGTGGAACTACGGCGCGTGGAATTATGGCACGCGAAACTACGTCACATAGATGGTAACCCAAAACGCATTACGCGTAGTGTCCTTTTTATTCTCGATTGGAGGTTTTACCCGTGAGCACCGTGGCCACTAATGGATAGTTTTGTTCAGCCGTAAACGACGGTATCGAGAAGGAAAATGGCCGTTACCGTAGTGTCGAATTCCATTTGCCGGCTCTGACCATCCATCGGTGCGCACCACCCTCTCGAATGGCTTTTCCGTGTACCGTTTGCACGTTCTTCGGTGCATTTGGCTTTCCCGATCGGTTTCTCGTCGTGTACCAACGTTCTCGAGGTTTACGATTGCCAAGGGCTGTACAGCAAATGACGGGGTTGTAACGTGTCGGGGGACACGTGTTCGTGTTCACAGGCCACCTGCAACGTCGCCGATGTCTCTGTACTCGCTGCGAATTCGTATTCTAGTTTCTCAACTTTTCATGTACGGATGTCTATCAATTGATAAGACACATGTCGTTGTTACTGCAGCTTCTAATATCAATCGGAAAATGTATTGATATTATTTAATGTCAGTGTCAATCGATGATAGTAATTGATGTCGGTATATATTGAGAACAGTGGTGGTATTAATCGATGTGAGAATCAATTGACCGTAATATCGGTGTTAATCGATGTCGAAATCAATCGACGATAGTATCGGTAGTAATTGATGTCCGTATGAATAGATAGGAGAGTCGGTATCGATTGATGTCGGTATCAATGAATATCAATATCGAAGTCAATCGATGCCAGTATCAATTGATATCGACATACAGTACATACATATATGTATACATATGAAATACGTATATTTTTGAGGTTAAAAAGTGCAGCCCGATGCAAAATTAACGAAGAGGTATGTTTTATAAAGTTTACGAGTTAAAAGGGGGTCGTAACAGTGTCCTTGGTATCCCGTTATCGCACGAGGGATCAAAGTTACACGATGGTAATATTTTCTCAGCCAACATCGAGCAAGTCGGTATCGCTGCGTTCGAAATACTCGAATGCGAACTGGATTCGTGACCCGTCGAGCTTTTCGTTTCTCATGCAACCAAGCCGGCGAACCGTGCGTGAAAATGATCTTTCCGATAAATTATTCATCGCGCACACCTCTCGATCGGCGTAAAAATCAATCACGTCGTGTTCCTTCCTTCGACGTGTCGTAACATTCAGGACATAACAATAATTACTTTCTTTTTATATTTAGATAAATATATACTTGTCACAATTGTAGCACTTTATCAAAGTGACAGTCAGTGTAACGGGATTGAAAAAGATTGGTACTGACTATTTCTTACCGAATTCCGTATTTATACACGGTGTCTCATATATACATGTATGTACCAGGTGTATGTATAAGTCTGTTTCGTTTTTTTTTTTTTGGTAAAGAAGACACGTAATTTTCAAGGGTGTAGACATTATTATAGATCCTAGAAAGTTTAGAATATCGAAGGTTCAGCATAACAGTAATAAAAGGCCATGGATCTTCATTTAATGATTTTGCTAAATACTGTTGAGTTTGAGTTGTGTCATCGTCCAATAACTCCTGTAATTGCTCGTCTTCGCTCTTATGTGGTCTATCAAAGCGTTCACTGTCTTTTACATTGAAATCGCCACTTTTAAATTATCGAAACCGTGTGTCACATGTTCTAATCGATGAAGCGTGTTCACCATACGTTTCTACCAGCAAACGATGACTTTCAGCAGCCTTTTCCTTTTGATCGAATAAGAAAAGCCATGCGTGCCACAAATGTTCTAATTCGGGCACAAAATTCAGCATGATCACTGAACGATAAGACAAAGACACTAGATTTTAGCGGACTCAACTTGTACGTGCTTGTCGTTCAATGTTAGACGAACATGATAATGTATAATTCGAATTAATACTCTGCGTACTTTTCGCTCAAGCTATCTCTTAGTTCAACGGGAAAAAAATTATGCATACGCCTGGTATGTCACGTTCATTTGTTGTTGTAAATGATTTGTACAATATACAGCTACATATGTTCGAACATAATTAATTATACAGGTTGTCTCAATTCGATAGCCAGGGACTGTACATCACTGAGTTATGACTCACACTGTCAAATAATGAGAGGGCGGAGTCAACAGAGGGAGCAAATATCATAACGATAATCGTATAGACAAAACGCGTGTCTCGAAACTCGCGTTACACCGCGAATACCGATGTTGCATTCGATCAACACACCGAGAGAAAACATCGTGAACATTTCACGTTTGTCCGGTTAATAAATCAGCGCGTGCCCTCCTAAGTAATTAGAAAACCGATCTCGATTCGAGATTAGCATTCAGACGAAATTCGATAACCTTAATCGTGGGCGAACACGCGACACTAAAGGGGTTTCCGTTTGATCCATTCGATGTTTTATGCGATTATGGCTTCCGAATCAACGTCTTAATTTGCTTTTATGATCAACCTTTTGCAACTTCCATCGAGATCGCGGTAAACGGATCGTCACGGATACGAATTTTTGATCATGTTCTCGAGGGATATTTTTTTCTCGACGGCCGCGTTGTTCGTAAAATGTTCCGCGAACAATAAAAGTAGCCAGCCGGTGTCGATAAAATCTCGGTCGCGCAGGGATTTTTATTCGTCGTTTAACGCCGGTTTTCGTTCGACGGGATGAATGGTATTAATAAATTCCCGGGAACGTGTGCAAACAACGCCACCGCTCACTGTAAATACATCGATAAATTAAAAGCGAGGTGAATAAGCCGAAACGACGTTACGGCGAATTGGACGAGGAACCGTTTCGCCGATCTTTCCCTGAATCCTGTCCAAAAATTTCTCGGTCGTTTTGGCATTCAACGCACACCGCCCTTTTTTCCGAACTTGCCGTCAAAAACCGGTCGAGGGACTCTCGCGCACGTTCCGACCGATAAATTCTACGGTAAGTGGAATTGTAGCGCGTGGAGTTATGGCGCGTGTAATTGCGATGCGTGATACTATGACGCGTGCAATTATGGGGCGTGGAACTACGGTGCGTGGAATTACGGCGCGTGTAAATACGGCGTGTAGAACTCCAACGCGTGAAACTATGACAAGTGAAATTGTGTCGTATGGCATTTCAATGCGTGGAATCATGGAGCGTGGAACTACGGCGCGTGGAATTACCGCGTGTAGAACTACGACAAGTGGAATTGTGTCGTGTAGAATTACAACGCGCGGAATTACGGGCCGTGGATTTCCAACGCGTGGAATTACGGCGCGTGAAACTACGGTGAGTGGAATTACGGCGCGTGGAATTACAACGCGTGAACGTACGACACGTAGATTTTCGATTCGTACAAACGAGAATTGGACGAGGAACCGTTTCGCCGAGCTTTCGCTGAATCCT
Source organism: Coelioxys conoideus (assembly GCA_947623535.1). Classification (NCBI taxonomy): domain Eukaryota; kingdom Metazoa; phylum Arthropoda; class Insecta; order Hymenoptera; family Megachilidae; genus Coelioxys; species Coelioxys conoideus. Next base: position 2,906,596 of record OX392451.1, on the reverse strand, counting down.
GTCCAAAAATTTCTCGGTCGTTTTGGCATTCGTCGCATGCGGCCTTTTTTTCCGAAATTGCCGTGGAAAAACCGATCGTGCGACGCTCGCGCACGTTCCGACCGATAAATTTTACTTTAGTTTATGTACGGACCAGCGGCTTCTACGTCATCGCGTGAAAGTTTTACGTCAAAATGAAACGCGGAGGACGTATACACGCGGGGAAACTCGTTGACATTGGGGGAAGAGCCGAATACGGGGACGAAACTAAATATACGCGAATCCACGGAAATTTATGATCTGAGAGGGATTTAGACTTAGGGGTATGTTACACTCGTGGAAAGAGTCAATCTAGGAAAATATTGGTCTGAGGGGAAATACGTATATGGAGGAAACGGAAACACACGATTAATTAGACTTAGAGCAATTTGGAAACCTAGAGCAATTGTGAAACCTGGATCAATTATGAAATACGAAAGTATAGAAACAGAGTTAAATTTAAGTTGTTATCAGATAGCATAAATATTGCAGTTCATCAAATATTCCAGTTCATCGTTCCTAGTGACTTTTATACCCAAAGAATGCGTTAATTCGCTGCGATCGATCTCACTAGATAAAGTTCTTTTCAGAAGAAATTCCTCGATAAACGAATTCCTGTTAAACCATCCCTCCGAATCGCCTTTCACCGTTTCGCGATAATTTCCACGTAAAATTGCCTCAAAGTAGGGTGAAAAATTCTGGAAAGCGTAAAAGATTATGTTCCCGACGAGTTCCAGTAATTTATCGATCGCACACGAGAGTGGTAAAGTAGTTTTCTGAGAAACTTTCAACCGTTGGCCCACTTTTTGCATCGAATCCTTTTAAAGGGTTACAAAAGCAATCCTAGGGGAATCACTTTGGCGGAACAATCGGAACGTTCTGGCACAACAGCCGCGGACGACGAAAAAACCTACAAAATGGCCGATTCTCGTTCGTTGTACTTGCAAAGTGATCGATATTTGCATTGCAAAGGAACGAGCGTGGTCGAAAATTAGGCTCTTTTGAGTCGCTTCGACAGAAAAGGCTGTCGTGGACAATTTGTGAGCATAATTTTTTAGGTTAGGTCCACCCCCACGATTTGTGCGAAGACAAAGAAATTTGCAACTCTCCGTTCGTTCTTCTTTTTTACTATTATACTTTCATCATTCTCTCTCACTATTCTATTGTTCGCTCTTAAGGGAACGTTTCTTCTGTGTAACCTTTCAGGAACGTCTTTTAACCTAACCTATATAAACTAACCTTACACACGCCGAATAAGTTAGGTTAGATTGATTGACGAGTAAAGTACTTTCGTTCTTTTACTTTCTTTTGAACTTTCTTTCATAGATTTTGTTTTTTCGTTTCGTTCAGAAGTTTATAGGGAGTTCATAGGATATTTTTTCTTTGATCTTACGTTTGAAGTATTGGTAGAATAAATGTTTCACGCGTTCTTTATCACCATTTTCATATTTCAGTGAGAACCTCTGTTTCTCAGGTGCGTTTAAGTATCTTCACCCATTTATCAACAATTTTTTCTCGTTTCTAGCGAAAGTTATGTTTTTTGAACTTTCTTTCGTAGATTTTATTTTTTGGTTTCGTTTAGAAATTCATAGAGAATTATGGTATTTTTTTCTTTGATCTTAAAGAGTTTGAAGAGCTGTTAGAATAAATATTGTACACATTCTTTATCGCCGTTTTCATATTTCAGCGTCTCTCAGGTATGTTGAAGCATCTTTACCCATTTATCAACAATTTTTTCTCAGTTCTAGCGAAAGTAATGTTTACAAAATGTTTATAGCATCGAACATCAAAGTTCTTCGGACTTTCAAATATTTCGCCTTTCCGTTTCTAATATTTTCCTTCGAGATCTCGTTTTTTTTAATTTCGCTCGAATATTTTTAGATTCGCTCCACTTTTTCTGCTTACGTTATAATACTCTCGCCGCTTTTGAAACGTTGCTCGTCGAGCACGTTACCGAAAAATTGTTGTGTTCGCGCGCGAGTTTGATTTCCGACTGCTCGAAAATATTTTCGAATAATTACTCGAACATATTCTGCCCGTTAAAACGCGCGGGACGATGGCGAAAATAGACAGCCGACGCGTTACAGAAGTTCCTTCGATATTGTCGTGTTTATAGAACGGAGAAGTTAATTTATTTAAAAATACATGCGTCTCGATACAGTTTCCTAGCGAACATCAATTCGGAACAGTTTTTCTAAGGTGACTTAACGTGCCAGATATTTTTTCAATTTTCTAAAGTGACCCCGAAAATACAGTCATTTAAAAGATTGCACGGTTTCGTGGACGACCGCTGAAATTTCAGCCACTCCGTTACTTCTTTGAAACGGGAGCACGATGAATCTTCGCGTTAATCATAAATATTTCATCGTCGAAAGCCGAAACGATTTATCAGCTACGTTCGATTCATTTCGGTGCATTCTGTCGTTGATATACCGTGAAATGTCTTACTGTTGCGAATTAACAAGAGTTTGTTACACTTTTACAAACATTTAATTAAGAAATATTTGATCATTGCAATAACGAAGTTTTTCATTGTTAACTGTAACAAAATTTTTAATTATTGATAATAAAAAAGTTGGTGAATATTGTCAATAACAAAGTTTTTGACTGGTAGCTATGACAAATGTTTCATTATTAGTATTATGTATGAAAGGTCGAAGATATTTGTTTAAATTAAAATACTTTTAGCAAGTGAGGTTAGGTGATGGACTGTTACGAACCTAACCTATAAGTTTTCAAACTTAACAAGACTTTTCAGGATGAATTTCGAAGAATAATATTCTTTTATTAGAACAATATAGTGTTTCGAATAATATCCTTAATATATTATAATATTAGGAAATCGTTTGAACCTGAGTCCAAAAGAATTCATGGTACAGCCGAAGAGAATGGAGTAACGAAACTGAGAAACAGCAAGTTTTTCTCTGGAAACTTAATGCTCGATGTTATAAGATTATTTTTATTTGCTATTTTTACACCTATCGGTTCGGTAACGTTGCGTTAATGGGGTACGGTTCATCATTATAAATAATGGACCTCGAAATCGATAAATGTCAATCGATCGGGAAGCATCGTTTCTTTCATTTAACACAGAAGGAACCTAGATCCAAACGAAACTTCGAATCAAGGAAAATTTATACCTAAACGATTGCAAACGTCCACGATCGTTCGACGCATTGAAGTTCCACGCGCCCTAATTCCACACACCGTAAGTCCACGCGCCATAATTCCACCTGCCGTAGTTCCACGCACCGTAATTCCACGCGCCACAGTTCCACCTGCCGTAGTTCCACGCGATGGAGTTCCAAGCGCCATAATTACACGCGCCGTAGTATCACGCACCGTAATTACACGCGTCATAATTCCACGCGTTGGCGTTCTACACGCCGTATTTCTACGTGCCACAATTCTATGCGAGAATACGATTATATGTATCGATTACACGATCGATTTTTTTTTCTCGAGGAAAATGTTGAACGTGGAAGTACGGAGTCTGCAAAGACGGAAGAACGGTATCCTTCGGGTCAGTTTTGGCACAGAAAGGTTGGCAATACACGTGGCAACGAGGCGACGAAGGTCACCACTGCTAGTGTAAAATTAACTTTAATCCCCAACAGCCTCATTACCCCTCTGTCGTGCTGTTCGCTTAAAAATTATGTATTTTTATGCCACGGCTATTTTTCCCTATCGCGTTTTTCAATGGAATTTCATCGCGGATTTTATACGGTGCCGCGATCGAAATTGTTATTAAAGCGTTAATTATTATCGACGCGATATGCCGTGATATAACCGTACGGGTCAACGAACAATAAGTCGAGCTGTCGGCTCGACAAATTCGGAATTTTGCGTTCGGCCGAATTTTCGTTAATCCGTTTATGCTAGTTTATTTCGCGTATTCGGGAAATTAACGCGCGGCAAATTAGCATCCTGAGTTTCGTCTCAATTAGCAGGATACTTCTGTTTCGTACGAAATTCACCGTATCGATGAAATCTCTTTGATTAATGGATTCGAATCCGTCTTCACCGAATTCTACCGATTTAACGTTACTCTTAGTTGGTATCTGCTCGTCAGTTAGTATTGCACCGGTTTCGTTGATCATGCTTCGTCCGTTGAATTCTACGAATTCGGTTATAGTTCTGTTCCGTTCTATGCTCCGGCTTTGCTTGCCATGCTTTATCGATTCCAGTTTATCAATCAAATTCCAACTGAACTGTCGCTGTGTTCTGTTACTTTGGTTACATTGATCAAATTCTGCAGCTGTTGTTTGCCATTCAATTATTTAGTTATACAAACATCCACATATTTCTTATCCAGTTACCTAATTGTAGAAACACCTATACGTCTAGGTATTCAGTTTTTTCTTTATTTATTTAAATTTGTAATTGGTAAGTAATCATCTAGTTATCTAGTCATCTGGTCATGTGGTCATCTAGTTATCTAGTCATCTAGTCACGCTGGCACCAAGATATCTAGTGATCCAGTCATCTAGTCACCTTGTCATCTAATTATTCATTTATCTAGTCATCTAGTCATCAAGTTATCTACTTATCTAATCATCTAGCAATCTAGTTATTTAGCCACCTTGTTATTTAATTATGTAGTTATCTATTAATCGAGTCATTTGATCGTCTAGTGATCAAATTATCTAGTAATCTAGTTGTACAGAAATCTCGATGTCAAGTCACCTGATTCGTTGTTACGTTAGTCGCCCAACGCGGTCGTGTGACAGTGCTACCAACACCGAAGACGTATCGATAAAATCTCCATAGAAAATCAGGTATTACTCCGCCATTTCCTTTTGCACAGAATTCGTTGGTGTTTGATCGTAGCCAGCACGGCTAAAGCGGTTCATTACTTGGAACATTGTTACACTTTGTTCTGGGGGAATTGCTGGTTGACAAAACACAGTGAACAACTCCGTTAGCAGCATCAAAGTTTACCATTAAAAAGTCGATAGCAGTTCCGCTTCCTGTCGTGGCTCGCTGTGACACGTATAATGCCCCGGCCTTTATTCAACCCCCCTAATTAAACTAGCAACCCCCCGTGTGTCCAAACTGTCCTTTGTTCACGTCACGTGACACGAGCTTGCCGTTGACACGACGAAGGTTCTCGCTCGGCAGGCTTGTTTGCTGAATCGATATCGCTTTCTGTGGTTGCCGTTCGTCCGAGCTTCGAATGTTTTGCTTCCTTTGGTCCTGCGAACTTTCGCTTTGAAATTCGCCGTTCGCGCCACGCGGAAACCGTTGGCTGCTTGTAACGATTTTCAGTTATTTTCTGAACCGAACGAATGGCTATCGGAGACGATTCATAGTCGCTCGCGGAGATGCGATCGATGACAATATAGTGCACGTTGATTTTGCCGCGCGGCGACGCGCATTCTGCCGAATAGTTTATTGAATTATAGCGCAGTGAATTGTAACACGTTGAGTTAGGACGCTGGGAATTATGCCGAGTTGAGTTATAGCACGGGGAATTATGTCCCGTTGAATCACTGCGCGTGGAGTTATAGCGCGTTGAGTTACGGCGCGGGAAATTATGTCGCGTTGAATTACCGCGCGTGGAATTATACCACGTTTTTAACATTAAATAGTCTAAAAGTATGCGAATTCTTTCGGTGGATAGTCGGAATTCCATCGAATTCTGTCATAATTATTGCGGAAAAACATGAGTTAATATTTTTGAAACGAAATTTTATTTTGACCTCCAACAGACAAAACTACCGAGTACAGCAAACAATTAATTCGTCAACCCGTTTAAATAATTCGATTGTACCAGCAGCATCGCCATTATTCAAATATGACAACAGAGTGTTTCGTTCACCGCGCGAAGCGACAGAGACGATGCGAAAAAAAATCTTCCTAAATTGAATTGTCCCTTATATTTGCATCGTTGGCCGAACTCCGCGGGAAGAGAATTTCGAATCTCGTTTTCGTCCACTTGAATAAACAGAAAGTTTCCCTGCAATGAGACACCAGATATTATTTCAATTTCAATTATCGGAGATCCATGAGTGGCAACCGGAGACGGCGAATCTCGAAATATGGCTTCCGTCAAATTTCACTACAAATTAAGTTCACCAACGAATATTTGTAATTCAATAAACTAGTTTCATATTCAGTGAAGAGAACATTGATAGAAATTTTGTAATATATAATAAATTTGTTGGTTTTGGTATGTCATTGTTATGGCAATTTCTGCGACACGCGTTATATCACCTTACGTTAGATTTCTTTGTGCACGGTTGTTATGCATTAGATCATGCCGCGTTAAATTATCACGTGTTATATCGTCACACGGCAAATCATTACGCATTAGAATGCCATGCGCCATTTCACCACGCGTTCTGCTTCCATCGTAATTCAACGCGCCGTAATTCTATGTATCGTAGTACCACGTGCCATAATCCGACGCGATGGAACTCTAAGCGTGGTAATCTCGCGCGTCGTAATTTCACGCGTTGTAATTTCACGCACCGTAGTTGCGCGTCTGACAATTCCACGAGCTGGATTTCCACGCACTGGTATTCCAAGCGTGGTAACTCAACGCGCTGTAATTTCACGCGTTGTAATTTCACGCACCGTAGTTGCGCGTCTGACAATTCCACGAACTGGATTTCCACGCATTGGTATTCCAAGCGTGGTAACTCAACGCGCTGTAATTTCACGCGTTGTAATTTCACGCACCGTAGTTGCACGTCTGACAATTCCACGAGCTGGATTTCCACGCACTGGTATTCCAAGCGTGGTAACTCAACGCGCTGTAATTTCACGCGTTGTAATTTCACGCATCGTACTTGCACGTCTGACAATTCCACGAGCTGGATTTCCAAGCGTGGTAATTCAACGCGCTGTAATTTCACGCACCGGAATCCTACAGCGCATAGAGTTACCACGCTTGGAATCTTAATGCGTGGATATCCAATTCGTGAAATTACGCCGCGTGGACTTATCGCGCGTGGAAATTCAGCTCGTGATGTTGCAGGACGTCCAACTACGGTGCGTGAGATTGAAATTCGCAGAGTCGAGAATTCGTCGATCGATCGATCGAACGATCGGTTTCACGGACGGAAAAACGATGATGGAGCGTTTCCGGTCGCGTCGGCGTTGACGCTAACGCTGGCTACAGCAAGATAATTGAACGAGTGCTCCAATTATTTGCCCGCCGAATGGAATAGCGGCTGGAAGCTTTTTAATCCGATATCGTAACACGATTTCCGAACTTTTGAGGCCTATTAGAATGTCAGTCGCGTCGCGCCGTCGTACACTTCCCCTTTTTCGTTCCGCGTGCTGCTGCATTACCGACTAATGAATTGGGTTACGATCGTTCAAGTGGGCTTTGAAGAATATCCGGCCGCTAATAAAAGAACACGCCGACGAAACGGGGAGTCAAAAAGCGACCCGCCATTTATACCGTGATTCCCGAACCATCATTTACTCCGGCCTCCGCGCTAAAAACTTCGTTTCAACGCTAATCCGGACCTGACCTAACATAACCTAGAAAAAAAAAACATACCATTCCGCATTGTGAGGATCGCATGAAAGGGACCTTTGAACCGCGCCGCGATGAGTGTGAAATATGAAAAGCGGTTATGCAAATATAACCTAACTTAATTGAAAAGTGCACCTAACCTGTGTGACCGACTAGTCGACTAGGTTACATCGATCCTTCCTTTTTCTGCGATGCACGCACACTTCCGTTTCAACCACCATGCGTTCAGATAGTATAACCTAACCTGATGAAAAAATATTTTGTGTAAAAAATATGTATATTGTTTGTGTATATTATTTGATGTAAACAATATAGAGAAAATTTGAAACTCTAGGGCGGGAATTTTAAGGTACCACGAATAAGTAAAAAAAAAATGGTATGAAAGATACCTAACCCGGACGTAACCGCGCCCCTTCGCAAGAAAGTGCCCTTATCAGGGACAAAGGAATGATAGAACGCGAAGAAACCGATGGAAAAGTAAGTACAAAAGAGAAACAGAAAGTATAGAGCCGGTTTATCGGTTTCTTTGTGCGAGGAGAATGGAAAAATTGGTCTCGCGTTTCGACGCCTGACCTGGTTACGTCCGACAACATCAAAGCTTAGGCAAAGTCCAGGAAAACTTGTCCTTTTTAAGGTTATGCTTCTGTAAAGCTTGCTCCCGGTAGTTGGATTCACAGAATCTTGTTTGTACGCTTCGCGATGTTTGCCGGCATTCCGGAACGTATGATTTATGAACCATGACTCGCGCATCGAACTTCATGCACGTATACGTTGAATAAATATGTGAGACTCGTTGACTTTTCGCAATTTGATAGCGAATGAGAGTGCAAAAGTTTACGATGGCACGCTTGATTCGGATACTGGCTCAGCGTTTCGTATCTTGGAAGTGCAATGCGTCAAAATACCCACGCGTAATACCCACGTCCAAATACACTATGTGGGGTTACCACGCGTGGAGTTACCACGAGTAGAAATACGGCGCGTGGAGTTACGACGCGTGGAGATACGGTACGTGGAGTTACCACGAGTAGAAATACGACGCGTGGAGATACGGTACGTGGAGTTACCACGAGTAGAAATACGACGCGTGGAGATACGGCGCGTGAAGATACGGCGCGTGGAGTTACGACGCGTGGAGATACGGTGCATGGAGTTACCACGCGTGGAAATACGGTGTGTGAACTTACCACGCGTGGAAATTCTAACACGCGGAGGTCCGATATGCGTGGAAGTACATCGTGTGGAAATACGGCGCGTGGTGTTACCGCGCGTGAAAATAGGGTGCGTGGAAATATCGAGCGTGACTCCCCCCCATGCACAATAATAGAACCTATCATAATCTAACGCATGCAAATACACGTGACAATTTAACGAGTAGCCTTCTAAAACACATTTATATAATCCACTTACAATATAACTCTTTCAGTGACATAAACACTCGTACAAAAGGGGCAAAAATTGAAGAGTGCCTGTGCCATTCAGCAAAAAATGATAAGCATAGAAAGCTTCGACGATCCTCGAGCGAAGTATATCCACAGAAAAGTTCTCCGTATCCACGATTTTCTCGAACGGAAGAGACAAATCCTCTTCCGGATACGTGTTAATTACTCGAAATGGCTTATCGCAATTTGCATAGCTCTCCTGGAAGAATTGTTCAGCGGACAAGAAATAAAAACGTAGTCGGTGCTCACTTACCGCGTTCAATTCTTTAAAAAGTGTTCCTTAACCAAAGTTATGGCCGCGAAGTTCAACACCGGAGGTTCATAATTTTTCTTCCGTTCCACCTCCTTTCCTCGATGAATCGCATCATTCTCCCGACCGTTGAAGATGAACTTTCTTGGAAAATTAACGGGTTCCCGGTCATATCCGAGTCTTATTAATTTCCCGAGATTTTACGGGCTGGGATTAAGTAAAAAGTAACCAGGGTTATTCGCGTTTCGGTACGAAATTAGTAGCCGTGTAATCGGATTCGATCGATTACACAGATGATCGAAATTAGTTCGTGTTACCTGGACGGATGCAAATAATAGGTTCTAGTTACAAACGGTACACGTACCGAACAAACACTGCAGATAATAATTTGTGCTTATGGGAAAGTGTAAAGTTCAGGTAGAACGCGATGACGTGGTTATTTCTGGGTGGACCCATACATGTTTGATTATGGCTGCTGCGTAATCCATCATGAGGGATATAGGGATATTTCGGTATATTCCGCAGTACTGATTGATTGATTGATCGATTACCCTGAGAGGCGAATATAACACTTCACCGAGCTTCGAGTAGACGCGTTTTCATTAGAACCACCTTTCGACGTGATACGATTGTTAAAAGGAATACGATTGAACAAAATGGACGCTGCTCTTTCATTTATCTCGATAATTGAAAGATCCGAATGATTTCAAAGAAGTCTCGTAATGTTCAAGCATTCGGTGAATTCATAGATGCCATCACATTAAAAGAACAAGTTATTCAAAATATCAGACAATTCAAGAAATTCAAGCAATCCAAGAAATTTAAGAAATTCAAGAAATTCAAGAAATTCAAGAAATTCAAGAAATTCAAGAAATTCGAGAAATTCAAGAAATTCAAGAAATTCAAGGAATTCAAGAAATTGAAGGAATTCAAGGAATTGAAGGAATTCAACAAATTCTAAAAACTCCAGACTCAATAAATTCAATAAATTCAATAAATTCAATAAATTCAATAAATTCAATAAAGTCAATAAATTCAATAAATTCAATAAATTCAATAAATTCAATAAATTCAATAAATTCAATAAAGTCAATAAATTCAATAAATTCAATAAATTCAACTAATTCAACTAATTCAACTAATTCAACTAATTCAACTAATTCAACAAATTCAAGGAATTCAACAAATTCAAGAGATTTAAAAAATTCATCAAATTCGAAAGAGTTCAAACTGTTGAAAGAATTGAAAGGGTTCAATCGAAGAATCGATTAGAATTACCCATGGTACAAGGGGGTTTCTAAGAGTTCGCTGCGGAGCGAAAGAATTTCATTATATTAAACTTATCCGAATAACAATGTCCACGCCGTATTTCATTCGGCTAAGTCGCCAGTATCTGGTAGCTTAAAATATTTCGCATTTCGTGCAACACGCAAATGAACGAATGTTTAGGGCGACGATTTATTTGCTGTTGGCGGAAGGAAAGGGGTCTACGAACATAATCAGCCACGCGATTGAAAGCAGACACGAATCGGATCGAATTCGACGTCCTGTGCCCTTATCTCTCTCTCTCTCTTTCTCGTCCTCGGAGATACATTCAAATCAGATTTAAATCACCGACGACGATTTACATAAGGACCACGGGGTCTTTTGCGTCGCGGAAACAGTAGGAGGTTTTCTTTATTCAAGCACCGTCGAATAAGTCGTTTACCCCGTAAACAGAGCCGTTCCACAAAACGTGTACAACGTTAACCGAGTTAAACCCGGTCTCATTAATAATTCATGGTAGCGGCGGTGTATAGCGTGGCGATTATTTAAATAAATTCTGAATTGGATACCGTGGCTGAAAAACGTCAATGAAAATACGATATCGCGTCGCGTCGGGGTGTTTAAAGAGGATTCGCCAACAATGGTGGCGAAACGAGGAACTAGCCGGCCTCTCTGCGCAACGAGGATATATTAGAACACAGATTGCGCGTTAACGATAAACGCTGTTCCGCCGGTTAATTCTCTCTCGTTTCACGGCGTCCTGAAAACTCCCCAGATAGAAAATGGTGTCCGCCACCCGGAATACGTTGTACGCGTTGGGAACACGCTTATTTGCATGGTTATGGCACCGAGAACTTAATTCCGCGGTCGCCTTTTAACGAAAACAATTGGAATTTATTATTAGGTCCGCCGGAAAGTTCTGTTCGATTATTTCGTTTCAAGAACGCGTACACTGCCGCTCGAAAATATGTGGACATTTTCTTTATTCCTATAGCTGTCTAAAACAGCTTATGTCTTTGGTAAATTTGATTACCTTTTACGTATTTCAATTCGTGCATGTTTGATGATCATATTCTAATAGTGATTCATTAAATATAATGATAAAAAATAATTACATGTTTCATTATTTCAGTATAAATAAGGTTCCACTCAGATTTTAACATCATCCACATCATTACCCCAAAACTCGATACCTAACGAGTAATTTCATATTATTATCTGAAAATTTTCTTCACATATACAAATTAAACATTGATATTGAAAAATTGTTTTCGGACCACTTAGATTCATAAGGAGGGCCGTATGTTGGTTATGCCTGATCCAGGATCCGTTTCTCTAATAGAATACCTGTCGAATCAACAGGTTCTAATCGACAACTCTGTTTGTTACAGGAAGGAGTCATGGGAACTGTATGAAGCCTAGACGGGCAACATCTATCCCCATCAGCTCGTAGAACCCCGATGGGGCACCACCCGGAGCAACCCGATCGATTCGTAAAATCAGCCATGCTCTGATTTTCCTCCATTCTTCCTGATTATCCTCCTTCACCGTGGAAGGAAGCTGACGCGTCGCAACGGACCAGACAGGGAGTAAAACAGCGAGAAGCGTAAGATTGTCCCGCGTGCCAAGAAGATGCGGTTGTTCGCGTGGCCTGGCAGCGTGACTCGCTACGGACACGTAAACGATGAATTGGCGTGCAGCGATGTTGGCTCGGCGGAGAAAAACGGCAGCAGCAGGAGCAGCAGCTGTGGTGGCAGCAGCCAGGCCAACGAGCTTACCGGAATCAGATTCGGGGAAAAACCGGGCGAATACCGCGTGCACACCATCGGCTGGGCATGTACGTCATCTACCCGGCGGACGAGCTGTTGCGTATCTATGAGAACCCAGTCCGTGAACCTAGCCCAGTGTTAACCGGCGAACGTCGAGGTAGCTGCCAGGTGACCGTGATCGCTGTCGACGCCGAGAAAGAGCGACCGGTCGCCCAACAGAAGCCCAGAGGGCGCAGGGAGAAGAGGAGGGAGCGCGGGCACGCGCGAAAAAAGAGAACGGGCCGTAACGAGGCGGGACGTAAAGAGATCGCGAAGGGCAACCACACCGGAACTATGATAAATAGCCGCGCGACGGTCGAGGATGCCTCGAATCCTCTCAAGGACCTCGTGCAACCGGGGCTCAACGAGCCGCTCAAACAGCACAATGCGTCCGCGCTCAAACTCGTGCAGACCGGTGAGTACAGCGTCCACTTTATTTAGAGACAGCTCTCTTGAAATATGCTATACACGGTCTTTCATGCAGCTGAGTTTCGAAATCTATGATACCTTTTCTAGGAAAATTAAAATCATACAGGATTTTAGCTTGATTAAGCTTCGTGGAGATTTGAACATTTTTAGGGAAGTCTATATGGATGAGATGTTAGGTTCATGTATGAGACTAATGATCATACTAGAGAGTAATGATCATATTAGAGTTTCAAAATCTAGGATACCTTTCCTGGGAAAAATTTTATATCATACAGGACTTGAGCGTGTTTAAGTTCCCTGAAGTTTTGAGAACTTTCATGGAAGTCTATATATTATAGATGAGACGTTAGGTTCATACTGGAGACAGACCCCATGAAATATGCGATCCACGAATTTCCCAGCTAAGTCTCCCGAATATAATAAATTTAACGAGTATCTCCTTGCTCGCGAACTATCGTGCGTCCTTCAAAATTTATTTAAAGAAATGATTAATAAGTTGATGACGCGCCAGTGTAAGCCTCGGCCGAATCACGACGAAATCCGGCCAGATCCAAAAATTCCATCGTCCAACGATCTGCCCGTCCCACGAAGGTGTCCGTTACATCGATCGACCCTTTGTGTATCGAATTGGAAACTTTGCTAACAAGAAAATGATATCCTCCTCAGGATTTCAATTATGCTCGACCCTCCTGACTTCGGGACCGCTCGCGAACGGTGGCGGACGATCCCTTCCCTCAAAGTATTGCCCAAAGGTATACTAAAGGATGACGTACGACCCACTAGACTACATTAGATTGCCGTTGCTTTTCGCACGAACCATAAGGTATCATTGCATGGAACTCCTTGGGGAGACTTTCGGGAGGCAGGTGGGCTCCTTCTTTTTCGCGATCGTTCCTGTTTTCGTGCATTTCCTGCCAAGGACTAGTGTATGGCAACTACAATGAGAGTTAGGGACAAATTTGTACACTTGGAATATAGAAAGAAAAACAATATTTTCTATGTTCTAAAATATTTCAGTATATGTAGCTGGTTTTTATACGTAACGAAAGATGAAACCTGTTCGTTCAGTATCCTATTATCTTTTATCATGACGTACCATTATAATATTACTACAGAGGTATGTTTATATTATCATGAAGTACTATGATGTTGCAACTTCATCTTTCACCATCGCATTTATTTATCCTTAGCATTTGAAGCTTAGCTAACACTGTACAGTGTAGACAGTAGGCATAGACTCCCTTAACCCTTTGAGCTATAGTGATTAGATACTAATCATTCTTCAGTCACCTCGACGTTGCACAAGGGGTTAAATATATATTACTATATATTATATAGGTATTATTTAATAGTACTATATATTGTATTATATATATTATATATTAAATATATAGTTAAATAAATAGCCGTAACATACTCGCTAAATTGTAATGCTCGTCATTATTTATCAGACGTTTCCTGCATCCGATTCGTCCCTTTGAGGCGCGAAGGAAGAAACGTCTTTGACTCCGTGTGACACGATAAAACTTGTACTATCCAATTATCTTGTTATTCGAACATGAATATCGGGATTACACGTGGCACGATCAAAGGTACGCCTCCGGCTCCATCCGCACACGCGTGTACACGCGTTCCGTGTTCGAAGGCCGTTTCACACCGATATTTAGTGAGTCGGCGAAGTTGTAAGTTTAGGGTTCCGCGTTGTTCGTTATGGCAGCGTCCAATACAGGGTGTCTCGTAACTCGCGTCGAACTCGAAAAGGGGTTGTAGGGGAGGTGATCCTATGTAACTTTTTCCTTTGCAAAAATGGGGTCTAGGCTCTCGTTGAAGACACCCTGTATACCGGAGGTTCCTTTTAATGCGCGTTTCGCTTTCGTGTTCGGGTCCCGTGGCTCGGTTTATGCGTTCGCCGAACGAGGCCGATGGCTCTTGTAATATGTAAACAAGACTCCAGGGACAAATCTGTCCCCCTGAAAATCCCCTTCAATTCCTGGCGAATGTCGATTCCACGCGTTTTTTTATCCCTCCGTCAATCTCTGCGTATCCGACGCGATCGTCGGATATAATAATACACCGCTAGGGAATTATGGCAACTTCGAACGATCGCTAAAAGGCGGTCTCTTGGTGATGAACATATATTGAAATCTTGATGTTGCGGGTATTTATTAGTTGCAAGGGATTCGATAAGAATTGCTGGGGCATCCAAGATTAACCCTTATCGATCGCTAACTTTTTACACGCGATTGTCACTAGGCTGTAGCTGGTTTCTGTAAATGTGCGACAAATTAGTTTCTATAATAACAATAGTGTCTGTAGAATTTATTGAAATATCTCGACAGTTTGCGCTTGGTTTTGTAGGGACAAGAAGTATTCAAGATCCCTTGAACAGGTTTCCAAGAAATTCTAGTTGGATCTTTAGATTCCAAGGCATCCTAAGGACTTTGTCTAGAGTCCCCAGAATTCCTAGTTACTAGAGTCTCCATAATGTCCAGGATTTCTGAAATCATATGTATCCCTAAGTTCCTTAGGTTATTCGGAATCTGTAAGACCCCCTAGGATCTCTATGGTCCCTAGAAATCCTACAGTTCCCTGGGTCCCTAGATATGCCCCCTAGAAAAGAAAAGTCCCTACTCTACGCACCGAAAGATCTCTAGGATTCCTAGAATCCTCCTAGATCCCTATTCTGGTATCTTCGTAGATTCTTCTAGAGACTCAAGATAAAAGTAATAGCGGAGTGTTCTTGTAAAGAATATAGCATTTTTCCCCAGATTGGCATCTTTCCTAGAAAATATTTGCTCCCTCGATGTTGTACATACCGAAGTATAATTAAAATCGAAATTTTAATGGTATATTCGACTATGTTGCATTTTCCCATCTATCAGAATGTTCATAATTCTTGAACGCAGTTTGAACGCGGTGCCAATTTCCGAACAAAGTCACTAGACGCCGTTTAACGAGTCGGCCGTTGCCAACCGGAGAAACGCGGAACGTCGACCGGAAGCGAGTACACTTTGGCACGGATCTCCCTTCAATTTTTCCCTATATATCCTGCAGACAGCCACGGTCCCGCAATATCCAAGCTTTCGGGGATGATCTTATCGTGCGAGGGCGATGTTCTAAACGATAAATTTTGAGGAAACGGCAGCGTACCGGAGTCTTGGAAATCGCTTTGGCATAGAAACTACGGCCATTAAAGCGTCGCGGGATTCTTTGTGCACATCCCAGACACGTCCGACGAAACTGAGGGAAATTTATCAGGTAGCTTGTTCCAAGAATGTAACATCTATCAAACTATCTTCCCGTTACTTGTACGGCCGATGAACATTTCACGAGTCAATCGATAAATCGAATATCGATACCGTTGCTTGTTCGGCCGACGAACATTTCGAAAGTTAATCGATAAATCGAATTTCGATACCGTTGCTTGCTCAGTCGATGAATATTTCTCAAAATTCATCGATTAAACGAGTTCCAATGCCGTTCCTCGGCATCCTTCATTAACCATCGAATAATTAGCAATCGTCTGACGATAACGATAGGATCGAGTGTGTCCCAAGCACCACTTTCAAATTGATACACAAATATT
Organism: Coelioxys conoideus; assembly: GCA_947623535.1. Classification (NCBI taxonomy): domain Eukaryota; kingdom Metazoa; phylum Arthropoda; class Insecta; order Hymenoptera; family Megachilidae; genus Coelioxys; species Coelioxys conoideus. The sequence continues at coordinate 2,890,308 of OX392451.1, read as the reverse complement.
AATTGAATCCATATATATGAATGTCAATTAAATTGATATAAAAATGTGAATTAAATCGATACACATATGTGAATTAAATGGAGATATATAAATGTCAATTACATTGATATACAATAAATGTGAATTAAATTGATGTGCAAATAACAATTTAATCTATATAAAAATTAGCAAACAATAAACCGGAGGAATGCGAGCAGACTAAAGATAATTTGAAATTGTTTAACACTAAACCTACCTACGTATAATGGACAATTGCTTCGAAGTTAATAATGAAATTGAAAAATAAACGAACAACCTACGAAACACAAATTAATGCACAAGTTAATTATCCTGACGAGTACCAGCATAGATCGAAAGAAAATAACCCTATCAAATTTTGTAACTTAAAAATAGGAAATTTGTGAAAGGGTCATTTGACCGCTCTGGTGGTTTCGGTGTTAAGAGTAGAAAGTGGTAATATCGACTAGAGAGTTTCTCTTTGCTTTGAAAAGAAAAGAAGGAAACGTCGTTACGGAAGGAAGAGTCGCGAAAGGGAAAAAATGGATTTAAAGGAACAGAGACGGCGCGCGCCGCGTAAAAATAGCCGGTCGCGATGACATAATTGTAAATTATTATCCCCATAAAATGCGGTACACGTGCTTCGCGAAACGACACGTTGAATGGCCAGGCACGCTTTCCTATTTATAACTGCCCCGTCACTGTTAGGCCGTCTTAAGTGGTACATCCTCCATTTCGTTTTTATCTCCCCTTTTTACGGTACATAATTTATTCCCAATAACTATACGTACACGACCATCCGTGTGTGTGTGTGCGCGCGCGCGCGCGTGTGTGTATGACGTACGAGGACATAATTACGATGGTATCGTTTTTCATTGAGATTCATCAGCGGAGCTAAATCAATCTAATAGGAAACGATTCATACAGCGTTAAATATGACAAACGATTTGTGTTCTGATTCAGCGAATTTTTCTTACCGATTAGTTTTCTCGGAAAACTTTTCTTATAAAACTACGAGCGAGTTCGCTACAAATTATTCGACCATACTTATTTCAACCAGCTATCGACGTTATTTCAGGTTCTAGCTGCTTTAGCGTTCAGGTTTTAATTTCTAGATACTTTGTCACTGAACATGTCTAGTGGGTACTAGTTACTCTATTCTTTTAGTGAATTCGTGGAGTGATCGAATAATTTCTAGTAACTACGTGCTGTTTCGTTACCTGTGCAGTAAGTGCTAGTTTCTTTATTATTCTCTGATCCATATACTTCGGTACCTGAGTGGTCATTGTTAACTGAGAAGTTACTTGTGTACCCGAATAGTGAGCATTGGTTGTTCGATTACTCGAGTACTTAAATAGTAGTCATTGGTTACTCGGTTACTCAGGTACCCGAGTAGTAAACATTGACTGTTTGGTTACTCGAGTACTTGAGTAGTAATCGAAGGCTGCAAGTAGTAACTACAAGTTATATCGTTACTCTAGCATAACTACTCAAGTACCTGAGTTTCAGCTACTAATACAACTGATTAGATGAGCAGTTACACTGCGATCCAACCATCTTTAACCAGGTACCTGAGTAGTGACTACTAGTTATCTCATTGCTCTCGCTATTACCAACTTTAAATCAATAAACACACTCTGTCTACTCTGGCTACTGCCTCACGATAAATCGCTTCAATCTTTTAATTAATAACAGGAAGCTACTGAAGTTGTCAGTGAAAAATTGCACGCGTTAATATATTCAAGCAGATATACGAGAAAATTTCAAAGTAACATCGATAAAGTACAGTAGACCCTCGCAGTGTCGCAGGGTCAATCGAGGCAGCCCGTGAACTAACTGGAAGAAAAATCGCACCGTCGAACGGAAGAAGCGAGCCCTAAAAAAGTCGCATAAATTTGCACATTTTTAGTGACTCTCCATTTTTTTTTTCCGTTTTTATTTTTACACCGACGGGTTGAATTCGGGAGAGCGAAGGTTAATCGGCGTCGACGTTTCGCAGAGAGGTGCGCGAAGAGGCCCGATAAAATGCGATTCGACAAGCGTAATTAATCTTCGAGCGGAGCCGTCGCGATTAGCCTCGAAAGGAAACAACCCCGACGTGAAAAATGCTGCTCGCTCCTCTTTAACCGTGAAAATTCGCACCCTTCCACCCATTTCGTACTTAGCCGTCCAACCCCTTCCTCACCCCCTCTCGTACTTAGCCGTCGAACCCACGGAAAATCGTTCTTTTTTTTTGTGTTACAAAGGATAGCAGTTCGATAATCCTCGGGAACGCGGCTCACTGAAATTCCTTGCTCTACCTGACGCGATGAGCGATGAATCCACGGCTTCCTCGATTTAACTCAACCATTTCTTTTCCATTTACTTCTCCCTTTCTCCTTTCTTCTTGTTTATTGTTGTATCGCTTCCTCGCGCCGTACGGTCGCCCGATTTGAGGCCGTTTGCGCAGGTGGCAATATAACGAGAGTCTATCATAGACGATACGGGCGCAGTAGAGTTAGGTTGCTTCATTTGAGGATGGCGCTTGTAAACTGGAATCGTGCACGAGTGACTACAGTGAGTATTGCAAATTCACGGTTACTCACAATAACGGCGATATAACTAGAGTCTACTGTATATAGGAAAGTACTACACGGTTTTTAGATTTACGCGCGATTTTATTAATTTGAGGTAGTGCGCGAATTGGCTGTCAGTTTACAATGCTCAAAATACGTAGTGGCAATATAACGAGAGTGTACAGCACACGACCAGGACAGGGTAATATTAGGTTGTTTGATTTAATAGTGGTGCTTGTAAACTGCTTCGATTTCTCAACGAAACGGGATTAGGATAATTTGCTGAAGAAAACGTTATTCAGAAAGAAGAATTACGTTTCTTTCTTTTTCGCATAATTGAGGGAAAGGTAATGGGAATAATTATCCGCGGTAGAAAAAAAAAGGTGTGTGTCACGGTGTGTCCCGGTGACACAAATGCGCGTCACGCGAACGACACTCCACTTTTCTCGAGTGGTTCGCGTTACCGTCAACTCATTTTTTTCCCTTCTTGATTTTACAGTAATTCCTTTCACCTGATAGCGATCGATGTGCGCGTTAGTTGATTGGTTCGGAACAAAACAAACCTGAATCTGACGTTTTCGCGCGAATTAACCTCGCTTCGAGTTTTCCTCCGCTGCCTCGGCAAAAAGAGGAAAAATCGTTCATTCCGCAAAAAGCGTGGCAATTTAGTAAATTGCTTGATGGCTGGCTAATTTATGTTCCTGTTACTCGGCGCATGATTCTTCGTACAATTCCCATGCTTCGTCTATTCAAGTTCGAAACATATGAGGATTAAGACAGATCAAGTTTTTGAGGTTAGGTTAGATTAGTTAAGTTTTCATGCATAGATCGACTTCGAAGTTACATTAGGTTCAAGTGAAAGTTTTCAAGGTTAAATGAAACACGTGCCGAGGTTAGAATATTAAGGTAAGTTTGGACAAAGGTTTTCAATGTAAGGTTAGGTTCGAATTGACATTTTTAAGTACCAAACAACATCGATTGTTGGTACTTATCCTGTTCAGAGACAACGAAAGCTCAGAATTTTTCAAGTAGAACACGAAATGGAACGTAGAGTAATGTATTATCCCGGTGTAACGAACTTCCCATTGTAATCTCGCGATCATGCGTCCACGTGAACCGGAAATGGACGCGGTATACCGGATCCAGCGGATTTCGCGAGCACCTCGAGGAGGACAGTTCATTTCGAGGCGTTTCAGGAGGAAACGAGTCCTCCTCGGAGCGTTTCGCAAGATTACATCCGAGACCTCGTTACCGCGATATAAATAGAGGCTTTCCGCTGGCGCGGATTCAGTTAAACACCGGCTGCACCAGCTCCAAACAATCTTCTGGCTGTCACGTGCGCTGACCTGAATGCTTATTCGGATCATTGGCGCCGGGTTGTTGCTTCCGTTGCTCGCGCCAATGTCTAATGGCACCCGTTTCTGCCCTTCGTTCGGTTAATGGCGCCGCACGCGATTTATGGTTGCCCCGCGGTCTTTAGACCGCCGATTAATGTCTCCCCTCGCGCTTAGGGGAATCTCCTTGGACCTCGTGCTCGATCGGGTCGATGAAAATTTTGAGAATTTCTCCTCGAAGGTTGTGTGTCGTGATCCGGTCGATTTATGGGGGAAAAAGGTTTCTGAATAGCTATCGACGAAACGAAATACAGAACAGAACCTGGTGACATCTGTCGGGATAGCGACACGTAACCAAACAATTTTCGTTCCGGGTCATTCCGCGCGTTAATCTTTTAATATTTGTCCACTTATCTCGTTACAAAGCGGCCGCGTTAACCTAAATCTAGGTCGTCGAGACGTATAATCCGTTGCAGAATTGTTAACTGCATTACCTACAGCGCGTAACCGGTCTGCAAACAGCATACGAATTTATTGTTGTGAACTTAGCTTTAATTAACTGAGCCCCGGAGGACGGTCGTGTTCGTGTAACGATGGAAAATAAAATTCTCGAGGGTTTTCTGGAACGGCGACGAACTTCGTTCGCTCGTGTAGATCAAACTTCCTCGCAAAAACGACCAGCCCGTCCACCTCTGTCGCGCACTGTCCCGTTTTAATTTGAATTCCATTCCCCGAACTGTTCTGCACAACGTACCGGCTTTATTAGTTCGGTCGGTTGATTAATAATGTTTCACGGTGCGCGTAGTTTCGCGAAAATTGACTTCGAAACCTGTGAATAAAGCAGGAACGAGCGTACACGGCTCGGGTACCGTGGACTCGCGTTATATCGCCAATTCTTCGCGGAATTTTATAGCACGGGATATAGTCCCTTTTATCATCGGGCGATATGTCGTCACTTTTATAGCCGCATGTTTATTGATTTGAAAACATATGATACTTTAGTTAACAAATTCTTCAATTTCCAAATGTCTGTTCGTAAATTCTCAATTCCCCTGATTCTCAAATCTACACATTCGGAAATTCTCAACTTCTCAGGTTTAGAAATTCCTGCATTCATAAATCCCCAACTCCCTAGACCCCCAACTCTCCAGATCCCCAGTTCCCCAAATCCCCAACTTTTCACATCCTCAATTCCTCAGATCCCCAACTGCTCAGACCCCCAACTCTCCAGATCCCCAATTCCACAAATCCCCAACTCTCCACATCCTCAATTCCTCAGATGCCCAACTGCTCAGACCCCCAGATCTCCAGATCCCCAATTCCCCAAATCCCCAACTCTGCACATCCTCAATTCCTCAGATCCCAAACTGCTCAGACCCCCCAGCTCTCCATATTCCCAACTCTCCAAATCCCCAAATCCCCAACTCTCCACATCCTCAATTCCTCAGATCCCCAACTGCTCAGACCCCCCAGCTCTCCATATTCCCAACTCTCCAAATCTCCAATTCCCCAAATCCCCAACTCTCCACATCCTCAATTCCTCAGATCCCAACTGCTCAGATCCCCACCTCTCCATATCCCCAACTATCCAGATCCCAAATTCCGCAAATCCCCAAATCTCGTTTCCCCCAAGCATCACAGAAATGTCGGAATCCCCAAATCCACTAAACTTCCAAATGTCTGAACGTCGAATCATCGTTATCAACAAAATGAGGAGCACATCTGTTTTTGACAGAGTTCCTCTTCCAGAACGACCCCCCTCCTCCCACGCGACTTTAAATAGATCAAGAAGAGGCGAAGAGATCCTCGTGACATCAAAGTAGACGATCATCGGGGTATTTGATCTCGAAAACGGCTCGTAAAATCTTTCAGCGGAGTTTCGAGGATCCGTGGAAAATCCCGGTAATCAAGATCACCGGTACCAAACTTGAAACACTCCGGTATCTCGCGACGATTTCTGAAACGCTTCTAACCTACATCTGTCCAATAAATATCCACGAAGAGACGCCAAAAGGAAACCACGTAACTATGCGATGCTGAAAAGATACTATGATATAGTGTCTATATTCCGTGATACATCGACTCGCCCTAAACAGTTAGACAACGATGCATAAATCGCGTTGTTGCTGTCGAAAAATGCCAACACGAGCCTGTTAATACTTTTTTCACCGTATATGGGTCACGCTAAAATTTCTATATAAATTTGACACTTATATTATTCAAAATTTGTTCACCTTCCCGACCGAAAGTTGCAATTCAACTCGCAATCGAATATTTCTAACTCGCGACATTAACTCGAAACTATGCAAAATAACTATAACAAGGTACCATGAAAATATTTGGCAAAATTTGTTAAAAATGAAAATACTAATTAATGTTATTTTCGATTGCTTCCACGTGGCAATCGACGTGTTAAACAGTATTCGAAGCTAGTCAAATCGAATCGAACATTCGTATAAATAAAATGATTTTCAATTGTTGGCATAAGTTTCACGTGGTACTAAGGTCTGCTCTGACAACCCCGAAGAGGGTCAGAAATACATGAAGGGAGTAACTACAGTTCGAGACAAGCCAATAAAGATTTATACTACAGTATTTCACGATTCTTCGGTTCCCGGGTGATCGTATCCCGTAGAACACGAAGAAGAGAAGGGTGTTTCAGAAAGGTGTTTTTGGGGAAACTGGACAGTGTTCGGGTGAATTGACCGAAGCGAGGATATTGATTATCAGCTACTTTTTGCTGGCAGAAGCAACAGGAAACATATAAGATGCTCGAATCCTTGAGATAACAGATTGTTGATAATCATCTTCGAAAGTCGATGAGTAGCCCCAAAAAGAGGCAACAGGTACTCCGAGTACGAACTGCGCTGTTAGAGTGCTTCTGGGTTGTCTTTCGTTAACCTAGTTCTTTTTTTGGTGATAGTAATTGGAAATTTGGAGAGATTAGTCCTTTGCGCTCGAACGACGACATACATTCGCTATTTTGTCTAATAAAACAATTTGAATAAATATTTTTTATGTACAAATATTTTTAACGATGTTATATGAAAATAATAATTTCCACGAAAATTGATTAATCTTTTCAATTGGAAAGTTTTCGGTACAGTGCCTGCCAATAACAATATTGCTTTCGAGCATGAAGGGTTAACCGAGTTAGGTTGATCGACCACAAGCAAAAACACGAACTGTTCAAGTGTTTCCCAAGCTATGTTATACCAGATGTACCATCCCTTAATCTGAACCTAAATAGCATAGGAAGGCGTCGAATCGTGATCTAATTAGTGTCCAACTACTTCGCAAACTGTCTTCGGGTTGACCAAGCTTACTATCCCACGATTTAAATGACCAGAAGATGTCCGACTATGCCCTAATTGGATTAGTTTAATGAAGCAAGCACGTAGAACTCAAAATATCCGATTTTTCAAGCCACTCAACGGTAAAACAAACTTATCGCACAGCCTAAACCCATATGCAGAAGAGGGTTTAACGTGACCCAATTATGTCAGATTAATGAACCAAAGATCCGAATCTCAAAATATTATTTCACGATCCACTTTGAAATAGACCAAACACGCTATCGGATACCTAGTTAAATCCAAGATTAAACCCAATTTCGGAAGAGGATTTAGCTATGATCCAGTTAGGCCTAGTCGATCGTCAAAGAATCCAAATCTCAAAATATCATTGCATGATCCCCTTCGAAATAGGCCAAACATCGGACACCTAATTAAATCCAAGATTAATCCTCGAACTCAGACAAGTGTTTATCCAGAATCCAGTTAATTGAACTCTATCAAGCAAAAATCTGAACCAATGAAAGTTATCGCAGGACAAGATCTCGTGTACCTGAAGACGGAACACGCGAGGAAGCCGAAAGTGGATCCACAAGCAAGTTAGCTCGGGTGTCCTCGGTAGCACCTTGAACCCAGAAGCGAAATTGAACTGGTCAGACTTCCTGATACCTGGCACCGACCCTGGTTTACGGTAGTGTGCCAAGGTCGCAGTGGCTCGGCAGGAGTGCATCGTTCCCCGTGCCCCGTCAAGGTTCACCTAACGGACTGACAGGTCGACGACTGTGTCCAGGTGGCAGCCGTACCGGAAACACGAGGGCAGGTTATATTTAATAAAGGAGTCTGGTTGCCACGGTAACTGCGAGGTGAACGAGCGCGGTATTGATTCAGCCCACCTGAATTCAGGTCAGCCCCTGACTAAACACCTTCACCCGTGTAACGCCGAGTCCCGTTTCCGTTTCGTTCCCCTCGTGTGCCCACCAGCTGTGGATACAACCCTGTCCCCTGACACCCCCCGATGACTTTCGCTGCCTCCCCGTGCCACCGAGCACGCGACCGTCATGCATTATGGATGTGGTTCATCTTGATAGCGACGCTGATTTCGCGGAGACTGGTTTCTCGGATCACGATTTACCGTGACACTACTCGATCGTACACTCTCGAGTGCAACAGGAACGGGGGAAGCTGTGTTGTGATCAGCCTCCAGGTTACTTTTATGGGGGATGTTCGAAGTGTCGAATTCGAGGTTGTGGAACTTTTTCGACCGTGAAGGTGTCTTCAGTTATTATCATTGTTGATGTGGTCCGTCCAGGTCTGGGGTTTAGGGCTAGGGGTCTTGTTTAGTCGGTCTTGAGTTATTTTTGTTGATGTGGAACTTCCACAACCGGAGTTGGGTATTAGGAGCCTCTTTCAGTCAGACTTCAGTTACTAAAATTGTCAATGTAGACCTTGGAGATATGGAGTTTAGGGTTAGAAGTCTTCTTCAGTTAGTATTCTCGTAGACGTGGATGTTTGGAACTCCACATGCAACCAATATTGAAAAACGTTTGAATACTATGTTTGCTAGCGTGAAAATGTACTGGCAATCTCTGTCATGACTCGGTAGATTTTTTTCGTGTTGTCAGGACGTTTACAGGAAGAATGCCCTGAAAAGGACTCTAAAAAGAACCTCTCGCCTTAGGAGCCCCTTGGAAAGCATGGAATGTGAACTGTTTATTGCCCTAACCGTTCTCCTCGAGGTTCATTGACAAAATGTCCATGCTAAACTGTCTCTTCCCCCGAATTTTCTTACAGAATATTTTAACTTGTTTTGCATTCGCGGGTTTTAGTCCGAGTTGTTTGTCCAACGTTTTACGTTTAGAATACTATTCGTAGTTGTTTTCGGTTACTTAATAGATCACTGGTTTCCTCGTGTACCGTGTATGTTCTTCGGCTGTTGGTTTACGCTTAAACTCTTTCAACAAAGCTCGATTCTGTCCGCGTTTCTTCGCGAACTCCTGCTATTCTTGTTTCTTCAGTTTCTCCGGTTCAGTGGCGCAACGGTTTTTCAATTTCGACCAATTTCTTGCTTAAACATCCACTTAAAGTTCCGTCTTCATCGAGTCTAATCTTTCCTCCGCGTTCTCTGCAATCTCGTTTAATTTTCAGTTTAAAGAGAAAACGTTCGCGTAGAACGTCACGATTATTTTTCTAGGTCTGCAACGTTTTCGTTTACAACGGCGCCAGACGCAACGACGCCATATCCCCCCCCCCCCCCCCACGAAATCGCAGACGACGAAAAGACACGGTCGTAAAATGAACTTACGCAACGTTACATTCGTTGTAGGTCGATAAAGGATGCACTGTCGCAGAGAGATCGGGTTAGGTCAGGTTAGGTCGAGGACGATAACGGTTCCGATCGTTGGACGCCATTAACCTCTTTGGCTCGATCCGCCATTATAGTGGCTTCAGCGGACGCCATCTTATATTACGACGCGCCAGTATCGTGACACACTCTTGTGACTTGATCATTGATCATTGATTTCATTGACACTTGATCAAGTCTTGATTCGATGCAACAATTTAAAGTAAATAAGTTCTAACTAAATTTATAGTTTTATAGTCTTATATACCCGATGTCATTTTTTTTCTCCCGATTTCGACGGCTCGCGAATCGCGTCGATCGATTTGCTGGCACGGTTCGAAAGATTTGCGGCTATATCGCGGAGATTGCAATTAAACGAATTAATGGTTCACTGGCTGACGAGCTCCTGGAAGCCGAAATAATTTTACCTGTGACGATTATGAAATGGAGATGCACGAACGTGTGTGACGCTCGTTGAAAATAATGGCTTGATAATTTCTCTCGACCCGCGTTTTTTTTTTCTTTTTTTAAACGAATGTCCACCGGGTCAGGAAGGGAAAATATCGTTTATTTATTAATCAGAAGCACGGGTATTCGAAATTTAAGTAGCGTCGGTGGTTGGGTCAAGTTATTTTCAAACAAATAGTAACAAATAATTTCATGATTTTCAACGGTTATTTGAGGTTAGGTCTAAGAGAATGTGTAAAAATCATACTTACTTTTTAATTAATAGCCTTGACACCCTCAATGAAATAATCATAATTGTTTATCAAAATTATTTGTAACAATCGTTTATAAACATTATTTGTAACAATGGTTTATAACAATTATAAGTAAATGTTTATAGATGAAAATCTGTACAAATCGACGTCGACTAGTGGAAGAATTATGGTTGGGGGTGTCAAGGCAAGTGACTGGTAAGAACGTAATAGAATTTCGCGGATGATTGTTAAAAACGTAAACGTAAGCAGAAGCCGCGACGCAGAAAACCGCGACGGGTTTCAACTTACATGAAAACTCGATTAAACGGTCGAACGGAATAACGCGATTAAATAATGCCATTATGGTCAGCCGTTCGTCGCTGATAAATCAATTGGCAGGTTAACGGGTATTATCGATGGCCGTGGTACGAAATTTCGTTACGATTACAGGACCACCGGAAACGAAGTTTCCATCTTGTACATTCGAATCGGGAATTTCAACGCTTCGTTCTGCAACTTTCGTGACGAACACTAGTCACAATTAAATTTCACCGGGTGAAATGGAAATTCTACGGTTTCGTATTTGCCGGGAAATTGAGAAGGGATTGAAATTAGAGAGCAATTGTACGAAACACCTAGCGGGACTTCAAGCACTTCGCTAACTCTAACCTAAACTGTAACATAACCTGTATCGCGCTGTCTGACGTACATACAAATTGCATTTAATACCGAATTTCAACAACGAACCTAACCTGCACACCTGTGCCTAACTAAGACACAAAGTAGATGTTATTAAAGACAGTAACTTAACATACTAGTAAATAACTTGGATTTACTAGTAAACATACTTCGATATATCGTATACGCTTAGAAATTGAAGTTAGACCTAATACAGCTCGACCTAACCTACTCAGGCAATAAAATCGGAAGCATATAATATAAAATGATGAAACACGATATAATTTCGAACCTAACTTAACCTAGAACTTACTGAGAGTAAATGAGTAAGTTCTAGGTTAAGTTAGGTTAAGTTTTTTAACAATTAAATTAGGTTAGGTTTTGTTCGATTTGTCATGGATCTTAACCTAGAACTTACTCATTTAGTCTCAGTAAGTTCTAGGTTAAGTTAGGTTTTCAATTAAACTAAAATTAAGATCACACTTAATGTATGACAAATCGAACAAAATCTAACCTAATTTAATTTTTCGATTCTCTATTTAATTGACTTAATTTCATTTCTCATAAAATGACACTCAAGGCTAATTAGTACTTCATTCCTGTCATAACTGATCCGATTTCCTACCCCTTTAATACTGATAATCTAAAATCGTTATGAAAATCACTGATCAATAATTCTACGCTGATGGACAGAGTCTCAAGGAAGCTGTCACCGAAAAGGTCGACTATCAATTTACGCAGCGTATTATTATAAAGCTTAATGGAGTTCTCATTAACGTAGCTCGCTAAGAGGATAGACAAAGTAATTATCGTGTCGTTAAACTTCCGAACAATTTGCCCGGCTACCTACAGGCGTACCTCTCTGTATCCACGACGGAACGTTCTAGATGCCGGTGTCACTTAACAAATTAGTATTCACAGTGGCATAGAATCGTGTCCGAGACACGATGCCGTTTGTGGTTTGAGCCGATTTCGATATCGTGCACCGAAACACGGAACAATTTCGTCCCAGTGAAGCTTGAACGAATGTTTCGTTTGTTGGGGGGGCCGACAATTGTATCGAAACCACGTAATTCGACGTTCAATTTCACTCAAAAGTAACCAATCTAACCCGCAGGTCGGTTTCGACTGCAATCCCTTACCTCGGAAAACGATTAAACGCTGTGTGGCGAGCGACGGGACCACATTCCATCAGTTATTGGGACCATTTTTAACTTTCTACGCGAGTTACGGTGACACTGTTCTGTAATTTTGCTCGTTACGGCCTACCTGCGCGGTAATTTCCTGCGTTCGGGGCTCTACATACGATAATTCCCTACGATCGGGGCTCTACATGGAGTAATTTCCTGCGCTCGGGGCTCTACGCGTTGTGATTCAACGCGATGCGGCCTCAGTGCACTATTATTTTACGTGTTCTGTTCTCGGCGCTTTGTTATTTTCACGCACTGTAATTCCACGCGTTGCATTATCTACGGGCTGCGTTCTCTACACCCACATTATAACTGTGGCATGTAGTGACCATCACACATGTCACATATAGTAATCGTCACACGTTATGTCTGTGGCAGATAACACTAGCAGATAACAACTCTAAAACTTTGATTCAGAACTTTGATGAATTCTATCAAATTTAGATTAGTTAAAAAATATCTTTTTCAAATTGCTGTATTAGATGAAATGGTGAGTGTCGGTCACCTTTGGAGTGCAAAGGGTCAATCATAACACATTCTGACCATCATATGTGGCAATCGTCACACATTCTGCCCGTCATATGTAATAATCGCCAGATACTATAATCGCCTTGCAACCTCTCTCGCTATATCACCATGCATTATGTATCCGCTCCATGCTGTACCTGTATTCCCATTATTTTCGCTGCCGATACAATTCCGAATCCATAATAGTCCTGTCCGCCCCGAAATTAGATTCGCAAGGAGAAAAGTGCCAGATAGGCAGGCTCAAGTATTCCCCGCCGTAATTCCCGGTTGGATCAAAGGATTTCTTTCGACTCTCCCTGAATTATGCAACACCGATCATCCTCCAGAGGGATGAACGAAATTGGAAACAGGATTACGAGCGTTTAAAACGGGTTCAAAGGCGACCGGTACCAGCTATTAGTGCCAGGGTCCGAAGTCTCTCGAGGACCACGGGAGAATATCAAACATCTGGCAACAGCACAAAGCGGACTACCGCGAAAAATGCAATTCTCCACGAAACGAGATTGAAATAATGCCGATGTTGGGACACGATCGCGGTTCGATTCGCTTACGAAACCACAATGAACAGTTAGGCGCGACGCGAACGAAACCCCTGAAGGCGGTAACGTCATCGAATAACGCTGGTTCAGCGGGAAACGTACCGTTTCTGCGTGGAATAAAGGTCAACAGGGAATTAAATATAGCTGGACAAACCACGGGATCGACCGGAGACATTCTGTCAGTCCGGGGTACCATCCGGTGTTAGGGTGACACCCCAGACGGATCAATGACGAAAGCCGGGGGTCGAAGCTGTCTGCGAGGCAGGGTCAGGATCAATCTTTGACCAGCCAGCTCCGGAGAGGATAAAACTTCCTTGACCGACGCGCACATTCTCGTCAGGGATGAAACTTTGACGGATACTGCGGAGCATCAAATTATGGAGCTCTATGGGTGATCATTTGCCCACGGCATTTGCTCCTTGGGCTGTGGCGGTGATTAGTTGTACGCTAATTTCGAGCAAAACGTCGCTGGCTCTGCCCTGGGGATCGTAATTGCGAAAGGAATTACGAAATCCTTGTTATTGGACCCTCGGGGCTATTGTAGGGAATTACCACAGCGTATAGTAATTCTGTGTGCCGCAATTTAACGCAACGAGATGTTCATGCATTGAGATTCCACGTATTCATATCTCCAAGTGTTGTAATTACTCGTACCGGTATTTCCATGCGCTGTAATTCGCCACTCTGTAATTCCACGTACCGATATCTTCACGCGTTGCGATCTCCGTACACTGCAATTCCATGCATTATAATTTCACGTGCTGTAACTCCACGCATTATTACTCTATGCCTTATAATCTCCACGCGCTATAATCTCCACACACTGCAAATAAACGCGCCCTAATTTCAAGTCCTGTAACTCCACGCTCTGTAACTCCACGCGTTGTTACACTACGTGTTGATATCTCCACAAGTTGCAATCTTGATGTATCGAGATCTTCACACGTCATAATTTCACTCTCTGTAATTGCACGCGTTGATGATATTCATATACCGTAATCTCCCCGCTCTGTAATTCCCCTATGCTGTCACTTAACATGTTGTAACTTGGCATACTATAGTCTTTCATACGCTATAACTTCCTCGTATAGCAGTTATACATACTACTAAAAATTACACGTTGTAACTGCATGCGTTGTAATTTCACGCGCACTAATTTCACACGCTGTAATGTCCTATATGACGTCGTAATAAATTCGATCAGCCACTGTATAGCAAACCCTGCGTCTTTTCGTCGTGTAACCATAAGATGAACGTACAGTGATTCGTTACGTCGTCACGAATGTCACGCGGGTTTATAACGGGTCATTTCGGGTGAACGCAAAGCGACGCGTGGCTTAAACGGATCACACAGGAAAATATGATAAATGACAGGACGATTAAAGCCGCGCTAAACGATATAATCCGACTAGATCTCTTTCGATCCCCGACTTTTCATCGTTGTTGAATTATTGCGGGAACACGTGAAGCCTATTAACCTCTGTTGCCTTCATTTTCTGCCCATTTTGGCCCATTAGAGGCGACCAATCGTGGGTGTACCAAGGGGAATTGTAAATTGGGGTTGAATAGAATGTAATTCGGGTTGTGGCGGGTTAAATACATCATAATTGTATAAAATGGCATTGACTGATGCTGCTGTAGGTGTCGCTCTTAATCTACTTATCCGGTTATGTAGAATAGTATGTTTTGTATTGTTGACCTTCAAACTATTTGATCAGTACATTCGACTTATGTTATTGATTCCCTCGTCTGACGAAAGTTGTGCTTATAGTAGCCTTCTTCTACTTATTCCATTACCTAGTAATTGAGATACTATGTTGTTGTGAATGTCTGATCACTATTAGAATTTTAATAGAAACATTTTACGTGTTTGATCAGCAATCTCCTCCCAATGTTGGTCATCTTCCACTTGTCTGACCAGTAACTTTTTCTATGTCACTGTTCCTGTATTTGCCTGAATAGTAAGTAGATCGATATCATTTCGCTTCTACCTGTCTGACCAGCAGCTTTATTAATACTAACTCACTTCTACTTGTCTGACCAGTATATTTATTACTACTACCTCCCTTCTACTTGTCTGACCAGTCCTCTCTTGGTGCAAGTACTGTACTACTTGTCCGACCAGTGACATAATCAAACCACTTCCTACTTCCTTGTCTGACTATAACTTGTTGCGTTTTTACTGGTTGTTCTACCAGTAAATCCTCAAGTAGCACATTTCTTTTACACGTCCGACCAGAACTCTTACAATGTCACTATCCTACTACCCGTGTCTCCACTAACTCTCTCAATATCCATGCTCTTATGTTTGTCTGACAAGTGACTCTCCCTATACCACTTGTTCTACCCTGATACAATAGTTGCTTCTCCAGCAATCGGACTAAAGATATCGATGGTCCATTGAAATCATTAGGTTTGCTCGAGTAAGTTCGTTATCCAAGAAAGTACAAGAATAATACGGTGGCTGATCGGGCCGGTCCGTGGTGCAGCAGAAGGTGGCCCAACGATCGAGTAAACGGCCATTGAAAAGTCTAATGAGATGACAAATAGACGTCTGGCCTATTTGCCTCGCCGTAGGCGGTATCGATCGGTCGTTACAGGAAAATTAACGTGACAGGGTTAATTGAAGGGGCAAGATATTCAGAGAGGAATTCCAGGAAACGAATTCTAAAAGCGATATCGTTCGATAATGATCGGGCTACCTTGCAGTCTGATAATCTTTCTTCCATAATTACGACTCTTGATGTTTATGACAATAAATACATCTTCCTAGTAGTTCTACCTGATCTTAAATTATTCCTAATGAATTATTCCCAATTATACTTTCTAAATTGTTTCTAATAATTTCTTCTAATCCTAAATTATTCTCAATCAATTATTCCTAAATTATTCCTAATTATTCTTCCTAATCCTGAATTATTGTTAATTAATTATTCCCAAATTATTTCTAATAATATTTCCCAATAATTGTCAATACCAATGACATTTTCCTAATTTATTACTAAACAAATGTTTGTGTCATCTACTAATGTTATTATCGCATAGCGTCCGATAATTCCCTCACAAATTATATTCGACCGGAAATTTATTAACAGTTCGTGTGATGTGCTATCGTATCCGCGGAAATTGCATAATTTATTAACAAACTTCCGATAGGTGGGATGTTATCGACGTAATCGTGTAATTTGTTTGCGGAAGGAAGGCAAACTGTGTAGAACGATATGAGGTACAGATTGCAAGATATGCAACGAATTAAATGGAGAATTTGCTTACATGGACGTTCGATAATTATTCGGCGGTCGACTTAATGGCTTTACAGTCGTCAGTCATCCATGACAATTTAGCAAGGAGCTCATTTGCCTCGGATGGAGAAGTATCGATTGTCCGTTCACATGGAATTGACACGTTCGCGACTAATCGAAAGTGTCAAATAGCAAACGTTCGATGGAACGTCGAAATCGGACACAGTGACATTATTATCACGTTAAACTTGTTCCTTACTCCTTTGTAAATAAAATTAAGGATGCCATTATTTATACATACATTATGTATACCCAATTAGCTATTTTTACATGCATAATACATTCATACTATTAATATAATTTATATATAAATTGATTTAAAAAAAATGTATGTATATTAAATTTAAAAAATATATATTATTTATATTATATCATACATCATTAATATATTTGAAACATTATGAATTAATTTAACATTCATTATTATACCATTAAACAAAATGGTGAACATGAGTGCCGAACCTAACCTTGCTGCGAATTTTCGGCCACCATTTTAACTCGCATTTGGGCCTAACCTATATTCGAACAACAAAATGGACGCCAATGATGTGTCGTTTGAACTGCTCAAACGAGTTAATGCACAATTATGCTCGTTTTTCAAAGTTACGAAATAAAACGTGAAACGGGGATCAGGACTAAAAATAATTGAATGTTTTGATTAAACCGTGTCCTCACGTATCATTTAGCAAGCGTCGACGAGTGCGGGCCAGGTGATCCTATTGCAAAACAAATGAAGTCATTCTCCGTTGTGTTGGCGGTCAAGCGTTCGTTTTCGTGGATTCGAGTCAAGATTAAGCAGAATCGAAACTTAAAATTAACCTAACCTTGAAGGAAATAGTGCATGACCCGCGACATATTGTGCGATACAAGAGAAAGACACGAGATTTTTACTTACTCTACGTATACTTTAAAATTCGAATTCAACGTCGAACTTACCGACTGGGTCGCGATTAACCTAACTTTCATTATACGAAAATCAACAATTCCATGTTAACTCAGCGAGTTTGTACTGTTCGAACTTTAAAATGTTTTAAAATCGCAGGAAAGAGATTGCAGAGGTTTCGTGCGAGATTGACCCACTTCCGTTCGACGATTAACGACGTACGATTACGTTCAACGTTCCGTTGAGGTTAGGTTAACGCGGCACCTTGAAAATGACCCGTGTACGTTCGCGAAAGTAAACGAATTTCGCGACAAGGCGCGAAAGGAAAATATTTGACCATAATGGCGTGATTTCAGTTCATTTACACCCCGTTGTTGACTATCGCGATCGCTTGCCCCGTCACGGAATTAATCGAGCCGTTCCCCTATTTTTAGACACGTCCCCGTAATTGAATGTCAATTCTCTGCTCGTTAACGAGTCTCCGGATAGCTCGGCGACGTCGATGATAACAATTGAATTTCGAGCGACAACCTTCGTTTCTTTTTCTGTCAAATCGTTTTTTGGCATTTACAATCGCGAAACGACCTTTAACATTTCCCGTTTCTGAAACCCTTTTCGGAAAATGGGGACAAGCGTTAACAAGTTGACTACCACACCGAGGCATTTTACTAGATACCATTCTTACAATCAATAAATCTTACGAAACATATCCACGATATTTTATTTGATTTATTATTAATACGTCCAAGTATTTAATACGAGTGTTTCCTATTAGATAAATTAACCAATTGCAAGTGGTATATATGATTTATTCATATGTAACCTTAAACGTCACCCATATGTGGATGATGTGAAACTCGAGGCGTTAATCGAGCAAGTAATTATCGCGCGTTCGAAACCGAACCTGACGTTCACCGTGGAAATCTCGGCGGGAAATTCGAATTCGATAAACCGTTCAAACGATTAAAATAAATTTCACCAAACAGCGACGCGTTTCTGCAACATCGTCGAAATGCGCGCAGCGAAATTGAATCGAAGTTAAAATAAACAAATCGGCGAAGCTCGATGAAACGGCTGAAAAGAAAACACGAATCCGCCGTGCTAATGCAGCCTCTAATATCACGATCGCGTTTGAAGCTCTGCTCGTTTAATTAAACGGAGCCGGTTGTTTAAAAGCTTTCAACCGGTCCGCTCGAGCTGAAATGATTCCATAGGCGAGCTTTAAAGCGTCCACACGGACAAGAGGGCTGTCAAACGCATTTGGGGAGCCGAACAGAATGGAAAGTCCGCGGTGTTGGATACACGAGACGTCGAGTTCTCTTCAAATATTTCGACATGCGAAGAACAGATGGGGCGGCTCTTGTATCAATAAACAATTAGGGGAGCCGGGTTTAATACAGTACCGGTGTTCATTGTTCGCCGGAAACATCGATGCGGGTGTCAATTCGCGAACGATCGATCTCGAGGGAACGAATTCAACAGTCTGGTTAATTAACGATAAAATTATTCGAAAACCTTTGTTTTCTATGAACGAATTGCTATATAATTATTGCTAAGTGATCGAAGTCGAGGCTCTTCGGCAGCAAACTCTTTCGTTTCGGTCATTAACGAGTCAAGTTTCCTTCAACAAGCTTCTTCAAGTTCTTGTTCCTTGAAGAATATTAGCTACAGCGTTTCAGTGGCGCTGGGTTGATTTTATAATAGTAGATTAGGTTAGGTTAACGCTACCTGGACAATGGATACCTCAAATTATTCAAAAAGAATTTTAATTTAATTAATTGATTAATTTAAATCAAATTTAATTTGAAATTTGATTAATCGATTAATGCAAATCAAGTTAAATTTACAATTTGATAAATTGATTGGTTTGTATGAAATTTAATTTATAATTTTATTAATTTATTAATCGAAATCAAATGTCATTTACAATTTAATTAATCGATTAATTTAAACCGAATTTAATTTAAATTTAATTAACTCGAAGAATATGTTGGATGAAACTAAATTTGGTCACATCACGTTAAGTCAAGCAACATTCTACAAAATGGCTACCTCAAATTTCACAGACAGAGACATATCGACCATGATGCATTGAATTAAACTAAATTTAATTAGATCAGGTTATGTCAATCAAGGTCGGTGCCATCCAGAAAATGGCTACTCCCGAAGGGAAAAGACGGAGACGAGGCACCGTTAATGTACTTCGACCATGAATGACGTTGATCCTATTTCTGTTAACAGTATCGGAGTTTGCACAGGAGTTGGGCGCGGCGATGGAAAATCATTCCGCGATGGTACGACGACTGGTCGACGAGTTTCGCGGAAGATCCGGTGACATGAGGGTCGATTCCGGCGGTATGCGTCGAGTATGGGAGAGTCTTCTTCGTCAAGTCGAAGCTGACGCTGTGGCGCACTTGGATCTGGCTGCGGTACTTCAACAACAGCTGTCCAGGCCCACTTTGGAAGCCAGCTTCCATCGGAAGCTTCAGTCCAGAAAGGTACCATGACGCGAGGTCCTTCCACGAAGCACCTCTTCGGGGTTGCACTTTGTAGCTCACACAGACTCACGATTATTATGACCATCTGTTATCCGCACGTGTCTGCGGATAACTATCTTTAAACCTCGACGAATTTCCAGTTGTCAGATGCCGAGAGTTGCATTCTTAGGACCTGAAGACGTCGGTGTCGTTTACGTTCGCACCTGGTCTATTGCATTTTGAAATACCAAAAATATACAGGGTGATAACTGGTGGTACAAGTGAAACAAAGAATAAGTCTAAGTTACGACAGACCTGAGAGTAGATCATTGTCTCGATGGTTAAGTGATCATAAGTTAACTAGGTTTGAAACCTTCCCTTGGCAATAAACTTAGCAGAACCACAAATGCTCCTAGTCCCTGAGACTCCAGACTCTATAATCACTGTAGCGATGATACCCCTCAGGTGCTCCTGTTAGGTCTCCTTACACTCCAATATTAATCATACAGTTACCGAATAAGCCTAACAGCTTAACATTAAGATATAATCATCACCCACTGGTCTACAGGAGTATGGGTAACACAGATACTACAGAATATCACAGCGTTCCCGACCACCAAAGGTAGACGCTGAAGTGTCATTCGTGGTTTTGCGAAAGTCCCCCGTAACCAAACGGCTAAAAATATGATAACGCATTCGTTGTTGCAGGTGTTCGCTCACCGTGAGGCTTACGAGCAAGTAGTCGCGAAGACGGAAGAGAAACTGCAACGTGCTCGAGCGGATTACAAGCGGGCTTACGCCGCGTTGCTGACGATCGACGGCGGAAGCGAGCAGGAATTGAAACGCGCCTACTTCGAGGCGCACAACGCTTACATTCTTCAATTGAGGGCGACTAACGCCATCACCGAACGTTACCAAGCACACTGCCTGCCCAATCTGCTCGGCGAAATAGCGGAGGTGTACGAGGAGCTGTGCGGATTGGCCTGCAAATGCGTCGTCGGCATATCGGAAGCGGCGGCAGAGCGGGCCGGCGAGCAGGCGAAGCGTTATCAAGCTGTCGCCAAAGAGGCTCAAGTGATCGCCCCGTTGAACGACCTGCAAGTACGTGTCCGTGCGCGATAAGCTTGTGTTTCATTCTGGCCAATTGCGAGGAAGCGAGGATTTTATCGTCGGACGCAGGCGTGTTAGGGCGAGCCTGTTGAATCGGCGAACCATGGCCTCCCATTCACCGGGATTCATTCAGAAAACGGACGCACTTTGCTCCCGATGAAAGGATCGTTGCTGATTCCCGCTCTCGATTATCCCCGATAATAGCATAACCCATTAACACGAGCATGGCTATCATACGGCCATCGCAATGAATTTGTCTGGCCCCCGAATAATTTTTAGATATTAGCATTTATCCTTTAGTAGAAAGATACTTTTATAAAGAATTAATACTTTTAGTACCTTAATTTGTTGTATTGATTTTATGGAAATTGAACATTTCATGGATAGTACATGACACACCTGGTGCGTCGTACTCTATGTAATATATATATGACACACCAGTTAAGGTCCAATTATGATATGTGTAGCCAAGGACCGCCGAATATAAAATACTGGAAACTTCTAATTTTCCTTGTTTAATGTCATAGCTACGAATGGTTAGTTTCTACTGACGCATTCGATGAATAAATTGTACAAGGGATTAAATCGAGCCTCTGTAATTTTCCCGTGGTGCCTTTGCCCCCTTCGTGTTCGAATTTGTTCGCGAAGCCATCCGTATGGATCCGGAGTTGTAATTGGAATTTCGTGTCCAGGTTCTGGCACGGAGCCTAGCAGCGACGGCCACTCCGTCGAAAAAGCCTTCCAGACGTCTGTTCGTGGCACCGGGTCCACCGGAACAAGTGCCGATGGAGAGGATCAATCAAGTACCTCCGCTAAGGGACGAATTGGCGCCGACATCGACCAGCACTTTGCCACTGATGGAAGATCTACGACGGGAACACGACACTCTGTCACAGGAAATAAGTCGTCTCCAGGATGCCCTGGACGCTCTAGTCCGTATGCAGCGCAAGTACGTGGTCATATTCGGGCCTGATTCGAACGCGGGCATTTAGAGTGCCCGCGTGTCGGGTTCGGGCAGTTGATCCACGGATCTGCTGGGTTGTAGATGGTGGGGAGTCACGAAGAGCTGCCCAGAGGGCGCTCCTATGCTTTTCGTAATTGACCCGCTACTGTCGTTCACCCAGAAATTGGCGCGCGAGAAGATTGAACGGAAACGTAAAAAGTACGCGTTCGGTACACCTATCTCCATCGTGAATCCTCCGAAATTGACACCTGGCGTGATTAATACGTTTCTGAAGTCACGATGTGCCGATACACGGTAGCAGGACCCTCGCGGAGGTTATATTTTATGCTGTTTGGGTCAATCGGTGTGCATGATCGCGTAAACCAAAACCTACCGCCGAAAATACGTGGGAGTCGAAGCGTCCATATTTTTATTCCTACCAATTACCAAATGTAGTGCCGTGTCAAAACGTCGGGATCAATCACCCTCACGCGCCAACACCTGGGTGAGGAACTGTACTTGAAAAATAGCCGGTGAAAACAGCCGGATCTTCGTTCTATTTATAGAAACGAATTTTTGCGACGGAACGAAAGGCAAGTCCGGAAATGGTTTCGGATCGATGGCGTCCCCGAACGAAAGGCGGGATCGAGCGTAAAAATAATTAATAGCAGTGAGAGAATAGTTTTAATTGCCTCTCGTTCCGGTTGCCGGGTCGCTGGTTCAATTTATTAAAGGTAAACACGTTACAAAAGGAACCATGGTATTCAGAAAGCTTTTTCCGGGCAGGGAACACAGTCGACCGTGTTGGCGTTTTAATACCCGGGGAAAACCGGAATCGCTGAACAGTTGCCCTTCTTTAATTGCAGAAGCGCCGAAAGCAATCTCTACACTAAAGTGGCCGAGCTACAAGAAGATATATCTATGAAACGTTTCGAGTTGGGGGAGGCTCAACTCTATCTGGCGGCTGTGCAGTCACAGGTACTTTCATACATATCGGTCGTTGTCGGCCATCTTTGTTGCTGAAAGGTTCTCCAAAATCTAACTTCATAAATTAAAAAAAATTTACAAAATGCGCCATACATATTCATAAAATATTTTGTTATTTCGATGCATAGAGTAGGGTAAATTTTAGCGGGAATCAATGTACAATTTTTGAGGTTATGTGTTTAATGTCTAGGGACTTTTGGGGTGGCTTTCGGTAACGCGACTTACAAATTGGTTGATATCGCGCATCATAAGCGGTGTATCATCGAGAACTTTTTAAACCGTACAATTCCCTTTCGTAGTTAATAAAAATGTAACTAGATACAACTTTTAAAACTCTGTAACTATAGAAAGAACTTCAACGTTCTCTGAAAAGAACTTCGATGTTCTTTAAAAAGAATTTTAACGTCGTTCAAAAAGAATTTTAACGTTGTTTAAAAGGAACTTTGTAATTGACAACTGTATCGCCACAGCGTCCTTCTGTTTTCTTCCCGACATCGTTACAGTAACTTCTGGTAAGTTCTGAACAATCAACTACGTTGATTAAACACGTAGACAGCGTGATATCGATCGGAAGAAAGTGGAGACTATTAACGATCGTCGAAACAGCGATCATAAATTGCAGCCTGCTGGTATTGCGTCGGTGTCCCTAGAGGGAACGAGAGTTCACCGGATGTTCCCAGATGAAAAGAAAAACTTGCCGCTTGCACGCGGAACGAGCTCATTCTTGTTTGGAAAATCCGCGACAAGTCTCGTTGAAACTTTTTTCATCCACGACGGAGAAGTTTCCGTGTCTCGGTTTTAAGAACACTGCATGTAGAGGGGTTGGAAACGCTATGGTTCGGGGGTCGGCGGTGGGTAGTGGAGGTTTGACGAAGGGAGAGAAGTCGTTTCGCGACTCGAAATTGGATCTGTGACGGATCTGCAGAAAAAGAAGCACAACGACGGAGAAAAACCACAGATTTCGCGCCTTTATCGTCTTTCCCAACCATTTTCATTGCGAGGAAGTGCCATTTCGCTCGCAATCCTTTCGAACCGGGAGAAAGCTACACAATATATGCGCTTTCCAGTTTGCCGACGTATAATACGCCTATTCCTTTGTCTTTAAATAACAAAGAAATTACTTTCTGTTTAAGTCTAGTGTATAACCTGTGTAATGCTGTAGGGAGGCAGTTACTTAACCTAGTTTTACTAGACACGTTTAAGTTCTGTCTAACTTAATTATTTAAATCAAAGTTTCACTTAATCTAACTACCTGAATCTTAATTCAATTTATATGATAACTAGTTTTATCTTAGTTCAACCTAACCTAACTACTTGAATCTTAATTCAACCTAATCTACTTACTTGAATCTTAGTTCAACCTAACCTAACTACTTGAATCTTAGTTAAACCTAACCTAACTAATTGTAAGTGTAAGTTTGGTGTAACCTAACTACTCAAATGAACATTTCTACTAACCCACCTAATTGAATTGAAGTTCATCCAAACGTACATAGTGAAGTTTATGTTTAATTTAGCCTAACCACTCACACCTAAATCTCCCTAGATAAACATTTCCACCTCCCTAGCCTAATATTCCCATCTCCTACCGTTCTCACTGTATCTCCCTCGACAAATATTCCCAGCTCCTATTATTCTCACTATACCTCCCTAGATAAATATTGCCACCTGCTACTATCCTCGCAGTATCTCCCTAGACAAATATTCCCACTATATTTGCCTATATTAATATTGCCACTTGCTACGTTTCTCAATATATATCTTCCCGGATAAATATTCCCAAAACCTAGTGTTTTCATAATATCTCCCTAGATAAATATCCCTACCGGGTACCAATGGAAAATACCAACGCAAGTTGATAGTCGAACGCGCGAAGTGTAGCCGAAAGTGGAGTATCGAATTTCCTGGCGGGCATCATCGAGCAATTAACCATTCGTAGGGTCGTGTATCACCGTGTCAGCGAATCCATTATCCGCATCGGCGAGCGAAATACTCGGCTGGAGGAGCGAGAGCAGCGGGAAAATCCGTGACACTCGATATCGCACGTCGAACAGAAATGGCGACGTAGTTGTCCGCGAGGAACAAGCGAATCGTCGTACGAGAAAAAAAGAAGAAAAGAAAGAAGGAAAGAAGTCGGTGAGCATCGGTCGTACTCGACTCGAGAGGTCGAAATCGAGCCGATTAAAATTAGCACGAGCCTCTGCCATTGTTCCCATCCACGGTCGCCAGACGATTGCACAGTGTGCCAGCTTTCGTGGAGCAGTGCCGTCGTCGCGAGTTCTTTCTCCGTTGAGAATCGCGACCGAAAAATCACCAAAAAATCGGTTTTCGGGAAAGGATCGGATTTCGGGTCTTCCGGGGTTTCGAGGGCGGAAAACAGCCCCGCCGGAAACGGAAGAGGGGGTGATCGATAGCACGCCGTGAGTAAATCCACGAAACTATTGCTCGTCCCTCGCGATTATCTCGTGTCGTGTTAGGTTTTGATGTTCTAAGAATGTTTATATGATTTCAGTGAAAGCTTAGGTGGTTAGGTCGGATTAGGTTTCAAATTCCCAAATTCTCAAACACTCAAATTCACAAATCTCTAAATTCTCAAATGCCCAAATTGTCGAAGCCCCAAATTCTCAAATCGCCAAATTGTCGAAGCCCCAAATTCTCAAACACCCAAATTCTCAAATCTCCAAATTCTCAAATCCCCAAATTCTCAAATGCCCAAATTCTCAGGTCCCCAAATTCTCGAAGCCCCAAATTCTCAAATCCCCAAAGTCTCGAAGCCCCCAAATTCTCAAATCCCCAAATTCTCGAAACCCCCCAATTCTCAAATCTCCAAATTCTGAAACCCCCAAATTCTCACATCCTCAATTTCTCAAATGCCCAAATTCTCAGGTCCCCAAATTCTCGAAGCCCCAAATTCTCAAATCCCCAAAGTCTCGAAGCCCCCAAATTCTCAAATCCCCGACTTCTCGAAACCCCCAAATTCTCAAGTCCCAAATTTGTAAAACCCCCAAATTTCCACATACCCAAATCCCCAAATCAATGCTGTAATCTCCAACTCCCTAAATCCCGACCCTCAACCCAGAAATCCCAAAATTTACAAACAAACCTCAACTAATCCAATTCATTCTAATCCAACTCTATTATACCAACACGACCCTCCTAGCAAACATTTTCTGCCATCGAAATCGTGTCAGGGCAAAAAATAGAGAAATCTTCGGCTAACCTTTAATCGACAGGAGAAAAAAAAAAACGAAAAAATTGATAAAAGGGAATAAAAGAATCGTATTCGGTCCGTAACGTCGATGCTAGAAACGACATGTACCGCGGACGACGGATTAAAAGCAGGGAGAAAACATAGGACAGGATGAATTTTTTCGTTCGAGCTGGCATCAATTGGAGAGACACGAGACCGTGCATCTCTTCAATAATATTGATTTGCATACGACTTTGAAGTATGTGGATGTAGCCCGCGCATCGAATGCAGGGTCCACGTCGAGGACGATTGGCCCGATTCGAGCGATTCCACTCGAACGTTCGCGGGATTCCTGATCGCGACGTGTCCTGATCCTTTCGGTCCACTTGCCAAGAATCTCGAATTCCTCGGATTCGAGTCGATACTCGGAACACGCAGGAACCTCGAGTATCGAGATTCGCGGCGCTCCGTCGTTCGAAAACCGAGGATCATCGATTCGATGGTGGATTTTTCTTGAATACGGCGCGCGTACGACGAGTTGGCACGCGACGTTCGCGTTCCGATCGAACGAGATACGCTAAATGAACGGATATTCGCGATGTTAGGGTTTGAGGAGCGAGTTAGGCTAAATTGCGATTATGTCGATATCTTGTGTGAGATATTACGTGCTTCGTTGGCACACGATATCGAGTGATTTATCGCTGTCTTTTAGGAATCTACTGATTATTTGATTTGAACTTGGTGATGGGTTAACGGATATCAACTTGCAAATTCCTATGACCATAAGTTCTGAAATTTCGAAGCTTTTACACCTCAAAATTTTTAGATTTCAAGATTCTCATGTCCTTTTTGCTACAACTACAACTTTTGAAATTTTCACATACTCGTCTCATAATTTTCTGCAATCCCCAAATTCTCAAATTTTCAGGTTCCTACATTTCCAACTTCATACACCCCCAAAAACCTAAATTTCAAAATTCCCATATGGTCCAGTTGCTACAACCCCGAATTCCAAAATTTCCAGTTGCTCATCTGACCATTTTCTTCAATCCCCAAATTCTCAAATTTCCAGATTCCCATGAATGTAACCACTATAAGTACCCTAAGTATCCTAAGTACCCTAGTATTTCAAGCATTTTCAGTATTAGAAGTATCCTAAGTATCCTAAATATTCTGCATACAACAAATATTCTAAGAATTGCAAATATTGTGAATATCATAAATATTCTAAGTATAGGTATTATGTAAATGTTATAGCTATTGTAGGTATCTTAAGTATCGAAAGTGTTATAAGCATTGCAACCGGCGTAAAGATCATGAATTGTTCACACGAACGCGCTAGAAGAATAGGCACAATGCAAGTAATCCGCTATACTCAAGAAGTCATCTCTTGGCGAGCACACACTAGCTGCAGCGTTTGATAACGCGGAATGAGGAACGTGTCAGTTTCTAAAGGACCAAAATGAGATCCTATAGGTCCTTAGAAACGTGTATTCAACCATGCAAGATCAGAGATTGAAGCGAGCACGTTTAACCAGGTGGATCGATATTAGAGGCAGCGGCTGCTAAAATTTTCAACAAGACACGTCCTAATGGACTTGTCAGCAGCCAACCGATACGAGTATCTATCGAATAGCCTCGTACCGATATCGATAATTGGATCGCTTCGATCACCCCTCGCAATCTTCTTGTTATTAGTATTCGATCTTGTGAATTATTCTACATAGTGTCCGATCTTTTGAATTCTTGTCCTTATTGTTCAATTTTCAAATCCTTCAAGTTTTTACGAATTTGCAAGTCTTTGAATCATTGAAAAATGTGCAAATCCTTCAAGTTTTGAAAAATTTGTAAGTCCTTGGAGTTTAGAAAAATTGACAAATCCGAGAAATTTTGTCAAATTTGCGAGTCCCTGAAATTGTTCAACCTCGTGAAAGTCCTGCATCCTCGATCGGTCACACAAGACCGTCGCGTCGATCGTCGCGAAATCGCGGATGCATTTCGAAGTACGCGGCGAAAGACCTATATAGGGGCGGGTGAATCGAAATAACCTGAAAGCGCGGAAATTCGAAATCGCCGTGAAAGCGTGGGAAGCCCCCCAATGTAACATAAACACGAGGCGGAAAACGAGGGTGTACCGCGTCGACGAATAAATACGGCGCGCAATCGCTTGACATGCGCCCTCACAACTGGATCACCGTTTAACGTGACCGTCTGAAAAACCATTCCGCAAATCTCCAAATTCTCACACCCCCAAATTCTCAAATTCCCAAATTCTCGAAACCCCCAAATTCTCAAATCCCCAAATTCCCAAACCCCCAAATTCTCAAATCCCCAAATTCTCAAACACCCGAATTCTCAAATTCCCAAATTCTCGAAACCCCCAAATTCTCAAGTCTCCAAATTCACAAATCCCCAAATTCTCAAACCCCAAAATTCTCAAACCCCCAAATTCTCAAACCCCCAAATTCATAAATCCCCAAATTCTCAAACCCCCAAATTCTCAAACCCCCAAATTCTCAAACCCCAAAATTCTCAAACCCCCAAATTCTCAAACCCCCAAATTCTCAAACCCCCAAATTCTCAAACCCCAAAATTCTGAAACCCCCAAATTCTGAAACCCCCAAATTCTCAAACCCCCAAATTCTCACACCCCCAAATTCTCAAATCCGGCGAAAAAAAAGGCGGGCGAATCGAAACGTCGTGAAATCGCGGAAATTCGGAAACGCCGTGAAAGCGTGGGAAGGCCCCTAACGTAACATAAACACGAGGCGGAAAACGAGGGTGTACCGCGTCGACGAATAAATACGGCGCGCAATCGCTTGACATGCGCCCTCCCAACTGGGTCACCGTTTAACGCGACCGTCTGAAAATCCATTCCTGGTCTCGAGTCCGCTCTCCTAGGTCAGGGTAGCAGGAGGAGCCACGAAAGTCCTCGTGAAAATGGGCTGGACAACGTTGCGCACACGAGTCGTTAGTATACCCATCGAACACCTGGTTATAACCCTCTCGCTTTCGCACCGGGGTCATCCTGGACCTGCTCGAGTCTACGCAGGATAACCATAACGGATGGTCGCGCTCTACCTGGCCCGGTTGCTATGCGGCTTTCGTCTCCGGGTCGCTTCGTGTCCCGGAACACCTAATCGACAGTGCTGTGCCGTCTACGGCTCGTTTTTGTTTTTTAGTGATTTCGGTGGATTCGATTAATAATTAAAACCTCAACGAGTGACATTCCCGTTTCGCGTGTTCTCGTGTCTGACCCCGTGGACCATTCCCGTGTCGTTTATTTGTCGGATGCGTAAGACAGAACTGGCTATTCGTAGCTATAATATTAAAACGAAGGAAATTTAAATGCTACGAGTATTTTATATTAAGCGATTCTTGACTACACGCTTTATAATCGGACCTAAACTTGAAGTCGAGCAGTATTAAAAGTTTGAATGGAGTTTACTACGTTTGAGCTGTGAGTGCGTCACGAGACTCGTGAATGTAGTTAACCCTAAAACTACCAACGTATAGTGTACAATTATTTTGACGTTGAAAATATAGTTGACAAGTAACTGAACAAACATAAATGATTGCATTTATTAATAATTTATCTCGATGCGAATCAGCACAGATTTCAAGAAAACCATCTTAACAAATTTTGACATTTGAAATAGTGCATTTGTGAAGTGGTCATTTGACCCCGTTGGTAGTTTTACGGTTAATTTCTGTTCGAGTTTAATTTCTCGTCGAGTGCTGATCGACGGAAAATCTTGTCGATTTTTCACGGTGTACGTGACGCTTCCGGTACGTCGTCGTGCAGGTTGAACTCGGAATCAGGTTTATGGGGATGATGGGTCAGGTAACGGTGTCCAGGAGAAATTTCAAAGAGGGTTAGGTGCTGGGACATGTGACTGGTTTTTGAAAGGGTGCTTAGGGCTTGTTCGTGACCCATTGACACGTGACTAGCGTGTCGTCTGGCACGTGCGGACTGTGATATATGGCCGTGTACATCGGTTGAGGGACGAAGGGATTTACAATGGGAGAATCGACTCTTCGGGAACGCTTTTAGCCCAACGTTTGTGCCCGTGTTACGCGATTGCTGATACCCCTTCGATAGGGACTTCTCGCAAAGGGTTTCCTACACGTGTTGAGATCCTCGAAATTCTTGATTGTCTGGATGACACTGATGGTTTCGAAGATCTGTAAGACCTTGATGGTTTCGAAAGTCTGAGAGACCTTGAAAGTTTCGAAAGTGTCAAGAACCTTGAAAAATTCGAAAGACTTCGAAATCTTGAGAGTTTTGAGAATTTTGAAGATTTCAGAAGTTCTGAAAGTCTTGAAATGAAGATTCTAAAAATTCTGAAAGTCCTAAAAATCTTGAAGAACCTTGCAAGTCCTAAAAATCTTGAGAATCCAGAAAATCCGGAGAATCTTGAATATTCTGAAAGTTCTGAAAACCTTGAGGATTGAGAAAATAATGAAAATCTTGAAGATACTGAAAATCCGGAAGATCTCAAAAATTCGAAAAATCCTGAAACCTCGAATATTCTGAAAATTCTGAAAATCTTTAAGAATCTCGAAAATCCTGAAAATCGTGAAATTGCCAAAAGTCATGAAATCCGGAAACTCTCGAAAGTGTCGATTTTTTTTTTAATTTTGTAGCTATAGATAAATAATAATAGCGATTATAAATATCGCAACATTTTGAACGGTAAAATCGAAATAAATTTTTATAGAAATCGGAAAATCGTAACAGAAATAATATTGTGTACAGTCAGGGCATGTGGTCGATGCACTTTCGGCCCCTTTATGAATGAAAACCTCGATACAGTAATAGACACGATGCTTCGCCGAAAATCGATAACAATCCCACTATTATAATACCGTTCGCGTTCAGCCGTGCCCGATGAAAAACGAAACAACAACGATACCATCTTAATTAAACGATATTCTACAGTGACTAATTATTTATTAATTATCGAGATTCCGTAATTGTTTATCAAATCGATCAAATATTAATAACAACGTCGCAGCAATTAACTTATACGTAGTTGATGATACAATCTCGATATTTGTATCGATAGAATCGATTAATTAATTGGTAACGTTATCGAACAAATTTATCGAATGTGTCGTATATCGAAACGAATAATTCGATTATCTTGCTCGAACAATTTTCAATATTATCGAGTTTCGATTAATAGGAATATTTTCATAATTCGTTCGAAAAGCGGAATCGAAATAATTTAACATTCGACAATGGATGAATGCGCGCGCGCGCGGGTCAGAATGTGCTATCAGGTGTACACACACGAATCCAATTAATGTCAGCTGCTTCGAAGCATTAAAACAGCTCTGGCTTCCTCTTTTATTCGATATCTATTTACCAGTTGGTCGTGCACCACTCGTCGAACGACTCGTGCAGAAACTCTGCGATTTCATTTCCATTATTCTATATTCAGGCTAGACATGTCACGCAGCCTCCCCGTGAAAAAAGGGAAATTTCAAAGGGACATTGGAAAACACCGTCATCGATTTATCCTTTCACAATGCGCGCTGTTATGCACAAAAGTTAATTCAACATATCCACTCTTCGTTCGCCTTTCTCGATATTTATTGTGGAAAATTAGATGTGGGACGTTTGAGGATTCAGGTGTTCGGGATTTGGAAGTTTTCGGATTACCAGATTTTATTTTTTTCAAATTCTTTAAATTCTATAATTCTCAAATTCATAGATTTCCAAATTCTTATGTCCCAAAATTCTCAAATCTCCAAACTCCCACATCCCCAGATTCTCAAATCCCCAAATTCTCAAATCATCCAGTTTCTACACCCTAAATTCTCATTTCCCCAAATTCCCAAATCACCAAACTCCTACATCCCGAAAGTCTCAAATCACCCAGTTTCTACACCCCAAATTCACATATCCTCAAATTTCCACATCCCCAAATTATCGAATCCCCAAATCTTCAAATCCCCAAATTCTCGAATCCCCAAATCTTCAAATCCCCAAATTCTCAAACCCCAAGCTCTTACACCCCCAAATTCTAAAATCCCCAAATTCCCATAAACCCCAAGCTCTTACACCCCCAAATTCTCATAACCCCAAGCTCTTACACCCCCAAATTCTAAAATCCCCAAATTCCCATAAACCCCAAGCTCTTACACCTCCAAATTCTAAAATCCCCAAATTCCCATAAACCCCAAGCTCTTACACCCCCAAATTCTAAAATCCCCAAATTCCCATAAACCCCAAGCTCTTACATCCCCAAATTCTCATAACCCCAAGCTCTTACACCCCCAAATTCTCATAACCCCAAGCTCTTACACCCCCAAATTCTCATAACCCCCAGCTTCTTCACCCGCAAATTCCCTCATCCCCCAGCTTCACGCCCCCAAATTCTCAAATTACCATATTAACATATCCCCGAGCATCTGCACCCCCGAAATTCTCAAATCCCCGAATTCCCACATCCTCCACCTACTACACTCCCGAAAATTCTTAAATTTCCGAATTCTCCTATCCCCGATCGCGCGATCCTCGATTTTGACAAACATTCAAACGGGGAAATTACGAGGAAACGATCGCGACGAGGATATTCCTAGCCGAGGAATCGAATTCGCTGGAGGACATCAATTTTCCACACCGTTGGAGCGGATATTTCACGTGACGTTTCGATTCGCAGAAGGAGCTGTTCGGCGGTGGAGAAGCCGGTCAACCGGATGGGGTGAGCAGCCGGAAGATGTCGAATGGCTCGACCGGAAGTACCAAGCACAAATGGTTGAAAGCGTTCAAGAGCTTGAAGACCAGTTCTCCCACGACGCCACCGACAACCGACAAGTCAGTAATTTCTCTTCTTTTAACTCTTTACACGAGCATCGATTTCTCTGTCTTTTATGTTCACCGGATATTTTTTTTTTGTTTTTTTATTGTTCGCAGCGTGTATAGCGTTTTGTTTTGCGAATTAACGAGAGTACAGTGTTTATGAATAACGAGAAAATGTTGTTTTGCGAATGCTACACTAACACAGAGGGAAACAGGCGATGTACCATGCTGTCTCCACGGTGGTCGCCATGTCCAGGTAAGATTCGACCATTTAACATTTTACTTGACATTATAACGGCTTCTTTTTGTTTCGATCGTTCGCTGTTTGTACCTGCCACTGGTAGAAATTTATTTTGTAAATTTCTTTCGTTGCAAATTTATTTTGTACGTTTGTTTCATTGCAAATTTTTTCTTTAAATTTGTTCCGTACGAGTTTATTTTATAAATCTGTTTCGTTGCGAGTTTATTTTGTAATTTTGTTTCGTTGCGAGTTAATTTGGTGCAATTAATGGAACGTTCATTTTGATCGCTTCTGATTGTTTAATGAAAGGTTTGAGTCCTGCGCTAACAAGAAACCCATGATAAAGATTGTTCCGATTATGTTTCCTCGTGAAAGAAATCGAAATTTTAAAACGAGCACATGGTTCTTATAAAGGAACGATGTTATGGTGGTCATTAAGAACCTCCGTAGAAGCTTTTACTTGTGAAAGCGAAGATATTGTTATACTTAATAAGGAACACTTTAGAAAAAGCTTTTTTCTGGAATTATCTCAACAGCGAACCTTTTAAGTATCAATTAGCCGTGGTGTCGGTGTAAGAAACATCTTGGAAAACAGGAAAAATAGTCTGGAGGTAGATAAAGACAAGCATGAAGCGAGTTAAGCTGCCATTTTTTAAAAAGCATTTGTGTACATTCATAGACAAACTTATTCACCGAGTTCCCCTTACTTTCAAACATACTTGGTATTAAATTGGCAAATTAGGCAAACAAAAATTCTTTGCAATGAAGTTAAATTAATGTGCCAAATTTTTCTTGGTATTAAATTGTTAAATTAAAGAACAAGACATTTATAATTAAATGAAATCAGTGCATGAAATTATCCTTGCTATTAAGTTATTACATTAAAGATCCAAGTTTTTGCAATTAAATTAAATGACGGTATTAAATGATCCTTGGTATGAAATTATTAATTTAAATAACCAAATCATTGCAATAACATTAAATTAAAATATTAAATTATCAAAATTGAGGAATTAAATCTTTGCAATTAAACGAAATCAAGGTATCAATTTATATAAAATTATAAAATTTATATAAAATATTAATTATAAAATCAAGAAAATAAATCATTTAAAAAAACAAATAAAATTCCATAAATCGGAGCACAAAGTGCGAAGTTCATAACCTAAATAAAAATCCATCCCACGAAACGCGTCGACCATCGCGATAAAAACCGACATCCCACAAAAATATCCCGGATAACGTAGTTTGTATCGTTCAGAAAAAGTCTCGAATCCGAGGGTGGTCACTCATGGCGCGAATACACGTACCGAAAGATCACCCCGTGCGACGCCTGCGGCCAAGTACTGAGAGGTCACAGCCGTCAGGGTGTCAGATGCCGGGGTTGCAAAGCGAACGCCCACACCGATTGCATAAATCTCGTTCAACCGGCCATGTGTCCGAGTCTCGCGCCGAAGAAAAGCGGCGGGATACCGCTTCTACGACGACAAAAGACCCAGGCACAGGTGGACGAAACACCGGCCGAGCACAGTAAGTACGATCCAATTTGGTGATCCTCTTCTCGACGATTACCGTCTCTATGGTTTTTCTCGCTTCTGTTTCACGCGCGGAACAACTCCTATCTTTCACTATTTCTCTATTTTTCTCGCCCTATTGGCCGTTGCGAGCGACGATCGATGTTCCCGCGGACGAAACTAATCTGTTCCTGTTAATTTTCAACTTGAGAGGGGTTCAGGGTGTGTGGGTGGTGCGTGGAGGGTTGCTATTATAAGAAGCCGTGAGCTGATCGCGGTTGATTGATCGATGGTATTCCGCGACGGTGATAGTTTCCTTTCTTCCACGGAGAACGGGAAGAATATTGGGAAAGTTTGGAAGTTATGGATTGATGGGATGGATGGATGATCGAGGTCAACGTAAATAGGGTGGGGCCGATCCCGCGGGATCGATCGTTTCGGATTAAAGATCCTTAACGAGGAATTCTATTCGTGAAATTTTTTATGTGACTATTTATGCACATGTTATGTGTGTACACGATCATATGTAAATATTATATGCATATTGTATGTATACACAATTATATACAAATACTATATGCATATTGTATGTGTACACAAAAATTTTAACGAAGAAACATCGTACCATTCGATGCATTAAATAATTTAACACCTTATTGATATGTATAAGCGATATGTAGATTAAAATTCTTTCCAAATTTATTCAATTTCTCTGGGACTAATAAATTTCTGAAAATAGAATTGTGAAACGTGAAAGAACGAAAAAGAGATCAGTTTCGTCGATAGGAACATCGATCGGCCATTTTTAGCCGAAGGAACGAATCATCGGAGGATCTGCTTTTGCACGTTGTTTTCTCTGCTCCTCATCTTTTCATGTCGATCGGCTCTCCCAATCACGATCATCGATGCACAGATCGAATTAATCGAATTTTAATCGGATCATTCGCTTCAACTTTCTCTACTCGCGTCTCTCGATCGCCTGAACAAAAAAAAAGAAGAAAGGAAGAAACCTTGTCTCTTTATCTATGGTGCACTCAGTGTTCTGTGTGGTTCTGTGTCGTTATGGTTTTCGTTCAGAGTCACTGAAGCGCGGTTCTCGAAATCTGACCTTGAAACGTGTTCAATTTTTAACATATTTCGGAATCAACTTGGAGTTTCGTGGTTGCACGACGGTACGGTAGACTCTCGTTATATTGCCACTTAGAGGGTCGTCAAGCTTCAAAATTTAAAAGATTGGTATTATATTATTTATATTACATTATTTAAATATATATTATATCAGATATTACATTATACATATTATATTAAAGAGATACTACATTATTAATATTACATTATTGCAATATATAATATATTTGATATTACATTATATATATTATGTTAATGAGACATTACATTATTATATACTATATCAAATATAATATTGTATTAAATTATGCAAGAAATTATGGTACAATTTTCTTCTTTCAAAGTCATAATTTTATTTTGCCAGGAATTTTGTTTGCGGAAATTTCTGATTTCCGAAAAGGAAGTTTCATTTCCGTAATTTGACGTTGTCGAGCGATTAATAACGCGATCGTGATTGATTCGGTAAATCGTCGGGGTGTCTCAGCCGCAAATCGTGCAGCACGCTCAAAGGGAGTTTGCGTGTGTCGAAAATTATTGGCGGTTTCCATCGGTGCAATTAAATTATTGTTAACGGTGGCTCGTCACATGGTTTTAATCCTTTCAACGTGATTTACTCCGATTGACGTCACACCGAGCTGATCCTTTGAACGATCAATGGCAATTTGCTCGTTCCGAAATCTACGATATTCTCGACACAAAAATTCAGATAGAGACTTCAAACGGATTAGAGGAGATTCTGTTCGTCTGTGATTCAGTGACTTTGATCGATACCGAGATAATTGCCGATAACGGAAGAAAGAAAATCGGTTCCCGATCGGAAGCATTGGTTCCTCGAACAACGAGGGTCTTCAATTTTGTTATTCCTGTAACGTTAGTTTAATTATTTTAACATTTTTTATGAAAACTATCCGTTGACTAGTCATAAAAACACTTCAATGTTCGTAAATGGAATTTTTACTTACATTTGCTTGGTTGGTCGTATAAATTAACCCTTTGCACTCGAACAGCGACTCACGTTCGTCATCTGGTCTAATAGAACAATTTTAATAAATATTTTTTAACATAATTTATAATAGTACATATCTGATCTTTCAACATAGTGAAATGTGCAACAGTGGCAATTAATAATAGCAAATAATAATTTCCGAAATTAATTGAATTCCCTAAATTCATTAAATTCATCGATTACAAATTTTCTAGATACCCTTGTCGATAACAAAAATCTTCTCGAGTGAGTTCGGCATTAGAAAGTATAAAAAATAGGAAATTTTTGTCATTAATGTGGCTATTGAATCGTATAAATAATTCAGGTAAATAAGTTTCTGGAATACATTTGTTAATTGTTTATAATAAATTCGGAACACATTTGTTACCCTGCACCACCGCAATACATTTTATCAAAAATTGATTTTTTATCTATTTTATAAATCAATCAAGGATCTGTAGGTAAAAAAAATTGAGGAGTGCAAAGGGTTAATACTGAATCGTGTCTTCAACGATCCCCTAAACCAGACAAACAAAAATCAATCAATCTAACGAATCCAGATCGAGCATTAACCTCTTAGACACGACGCACCACTATAGTGGCTTTCGCAGATGTCATCTTTCCAGTCGCGCCACTATAGTGGCTCGCACCACCGTACCGTTTACACGTAATTCTCGTTGAACTCTGCCGTACAGAGAAACAGCCCCGTGCAACATTCGGCCGTGTCTAAAAGGTTAATGACCGATTGCAAATAACTAACGAGCGAAAAAACCCTGGTTGTCGAAAGAACCAACGCTTCAAGATGCAACGAAACCTCGACAGAGGCGTTGACGTCGAAAAAAGCGCACGCGGAATAAAAAATGAATAAAAGAAGAAAAGAAAAAATGAAATGACAGGGAAGACACACTTTTGCATTGCTGTCTCTCTATCTCGTGTGGACAGACGTGGACGCCATATACCAGGTGCTGAAGCAGGCAGGCGAGATCCGTGGAAACTCGACAAACTCACCACCTACGCCTCCCACAGCAGATCATCCTCCAGCACCTTCGTCAACGAGGGCCTCCTCCCACCCCTGTTCCTCGTCCACCTCTGGTAAGGCACAGCACCGATTCCTTTTAACCTTGAAGCAGAATAACGTTTCCGTATATTGCCTACTTGAATACACTGCCATACACGTGTTTCCGCGACATCCGACTGGAGTACTCTTTCGAACGAGCCTTAGAGAAATTGCTGACCGACCAACTGTTTACGAGAATGTTACTAGCAAGATGTTACTAGAAAATGCGATATTGAGAAATTAGCTAATTCGGATTCGAGGATCGTCCCGATCGAGATCGATTATGGGGACGTTGCTAGGATAGGTTAGGTTCGTTGACATCCTGGAAAAAGTTACTAGAGGGTAGATATTATGTACTTTTTCCTAGGGATGGTCTTTGTAGTTTCTTCCTGAGGAAATATTCTCACTAGACTTTTCCTGATGGGAGAAGAGTCCATCGCGAGAATTCCCCTATGGAAGAAGATCTAATCGCATACGTTTCCCCTATGGAAAAAATTCCCATCGTATATATTTTCAATATGAACGATGGTCTCATCGTGCATTTCCCCTATAAATAAAAGTTTCACCACTTGATTTCCCTAGCGATGGTTCGATCGCTAGTTCTTTCCCTAGATAAAAAGGTTCAATGGCTAGTTTATCGCTACAGAAAAAGGTTCCCCCACCCGAGGGTAAATCCCTAGCGAATCCCTACAGAGGAAGGTTCCATCAAGTTCCCTAGAACAGAAGATTCCATCAATCTATATTCCCTAAACCGGCAGATTCACTGCTCAATTTTCGTATAGAAAAATTACACCATCACATGTTTTATGAGAAACTTACTCTAACCGGTTCCTCGAAAATTATACAAACGCGGAGAGCGTTTCAAATTGAGGTTAGGTATATCGTTCTATACACACCCTATCAATATATTGTCAATGAAGAACGTATTAATAATAGGTACCTTTCATTAAATGCATACCGAAACGAGTTAGATTTAGAGTGGTACGTCTTTGTAGGTTAGGAGATCGTATTTATATTTGAAGGGAATCGTATCGATCAGAGGATGACGCGTAGCGCAAAGAGACCTGAAATATGTATCTCGTAAAGAGGCTCCAGTCATTCGAAGTTTATAGTCTCTCTTTTTTCTCGCACACGGCTCGATCTGCTTCGAGGCGGCACGTAACCCTATTCTCTGTTTTATTCTTTTTAATCGGAGGAGAAGAATGCTCTTCTCGAGGGACATGACTCGTAATTCTACCATCTTTTCTTTCTTTCTTTCTTTATATCGTCTTTCCAATCTCCTACTTTCATCTTCATTCCTCCACCGTATACGCGCCATCTCTCCCGCGTTTAACTCGAGCATGAAGCCCGCGGGATCAATCGAACGGAATCTAAACGATCGCCCAGCCATTTTGTGCGCTTCTTGCGGCCATCGTGTTCCATCATCATCCGATCCGAGTAGGCTCATACGCGACTGGTTCATATCATTTTTTTTTCCCCCTAGCAAGTTACCGTAGCGAGCACTTTAGAACGCATTCGCAACAACGACCGACTCGGTTTCGATGCCGTTAGTTTCACATTAGAGTACCTTCAGTTACTAGAGTTACGTGTAAAGAGCAACGTAGTGGAAGCCTTGTGTTTACGTTTTGTTTTTACCTCCCGTTTGCGAGCGAACACACGATTTCACCGGGAAAAATGAAACGGAGTGGCACGAAATTTGTGGAAAAAAGGAAAGAGAAAAAAAATCTGTGTCGGTTTCGCGTCGAGCGGCATTCGAAAGAAGCCCTCGAACGTACGCGATTTGCGACGACAGTAACCGACGTGTTTTCACGACGAAAGTTTTTCCCCCGCTTTTCCGCCGAAAAGTTTTATCCCCCCGCGAAAAAGCTTTCTCGACCCCCTCGCGCGATGTTCGAGACAAGAAAACAGTGGCCTTCGGCAAAACGATCAAAGGGACAACGACCCGAAGTGATTCGTTTGTGCGAACGCGACCGTAGACGCCACAGTTCCTTATCACCCCCGAGAAACAACTGCCATAATACCATTTCTTATTCACCCGTTCGACACCGTGATCACTATGCGCCCCGAGTGTTCGAATTAACGCGAGAGAGAAACTCAATAGCGTTCAAAGTTGCTTACCGAATGTTTCCTAAAAACGAACTGGGATTTTTTCGTTGAATTTTCGTGAGAATAACAAAGAAACATCTAACTGAACCGTCGACGTTGAGAACTAACACGGTGACGAACGCAATTCCGACGGATTCGACAAGATGAAAACTCGATCGAGCGAAAATGGCGGGAAGAACGTGTGTGCAGAGGGCGCCATTAACGTTCGGCTGATGAAATTCCGGTATGGTGTTGCAATGACTAACAAAGTAACAAAGGCAGAGCCACCTAACAAGCCGAGATTTTTAGCTTTTTGCGTTGAGAAAGAGACAGAAAGTACGTGAGCGTGAAAAGAAACGGGATAGGAAATCATCCGGGAATCGCAATTCCGTTGACCAGGACGAGGAAGCGGCGGATCGATGTCGGGAACCAGGCCGTTTGGGCAGCCGTTGGTGTTGATGACCCAGGAGGTACCCTCGACCTCGTCCACGAGTGCACCGGAGCCTTCTTATCGCGGTGCAAACAGGAGACGATGACCCGTGAACCGAAGACGCGTTCGACGACGCTTATCGATCGACCACGAACCACCGTCCTTCGCGATTCGCCGACGTTCTTTCACGGGAATCGAGGGATATCGAAGTTTCGACGCGGCCATCTAGTCGGTGAATGGACATTTCGACAAAAAACGTGGAATTGTTGCGGTGAACGAACGGAATTTACCCGCGACGCGATTTGTTTACCGATCGACCGTTCGAGATTGGCGGGAAACGTGGAATTGCCGGGGTGAAAAGATGGGATTGGTGTGTAAAATTAACCGTTCGACTATTATTTGTTGGAAACGGACGGAAAAAGGTGGAATTGCTAGGATAAGAAAATGGACTTTACCTGTGAAATGATATATTTAATGAAAAATCGTTCCTGATTGACAGGAAACGTGGAATTGCTGGGGTGAAAAGATGGAATTAGATCTATAAAATTATCCGTTCGATGAACAGTGTAGCGTTTCTTGCACTCACCAGTGACATGTTCAATGTGGAGTCGTTCAAAATTAATGGTTAACGTGGAATTGCGGAGGTAGAAACATGAAACTTTTTTGTAACATGAAATGGATTTTTTTTTAATGGATTTGTCATTGTAGTCGTCGACAAAGCGTATATACAGAGTGTAATACGATCTAATCTACAGGGAGTTGTTCGAAATTGATAAGAAAGTGGAATTGCCATGGCCCACCGCTCGAATTGCGACGTAATTCAATTTTACGACAATTATCGACGAATTTCATTTCTCTACTCGGCGTTTTCGAAACGTGATCGAGTGTCTGTGAAGGGTTATGCGTATTTCATAATGGGAATTGCCAATTGAATTGTATCATTTACGTTTACGATTATGATCGGATTCGGATAAATCGATTGTCTCAAGTCGTTTGAGTGTTTTTGTTTCCTGTATCTGGACAGTATCGCGGGGTAACTATGGAATTGCCGGAAACCAAAACGTGGAATTGTTCATGACATCGTTTTGTTGACGCTGTTGCTGCGGCATGGAAATGATAACTCTTTGTCACTTTTGTTTTCATAGGTATGTTTATTTGAATATCAAAGAAATTTGGAATTGCCAAAGCATGACGATGGAATTGTTCATTGAATTATGGTTTCAAACATTTCATTAATTGCCGACAGATTCGTTACGACTTTATCGATGAATGTTTAATTATAAAATGGAATTTGGAATTGCTGAATTATAGAAAACCCTGTACAGATTCGATTCCAATCAATGAGATCGATAATACTGTCGCGAATGTAAGCAAAAATAAATTCTTGTAACAATTAAAAATTTGTTCAATGACCACGGTTGCAATTCTTGAATTCAGCATGACCAAATTATCAAAAATCAACCAGAAATAAAGCGATCAAATTATTTGCAGGATTTTTGTTATTTACGTACAGGTTGTTTCAAAAAAGACTATGCCTGGAAGGTAAGAATCAACCATAGTACTATAAAAATTATCGAACGAATTGCAGAAAATAAATAGTCCCTAGACATAGTTTCTTTTGAAACCGAATCAATTTAAGAATCTATCGGATCGATTTGGGATTGTTTGTCGTACGATCGACGAAAAAAAACTATACGCTCTCGAGATTCGCTCGAACGATACGATTTTACCATCAAGATGTTCGCTCGTGCAATTTCGTGAAAGATTTCCGTTTCTTTTTCTCTTTCATTTCCCCTCCTGTGTAACACGAACAGAAATAAACACCGATCTTAAAAATGTCGATCTTCTTCGAGTTTAGTCTCTTTCCCGCCATTTTAAGTTCCATAACCTCACTTTCTTTCGTTATCTCGTTTCGCTAGTAGAAAGACGAATCCCTTACGACCCAAAAAAAAAAGAATTCACAAAACGTGAAGAAACGAGAAAGGAAGAAAGAAAACTGCGATATATATATATATATATATATATACGTATATCTGTAAATATTTTAAATAAAAGTGTTCACTATCCCGGTGATTCCTCTGTTCTCACTTCTCAGTACGCGAGTCGTGTCCCACGTGTCTCTTCTTTTTTTTCACTTTTTTTTTCTTTTACTTCGTTCAAGCATTCCTGTGAATTCTCTTTTTCTCTGCGAACGACACACTGTACGTACACACACGCTGGTCGAATATGTCGACGGGAGAACCTACTCTCCGCGTGTGCATCTCTCTATGGTGTCCCTTGTCTCGATGTACGTGTTCATTTCAGCCTCAACGTTCACGCCAAACGATGTTTCGCGTCGAACGGAAACGAATAAAACGCGACACCGTCGTATGATAACAAAACGAAATAAATAAAATTCGATCACAGCGAAATATTTTCCATCGCGAATGTTGTTTCCGTTCGCTACCTTTTTTCAAACAGCTTGTTCGAGAAACGAAACGTTTTCATTTTCGGTGAGCTCACGATCGTTGTTGCCGACCGTAACACGTTTCGAGATATAAATTATATTTCTCGTCCACGGTTGGTCTCACCCTGTGCTGTGTCGCTTCTCTTGAATGTTTGCATCATTTTTATTATCTTGTTTGTTCAGCAACTCTCGCGGTAACATTTCGACCCGAAATTGTTGTTTGCATCCAGTTTTGCGTTGTTGAATTAGATAACGAACAAACTAACTTCTCTTCTAACCGATGCCTGGTAGAAATCTCTCTTGTACGCTGTCTTCCCACGATTCTCTGCTCTGTAACGTAATTGAGAATGACTGTTCGTTATACTTTTACAAAAAAACGAGACACAGCGTAATCGAAAAAAATATATATATATATCAGGTAGGATGATCAGAGTAGGCAAGAAAACAACTCCTTCCTAACAAGATTTCTGACTGTCGTTCTGTTAACCTACGCAACCTAACCTCTGTATACGCGCGCAAAGTGACGAAATGCTTGAGAAAAATGGCGTGAACGTCGAGGATGTAGCTAATTTCAAAGGCTAACTTGTTCTGATCACAAATTATGGAACATGAAGCGCCGCATAGTCCGCAACGTAGACGCGAGAGACTGAATCTGAGGATGAAGAGTCTCAGCCTGGATTCACCGGAGGGTACTGCGCATGTCCGACATCGTCCTAGGGATTACTATGCCACCGGCCAAAGGGAATCTACCCCACCCAGACACTCCGACAGCGGAAGCATCAACAGACTATGTAAGTTGTTTGTTTTCCATGCTTTCGGTGATGTTTAGCTGCTGCGGTGTTTATGCTAGACCTAAGGATCGTCTAGGGACATTTTGAAATACGGGAACTTGGGAATCTAGTAACTTTGGGCAGCAGAAATCGGAGGACGTAGAAATTTAGGGGGTTAGGAGTATGGGAACGCGGAAATTTAAGGATTTGGAGACTGTGAGGAATCTAGGGAATTGGGAAATTGAAAATGTAGAGATATGGGGATTTGTGAATTTGGAGATTTGGTGACTTACAGATTTGGCAATGTAAAAATTCAGAAACCTAT
The DNA here is from genome assembly GCA_947623535.1 of Coelioxys conoideus. Lineage (NCBI taxonomy): Eukaryota > Metazoa > Arthropoda > Insecta > Hymenoptera > Megachilidae > Coelioxys > Coelioxys conoideus. The sequence continues at coordinate 2,846,468 of OX392451.1, read as the reverse complement.
GAATATGAATTTGATAATTAAGAACTTTATACTCCATAAACTGGAGATATGAAAATTTTAAGACGTAGGATTTCAGAAATTTCCATGTTCGTTAATTGAAACTTCGATCGCAGCCCCGTGCAGCCCTGGCCAAGGTCACCCCGTCCACAAACACATACGTGGTGCCATCAGAATGTCAAGTATGGAATTGCCCGACGAAAACGAGAAGTCTTACTCGTCGGCGAGCACCTCACCATGCCCCTCTCCGCACACCAACAATCAGAACCATATGAACCAACCCGGGAAACGTGTGCTACCACCTAACAACCTCTATGTGGTGCTGTACAACTTCGAGGCGCGTCACCGGGACGAGTTAGACCTGAAGTAATCATACCCATCTGAACTTCGATGTTTTCGTCTACTACTAGCTACAATCTGCTGTTTTTAACGATCACCCAATTGCTTCACAGGGCGGGATACAAGGTGACGGTGATCGATAAATCCGAGAAGGATTGGTGGAAAGGGAAGTGTCTGGGTGGTCGAGTCGGTTATTTCCCTAGCGCGTACGTTATGCGAGTGGAATCCGGCCAAAAGACTCTTCAGGTTACCCGTAATCTTCAGCTGACTGATCAGATCACTCTCCTACGCGATCAGGTACGTCACCTTGATGTATTCGTCGTTGTAAGGTTATGTTATCCTGATCAACCACATGGTTCATGTAGCAATTACTATAGAATAAGATTCAGCACACTAATCTCGAACCCAGGAGCTTTATATTTATGGGTTATTTTATCATGTATATCTTCGTTAGTCGCATAACATCTCTACTACCTTACGATGTCGTCTAAAGCGATATCTTCAACTATGTCTCCGCAGATCGTGATCCAAGTGGGCGAGGAAGTAGATGGCGTGGCAATGGTTCGGTGTGCTGCTGACGTCCGCTCGGCGGACCACACGGGCAAAGAGGGCGAGGTCCTGTACAGGGAGACCCTGTGTCCGTTGAAATACCTGCAAGAGGTGTGACAGCAGCCTCGCCAATTAGGCGAGCGTCAGAATCGCGCGAACTTTCGCGAGCGATTTGCCGCATCTACGCGTCGTAACGCGGTCGAGAAGTATTACGATTGCCTGCAATGCGCCGAGCAGTGCCGTCACGTGACCAACGTGGTCCCGATCAGCAGCAACAACAACAATAACAACGCCAGCAGCGCCAACAACAACATGAAGCTGGCGAAAGGCACCAAGAGCAACAACCTACTGGCGAAGAACGGGATGAACAATTACCAGGTGACCAATCCGATCGGCCCCTCGTCGCTGAAGGGGAACACCAGGGCCCTGGCACGTCTAGACGAGAGCAGACCCCTGAAGAACCTGAAGAGCAACAACCTGGCCAGGTCCCTGAAGAACCAATCGCTGCCTTTGACCCCGGCGAAGAAGAGATCCTCGCTGGCCCGTCCGGTGCGCGTTTACGACTCGTTCACGCAGCCCAGGAAGCTGATGCCGGCCAACTACGCGTTCCAGAACCTGCAGAAGACCACCAACGAGTCGACGTACGAGGAGGACGAACACGAGGAGACCGGCTGGCCTATACGGCTGAGGCTCGAGCAGATGCTCGAGCTCACTCTGCCACAGACCAAGAAGAAGAGGAAGAAGAAGACGTCGATGATGCTGATGAAGCAGCAACAGTCGAACAGACACGCGTGCAAGGACACGGAGAGGCTGTTGCGCGTACTCAGCGTGAACAATGTGGACCAAGATAATAGGTACAACGTCACACGGTGTTCCGTCATGTAGAGAATCACATAGACCAGCTGGAGAGACTGGTGCTCGGTGGTGGTGGGTCGACAGGCGATTAGGATGCCGAAATGAGTACCTGCGAGCTTTGATTCGATTTATTTGTTATTCTAATCATCTGGTTACCCTCTGTTGGGGAGCTGCGGAGGTTATATGGATCAGGAAAGCGCTGGTGTAATTTGCAATTTTTTATGGAGAAGACCAGGTCCCGTAACTTAATTGGAACCTGTTATATCTCATACTCTACATACTACAATACGTGCACACGGTTGTACGTGATACATTCTATGTTTCATATAGGGCCTTCCATACTCTACATCGTAAACATTACACCCTGGTCCCACACACGACACTCTACACTCCACATTCTATACCCTGAATCACACATGCTCTACTCTATACCCGACATGTCAAGACCCACACGCTGCACCTCTCATCTTAGATCCCTCCTTCAGCACGAAGAAATCTGATCCATAATGATAAAACTAACATGAAGAAAAATGATTCACGGATAATATGGAAGTCTTTCGAGTGTCTCATTCTGGTATTTGGAACATCCGAAGAAACAAGGGACATCTGAACAATTGACTGACCAAAACGCTGAAAGCGATTGCTTTTTGTGAGCAATGTCTGAAGCCCACCCCACGAGCACCGCTTCGTAATCGAGTTTGTTCCGCGATTCCGAAGGATTTCCATTTGGAAGCCGCACAAACGCGCGTTTCCCACAAGAAAGTTCTTTGTTCAGTGTGACTCGAGTGTTAGTACTTTTCAATCGCTTGTTGAGTTTGATAAAGTCGTCCTCCCGGCGACGGGAGATCGGTGTTTTTATGGTTTTTAACATAGACACAGTTTAAGGGATTAATCGAGACCGGAAACGTACATCGCAGTCCAATGATATCCGAAAATATTCACGGGCGCGTTCAATTTCATTCACTTAATCGTCTAGCGAACTGTAATCATTTTTTAAAAAGTATTTCAGACAACATTTTATTCGTGTTGTCCGAAAATTGAGTGACTCGGAAGATGGTTGTTTAAGTGGATTAAAATTGAACGCCCTGTATAATCTTTCTCATGATACGAGAAGTAAATACTGTGGAATCTCGATATTTTCCTCTTAGTTAAATTCTTGATTAGGGGACGCCTTCTTTACACCATCCCTACACTATTTTCTACAGTTCCCAAACTATTCCTAGACTCCCCTAAACTTCCTTTCTGATACTGCCTTTGTTATAGTTTCCACCCCTTGAGCCCCCTTTGCAGGGAAATATCGAGATTTTTCAGTAAATTCATGCCATTTATTTGTGCATTTATCCGTCATGGTTTCTTCGCTAACTTATTTGTTGCTTTTTATTTGTACGAATTTTAATCCTAACTTAAATGTTTATAGATGATATAATTTTGCGACTCTGTTCGGAAATGTTCGGATATCATTCATGATCGATGAGAAAAATTAAACAAAAACGTGAGAAACATAGATCCAATAGAGATTCTCTTTCGTTAGCTGATCGTGAAATATTCCGTAATTCATCTTCCCTTTTTGCAGGAAACGTTGAAACATTTTTTTTCGTGACGGTCAGTGTTCAACAAAACTGGTTTTCATTCGATGCTTATTTTGCGATGTTTTTCGCGGTACGAAAGGTCGGATCTAAATATCGTGAATCGAAGATTTTAAGGCTATACTTGCATCTTGCATTCCGTCCCCGGAAGTCGAAGTTTGAACTTATGAAACTCGCGCGCACTTCATTTATTCTCTGATCGTATGAACACCACAAATTTCATTCGTATTTCGTTTAAACCGAAGAGATTTGTCCGTGCTGTTGCTGCAAGTTGTTAAATTATTTCGCTACGGAGAAAGGGAATGGAAACGATAGGAGGGTGTTAAAGAATTAAAAGAAATTGTACGAATAAATGTTATCGACTGTTGGAAATCAAATCGCTGTAAGAAATATCGGATGCTGTTACGAAATTTTTTAAGTGTTGTTCGAATCGTCATTCGACTCCCGAGAACATTATGCGAAATATATTCTTCTTAAAATTGTATTTGTTATTTCTTACAACGATTCGACCGTTCCGGAATGGTTCTATTTCATAATGCAATATTTTATCTCGGTGTTGACCAATCGTGAGATTTGCATTTACTTGGTATGCATTTACGAGTACTGGACACGTTTGAAGGCATGTAATATTTCGTTTAAATAGAACAAATCGGGATATCGATAGTTGCGATAAAAAATTGATCCGACTTACATTCGCGCGAAAGTAATTCATCGACTACGTCAGAATATACCAGCGACAAATATTTTCTTTCAAATTTATTGCATGCCTTCAAAAATCTTGTACAACTGCATCCTCGAACCAGAAAAGTATATCAATGTTGAAGATCTTCATTCCAGTGTCTTAAGGAGGTGAGAAAGGGAGGAAATTTATCTAGAGAAAAGAAAAGAAAATTCTTCGTTGAATTTATTCTGAATCGATTAAAAATAGTAATTTGCAAGAATATATCTTCCTTAAAGATAGAGGTTGACAGATTTTCTTGTTACTTCTACCGTCAGATGACACTCAAATGTTGCATTTCTACAGTCTAATAATTTTCGAAGCACCAAAGAGAATGCATTTGAGAGAAAACGTTCCACACAGTATTCACGAATAGAGGAAAAGCGCATCAGAGAGCTCCATCTACTTATTTTTTCACTGTCCGACGTGAAGTCGCCTCGCGATAGACCGATATTAATCACTGATATGCTTTTTGTCAACATTAATCTCATCGAGTGTATCCTGTTCCTGCTTAGAAAATCCTTTGGATCGTCCTCGATCGCGTCGATCTCGTTCGAAAAACTCGCGGAAATCGCTTTTTACCTCATTGAGAAATCTAACTGTGTTTTCACACTGTATTTTCCTCATTTTCCCATGAATTTTTCCTTGGAATTTTTGTTTTTGAAATTTAAATTGCAATTTTCCGAGAAATCTGGTGGGGAAGATCGTTCTGTTTTTCACTTTCCCATTTCCCCGTTTTCTTTTTTATTGATTAATTTTTCTGAAAAACTGAAATTTCTTAAGAAAATTGAATGAAAATCTGTTGGAAAATTTTTTCACCCCAAACGGGATTCGAACTGGCGACCACGCGGTCCTGAAACTAATACGCTATCAGCTTCGCTAAGGAGACATTGCGATAAAATTTCTTTTTTTAATTTATTTACGTTGCATTCGTCGTCTCGTTACTCTCGAAATTATTTACACGGAAGTAAATCCAAAAAATGGTTGAAATAAACTGACCAATAACGAAAGTCGAAAAGAAGTTCGCGAGTTTCACGAACGAGTTACTATGAACACTTCATGGGAATCATGATAGACTAGGATTAAGTATCAGGGATAACTATTGTGTTATTGTACGTTGTAACGCTGCATATATTATATTTCATTAATATTATACGCCATGATGTAACGAGTGCCCTACTCCTGTTAAACAAACAAAAAGAAAAAAAGAAACTGTATATCGAATTATTAATTGTACCACTAGTGTGTAAGCTATTTCCAAACTACCATGCCCAGTATTTTCTAAGTATTACGACTAATGCGGCAAGGATGTGTTCGTGTTGCGTTGTAACCGCTTCCGTTCCGTCATTTCACCGAACCAACATCTTGATTCTCTCCTCCTACATTGAAAATTTCTAATTAACGAGATTTCTCGTCTACTGCCAACAACATAAACGATACTGCATAAGTATAAAAACTAATCGACCCTCGAAATCAACGATAAATTTAATATTGACCAATGAATTTTTATTCCTGTCTCATTGAATCTCGAATTCTCTGCGTTCACCATGGTGGAGCATCCTCTCTCTATATCGCCGTTTTCTTCGGAGAAGCCAATCGTGCTTGCCACTGCACATTCGGGTGTGATTGACTCATTTTCAGCTTGTACGCGAAGGATAATCTAAGTTCAATTATTACTAAAATCTCCCTAAAGTAACCCTGAAAATTCCCATAGATAATTTACAGAGTTTGTAAGTTTTCCAAGGATCTGTAGATTTTTCCTAAGGCACCTAACTTTCCACGTGGCTATCTTCAAATGTTTCCGAAAGTCCCTAGGTACTCCCTAGATTTCTTACAGTTTCTGAAGGTTCACTAAACTTCCTCCACGCTGTTCCAAATATCCCTAGACAGTCCCCAGACTTTCTAGAGTCCTTGGATTTCACAGTTATCCTAGGATTCTTCATGGTCTCAAGACTTATCCTTCCACGAAGGAAGAGTACGTTGCGTCCGAGTGTGCAGCACATTTTTTTTACTAAAAACATCGAGATTAAGATCACGGACCAGTTCGATTCGGTAAAATGGCGGTGCGGAAAGCGGCAGAAAAGAAGTTGACGCGAATCAAGGCGAAATCGAAGCATCGTGAATTCGAACGAAACACGAGAATCGTGAACAGAATGTACAAGAGATTTCAGGAACAGTTTCGTTAAGGTATACGGTATGCCAGTGGCTATGGTTTTAGCTGTGTCTCGTGTGCCATAACACCTAACGTTTGATATGTCTAACGAGTCTAGTCCGTTTACAAGGAAACCTTTCGTACACACCCGAGCAAATGTGTTTATCTGAATTCATAGACTGCACGAAATATATATTATCTATACATACATGGGAGATTCAGATCACTTTACCCGTACGGTGTCCCGTGTCATAATGATCGAATAACAGCATTCTCTCCAAACATACTTAAACCCTTGTCATACTTTCACCAGTGCGTCTCGTGAAGCACTCACGGTCCAAACGCGATAAATCTTACTCAAATTTTGAATATAATCATGTGCGAAGTCCATCTCCAATTATAATTTACATAATCAAAGATCATTTAATATAAAATTCGCATAACATTTTAACATTCTTTCAATAATATCATAGCTGCGAATAGTTGGTTCGGATTCACCCACCAGACAGATAAATTGTATGACAAGGGGTTAAGGAATATTTATTCGCATGCAGCCTGTCACCCAGGAGTTGGCGCGCGAGGAGATTGGCCCAGTTTCGTCTAGATCGTCCAGCAGACTTATTTCCTGTGACAGAGTATCGTGTGTCGTGGATTTCAGGTAGTTTCAAATTAAAAGGAAGACATGTTCGAAAATAACATTTATTCTCGACACAACGCTCTCGATACACAAACCCATCGTCGATCGATAAAACAAAACTCTCGCGAAAACATAAAAAATATTCGCGTAAACATTCGTAGAACGCCTCATTTCCCGCCATGAAACGTCGAAGATAAGGAACTAGGAAGCTTCACGATCATCTTAAAACTGTATAGTAAACACGTATCGCTCCAAAAATCAGTCACTGTTGTCCAGTCGCTTTCTACAGTTTGTATTTGGCTCCCCTGACTATGGGATACTTGTCGCCGGTACAGACGCCACGGAAATCGTCCAGGGAGAGGTCGTAGATGGCCACGCCGCCCAAACCTTTGGCCTTGACATAAGCAGCCTTGTTCCCGGCGGTGTCGGGGTCCTCGTAACCCACCCAGATGCCGTCCGCTCCGCTGCTCTCGTCGTATGGCTGGTAAGCATAACTGCCGTACTTCTTCGAGGGATCACCGACGCGTCTGAGACGACCCACTGCGCTCTCCGTGAGTCTGGAGCAAACTTCGGCGTACGAGAGAAGACCCGGGATGTTGGTGTGTGGACCCTCCGCACCTGGGCCGTCGGTCACGATGGGTGGCACCCCGGATATCTGACTGTCCGACGTCAGTTTCCACGTGCGGGCGTACGTAGGGACACCCACCACGATCTTGGAGCCGGGTGTGCCGTTCTCTAGCCAGTACCTTGAAGTAGAGTTTATACTTTACGGATATTTTTTATTCTGTCGAGTCTCGTTGATCGGGCTAGGGGATTTTAAGGTGTGCTGTGGTAGCGGGAAACGGACAAGCGAAAAAAATATTGTATGTTTACTTCAAAAAAGTCAAGGCGACCTTGAAGAGAAACATGAAGATGCACGTCCAAAGGTTCGAAGGTCATTGGACATGTAAAAAGACAGAGGACAGGATGAATAACGGGTACAGGGGACTACATAGGTTGCAGTTTACTGTGATTAGGTTATTTGCAACGGGATAATTCTTTGTTTGTGCTCTTATCGATGAGTTGGTCATACAGCACAATCTAATCTAGGTGCTCGTATGCATACGAGAATCTGAATAGACTTCTCACCTGGTTGGAACATCAACATTGGCCTGAGGCACGCGACCATAACTGTCGTAAATGGGTGCCGGGTAGTCAGCTTCCTGTGGATTGCGTTCCGGTGTCTTCTGATCGAACGTGAACAGGTGCACGGCATCGATATTAGGTGCCAACAGTCTAGCATCGTAGTAAACTGTAAAAAATGAAATGAACGATGACGTTACTTCAAATAGTTATGCAGGTCACACGACCGTGTGCAAGAAAATTCGAGGAAAGAGAAAGTTTAGCTTAGGCCATCAACATTTTGTCAATGACCCTCGAGGGGAGCGTTTAGGACAATAAACGGTTGTCTACGTTGGCTAAGGGGGTCCTAAGATCACACGTGCCCATTTCATGGACACGCTCATTCAGTGCCCATAAGAATACCCCATTCGTCTTGTCAACAAGGAAACAATACACGAAATTACTGCCGAGCTTCTGTGTGCTTTAACGATCACAGTTATTCAAGAGAATAGTCGTTCTATGAACAAGCATGTCCATCGTGCATTCCTCGATCACGGAGTACAGGGTGTCCCAAAAATGGTGATGCAGCCGAAAATGGGAGGTAGGCGGGGTCATTCTGAACTTTTTCGTTTGCAAAAATGAAAAACCTACCTGACCCTCCCATTTTCGGCTCCTTCACCATTTTTGGGACACCCTGTATGTTTCTTTCAAATCAGTCTGGAACATCAGCCGAAATGACGCAGAAATTTCGCAGGATCAGATGAAGTGTCGCAATGTTTGCGTTGCACCCGACCGGCAAGAAGACACGTTACATATCCCTCTTCCTGATCCGCAGAGTTCAATATTTACAGAACGTGACGGCGATATGGAGCCGGCCGCGTGTGCAGTCACGTCCCGCTTATGGCACCGCGGACACGTTCTTAATTTCCAGGCAAACAACCGATATCGGTGGCCTAACTGATCGACGTCACGGTACCGTTCGACGGCCACAAATATTTGTCCGGGTAATCGTCACTCACCGCTGTTGTTAACGTGGGGCAGGACAGTGACGGTCAACGCCTTCATTTTCGGACGGAGTTGCGCCTTCAGGTCGCGGACCATGATGGTGAAACCATCCCGATGCTCTTGTTCCTTGTCGTCCTTGAACTTGCCGTAGCCGAACGTCTTCTTGATGCCGTGCCATAAGGACCCGAACGTGCCACGCTGCTTCTTTACTTTCACCGGAGGGAACTGCCATGCCAGATCGATTCCGTCGAAGTCGTAGTCGTTGAGAAGTCGGTTCACCGAGTTGATGAACTTCGATCTGCCTTCCGACGTCTCGGTCTGCAAGTTATTGCAACGTGAAATACATGAACGTGAGTTCCGCGGAAAGATGGCATGTGCTCGATGGTAAAAGTGGAAATAGTTAATGAAAAAGTAACGAGATCGACGAATGGAGGTCGTATAGTCGGAGTAAAGATGACATATCCCGCTGAAGAGGCCTCACGCTCGATTTTAGTTAGAGGAGAAGGCCTCATGCTCGATTTTCATTAGAAAAGAAGACCCGACGCTAACAAATTTTTATAGAAGAAGACCTCACACTAACAAATCTTAATATAAGAATACCTCACGCTAACAAATCTCGATATAAGAATGTCTCACAGTTGCCTCCACGTCAAGGAGTACACCTGGCGCGAATATTTTTATAAGAAACAGTGCCTCACTGTAATTATTTCCGCATGAGAGTGGAATTATCAATGGATTATGAAGCTTGAGAAAGTTAGAATGACACTCACGAGAACAAGATACTTGTGAACCTCGTCGTCAGGGTCGGCGTTGCCACCGATGCTGAGGTACACCTTCAGCTCGGGGAATGATTTCTTCAGCTGAGTGGCCAGCTTGTAATACGAGTATCCGGCACCGGTGTCGAGATTCGGATTCAATGGAACAACATCGTACGTTTCGGATTTGATGCCAGCAAATCCGTAGATCAGGTGAGTGCACAGGGACAATGCTGGACGCACATCCTCCAGCTGGAACTTTCCTGGCCCTGAAACGATAATTGCCTCGTCAAGTACGGACAAATAATAATTTCTACACGGTTTCGATCTTTGACCGATGAACGTATGGTTGCTTTCACTCGCATACGCAAATATTATACAGTTCTTTCCACAACTTGGTTAATTATCCTACGTGTAGATAATTTTTAGTGTGTTTATATACGAAATATGTACATATACATATGTGCATTTATGTTGAATATACAAATTATATTGAAAAACAATTATGTTGAAAATTGTATATATATATATTTGAAGATTTACATATAATAACGTCGAATACACACATATTTAGATATACATAGAGAAATAAAAACATGTACTGGATTTTTATCTGTGGATCGTATAGGTTCGACAGTGTGATGGATAAAAAATTTGAAACGCAAGTTTGCACAAATAAGTATCTAAACTACCCTGAAGGTATACTGGAAAGATAAATGAAAACGCCGTTAGTATAGTTTGAAAGAGTTAAGAATCTTGGTCAGATGACGAATGAGAATGGAATTTTGAAAGTTTTACATCGACTGAGTATCAGTTAGCAAGCAGCTGGATCGCAACGATGGAATTTTACCTTGTCGTTCAAAGGCTGTGGTGTTCCAGTAGCACACAACCTTGTTGTGTTCATGAAGATCGACACTAAGTGACGACTGGACGCAGAACACCGCGATGGCGGCGAAAATTAACACCTTCATTTTCACGGTCTGGCTCTAAAACATACAATACACTGTTCGTACAAAACACGTATCTAGTTAAAACGTCGTATTTCTATTCCACATACAAGCTACATATTCGTAGTGTATAATATAAAAACGTGTATGAAAATATGAGTATATTATGTTCAAATATTCATGGTCACCTTCAGAACGAGAACTATAATGATCTAAAATTCCGTTGGGCAATTTTTGAAAATTACGATGAAATTAATGACAAATATTGCAAGAATAATAATCCACAAATTTAATTAAGTGTCTTCTAGTATCAACCCTTAAGAGGTCCTCGAGCTATCTTATGCTCGATATCGTTATACATATAACTATAATTAAATATTTTTAAAATTAAAAATTTTTGTTGAAAATTTAATAATTCATTGGGTCATATTGTATAAAATAAAAACCATAAATATCTCACATAAAAAGTGTCCTATTATTAACCCTTTGTCATACTTTGTCATACTAATAATTTACAATATTAACACGAACAAATAAAATTAAAATGTTACGAGTATCTTATATTCAATGATCTTTGATTATGTAAACGATAATTATATATCAACTTTACATATAATCGTGTTTAAAATTTTGCTTAAATTATGTTTAAACTATTTTTACGTCCAGAGTTAAATTTGCCAAAGTATGTCAAAGGATTAAGAAAATCGACAAAAGTCGATGAGCACTCAATAAAATTTTATAAAACAATGAAGTAATATTTCGATAAACCTCGTCGAAGGTGAACCACGAAGAAGCTATAATGGTTTATGGTTTTCTCGATGAACGCCCAAGGTTAACTCGATATTTTCTCCGGTAAACTCGTGTTCGAGAACGAAAACGTGAACGAAAGAACGTCTTACCTTTTTGCGAGGAAGAAGCAGACTGTCCGAGGCGATTTCTTCACCAGGGACTTTGATACCTTGGCCAGACCGACAACAAAATAGTGGGGGATACTGGATCGTACGTCAGATAGTGATATTTCAGAACAGTTTCTCCGATTTGCCATATGCGGTACGCGTACAGAGTGATTCATGAAATGTACATAAATGCATCACGTGACTTTGGATACAAGACAACACGAACAAAAGAAATGGACCTTTCGGACGATGTTGTATACCCGTGGGGCTATTTGTTTTCGAGAGAATTGAGTGGATGATTGAAATGAATGATTGGGATAAGAAATTCTCGATTTTTAGAGAAACTCAGGGACTTTGGATCGTTGTGTAGCTATTATGGTTCTGTTGGTATAGTTTGATTCGAGAGTGAAATTTGATGGGACTGGGATATTCAGAATTTCGAGATTTCATAAGCTTGAATTGTGAAGTTATTGAATCCTCAAATTACCAGAATTCATAATTTCCAAATTCTCATTTCCCTAAAATTCCAAATTCCAAATTTCCATTTCCCCAAATTTTCAAATTTCCAAATTTCCATTTCCCCAAATTTCTAAATTTCCCAAGTACTCAACCCCCCAAACTTCCAAATACTCAAATTCCCAAATTTCCCAAATTCTCAAACCCCCAAATTACCAAATTCCCAAATATTCCAAATTGCCCGAGGTACCCTAGACAATGCTCCCCAATATTCCCCAAAGTTTCCTTATTTAAAATTTCCCCAGAATATTTCTCCGGAATCTTCTAGGACCTCATAAGATTCCCTAGCGAAACACTATACCCAAAATACTGCTCTACAAAAACGAGTGCAAAACGATCCAAAAAACCTAAGATTCCCTATGAAAAAAAATGTTGAAGAAAAAGAACTTGGAAACTTTTTCGGGGAAAGATACTCAACCAGAATAAAAGTTATGTGAAACAATTGAACTTTGCACCCTAGAAAACGATATTTAGTAAAAGTATAACTGTAAATCTTCCCGACAAACTGACTTGTACGTTTCGAGGTTATGACGTTCGTGCGTGTTAAGTGAACACCCGATATATGAACGCCCTCTTTGTTGACACGTTCGTTCGTCGGTGAACTCAAGGCTAAGACCCAAAAGTTTCCGAGAACTTCGATTGTTGTCGATTGAAAAATTAGATGCGAGAGAGGTCGACGAGCGGACGGTAATCGAGGCTTTTCTTGGAACATTGAATAATTTGTTCCGTCGCGCTTTAAAGACGTAACGCGATAACCATGAGCTCGCAACAAGTCTCTAGACTTATCTGGAATGTTTATTAACTCTCTTACAACGTCTCACTGTCCTATACCGTTTCACAAACTTACAAAATATGTATGTACACTCATACACTCCTGGACAAAATTAAGTGGACATTGCAGAAATATAAAATATGTTTTGTTTCATTACAATGTTTTAAATAAATTTTAACTTTAGAACGTGAGATATTTTTGTACGCTTGAAAAAAACATTTATTTAATGTATATAATTGTGCAATAAAGTTTTGATTTATACGGATTATTAGTTAATTAAATTTACCTTTTGTTATTTATGATACCTGTCCACTTACTTTTGTCCACGACTGTACAATCATTACAATGTACATACGTACGTTTATTGTACAAAAGTACAAGTGGTGGTCGAAGGAAGAGCGATGAATTAGGATGTAGAGGGGCAAATGGTTTTGTAAGTCCAAAGCCTGAGACCAACGCTAGTTTTTAAGGGAATTATCATATGCATGACATAAACCAGGATGGAATAGTTCGAACCAATTGAATGCTTGTATTGATACCAACATTACACGGGTACTAAATTTAAAGATTTTCTTTATCACAGATTTTCGTCAGAAAAATTTACTTCCGCTCTTCTCTTCGAACGACAATTCAACACGGTCTTCCCCGGACTTCGCAATCGTAATGGCGGCTCCCTGGACAGCGGCCATATAGCAAAAGCCTGATGCGATTCCTTTACAGGGATCCCTTGGGAATAACAGAGCTTTCGTAATAACAATAACAAAGATTATATAATTAGAACGAAAGTCGACGGAAGGTGGTACCACGATTGGTACGAACTATATCTGAGATGAATGATTCCTGCGCTAGTTTATTGCCACTCGGACGCGACGGAATCGCAACCTTTCGCCGAGGTTATCGTACTAACATACAGAAGTCCGCAGAGATACTTCGTTTTCTGAATTTGTAGAAGAAGATATGTCGGAAAAGTGGATCTGTCGTGTAAGAAAATTCGAAGGCAGAGGAAATCGAACGTAGGCCATCGTCTTTTTTTTCATTGGACCTCCAACAAGTCACTCTCCCTAAACGATTGTTTCCGCCATTATTACCATTCAGTCATTCTCGAAAAAGGAATATAAAAACTCGGAAAAACCTTCGAACAAGAAAATCAAGTATTCATTGTCAGAATACAGATAGCTGTGTAAATAAAAAATAAGAGATCGTTTAAAACTGTGTTGTCAGTTCCCTCTTTTGTCAGAATCCAACAAAGGTTATGTTTATTAGGAACCGAAGTTAAGACGTTCAGTCGAGGATGAGTCTACACCAGTATAGTCTTCGATGCTTCATGTTTGATTGCTATAATCGTTCACCAGTATACTATAGATCAAAATATAATTTTCATTATACTCTGCACGATGCTCTGCATGTTTTAGGTATGGCAGTTATCGGTGTGGAAGAAACGTGCAAATTTATTTAAAACAATTCCATTCGAAAGTAACATGCGCGTTTCAAGGTCTGTTTTGATGCTGCGGACGACGTCGGATCGAGCACGATAATTCGACTTCCTTCGCGTTAAATGAACGCGACCCACATGTACAATCAGCAGCCGAGATGCATGATCTCATCTTGAAACGCGCGGAACGATACTTCGCAATTACCGTCGTGACACGGCTCGCGCGTTTGATAATTCCCCCGACGAACGTCCTTCGTGAGTTGTCCAACACCAACCTGCCACTATATTTTTCCTTGGTTCGTCGACGTTTCGATTCGTATCGAGCAATCGAGTTGCTGAATTTTGAGGTTAACCAGATTCGGCTACCGGGGACTATTGCGAAATTAGCGATTTCAAGATCTGGGCGGTCGAATTTTGGGATTTTTGGAATTTCGCGGATTTTGGGGATTTTGGGAGTCGTGGTTTTTGAGCTTAAGGAGATGGGGATTTGAGGATTTAGGATTCGGTAATTTGGGCATTCGCACATTTGGGGATTTGATAATTTGGGGATTCGCAAATTTGGGGATTTGATAATTTGATGTGTAGAAGCTAGGAGATTTGAAAATTTGGGGGTTTGAGAATTGGGGTGCTTGAGAATTTGGGGGTTTGAGAATTTGGGGGTTTGAGAATTGGGGTGCTTGGGAATTTGGGGGTTTGAGAATTTGGGGGTTTGAGAATTGGGGTGTTTGGGAATTTGGGGGTTTGAGAATTTGGGGGATTAAGAATTTAGGAATTTGAGAATTGGGAGTTTGAGAATTTGGGAGTCTGAGAATTTTGGGAAATTGAAATTTGAAAATTTGAAAATTTGGGGTATGAGAATTTGGGGAGATGGTAATTTAAAAATTTGAAAATTTGGGGAAATGAAAATTTGGAAATTCGGAATTTTGGAGTATGAGATTTTGGGGAAATGAAAATTTGGAAATTCGGAATTTTGGAGTATGAGTTTTTGGGGAAATGGGAATTTGGAAATTTGAAAATTTGGAGAAATGAGAATTGGAAAATTTGAGAATTTTGGGAAATAGAAGTTTGCAGATTTCAGAATGTAGGTGCAAGAAAATTGTCAACGTGGGATAACATTATTGATATACTTTCGAAGCAACATATTTCGCCTATCGCGTGAAATGGAACAGAAAAGATAAACTTTCGCGGAAAGCGGCAGAAATGTATGCTGTAACATAAATGATACAAGTGTTCTTGTTTATCCTCTGTTCTTCGGATAAGAATAAAAACGGTCATGATTGTACACGATTACTATACCAACATCTTTTTACACTTCTATTTTAAAATATTCCTCCTTCAATTTTTCCACGAACTTTTACAGGAAAACGTCTACTTATAAATGCAGTTCACGTTCCACTCATGAAC
This sequence comes from Coelioxys conoideus, assembly GCA_947623535.1. Taxonomy (NCBI): domain Eukaryota; kingdom Metazoa; phylum Arthropoda; class Insecta; order Hymenoptera; family Megachilidae; genus Coelioxys; species Coelioxys conoideus. Next base: position 2,830,807 of record OX392451.1, on the reverse strand, counting down.
ATCCTTGAACAGATACAAAAAGCTAAAATGAGACAATATTACTGACAATTTCGTACTTTACCAATAAATTCGTGAATTTGATCTAAATTTGAGCTAGTTTGTACAAACATCTTGTTTAGGTACAACAACAGCAATGAGATAATATTACTGACGAATTCATGCTTCGTCAATAAATTCATGAATTAGATCCAAATGTGGACCAGTTTGTAAAACTAGTTTGTAGAATGTTACAGTGTGTGATTGATTTCGCAGTGTGCGATACAGAAACGTCTAAACACGATGTAAATATGTTCCAGGAATCGCGATTATCCCGTGTCGTGTTCCATAGTTATGTAACCTATACATGTATACGCGTTTGACTCATCGGCAAATAAAATCACCGAGCATTATGTATTCGGTCTGGTTCGATAAGATCTGGATCCAAATATCCCTCTTGATTTGCATCGAATTTTACTTGTAACGCGACGTGAGACACTCGAGGACAATGGCCTCCGTTGATTCACGCTATATTGAAACATTTTATTAAATGGTTCAACTATTATACTTTATTTACCTTCGATGCTTTGTAACGCGTTAAAACGTGACGAGTGATCATAACAGTCACAGATTATGTAAACATCGTCGAAGTAATAAAAATAAGTAAAAAAATAATTCTCTTTATTTTGCTCGTTAAATGTTTATAAATTATATAATGTCGAAGTATTATTGCAGTGTTTTATTGGATATCGTATGCAGTTTATGAATATGTTGACAAGAACACATGTTACAGAGAAGTCGGTCTTGCTCCATTGACCTTTAACAGAGATACGTACATTTGGAAGTAATAGTTATCTTTCTCTTTTAATGACGACTTTGATAGCGTTTCAAAGAAACAATTGATAGTTCATCGTAATTGGCCTGGCGTTTTTGTAGAGAATAAATTGCGATATTTACAAAAATATTTAAGTGTCAGATTAAAGTAAAAAATATTTTAGAATCACTTTTTTTCTGTGCAAGATCTACATCTTCACCTGTTGCAATGGTAAAGTATATAGTTTTAATTAAAATAGTATCAGCATTTAATTTTTGCAGCAATAAAAAACATTGTTGTATTCACTGACTTTTTCAAGTTGTTTCTATGTATGGACCTGAGAAATGATTTTGAAACGATAAAGAATGAAGAAATGTACCGATATAAAATTTCACAGTTACCGACAGTAATGATTATCGACACCTGTCACGTTAGTTACCGACCGTTCAAGTTGACTGTTACCGGCCGCAAAGAATTCTAATTGCAGATATCTGTTCGTTCTAATTGCCGACCGTCCTAATCGCATCCTAGCAGCGGAAGGTGGAAACATCTTAAATTCAATTCTCATTAACAATTGTCATAATTATGCATTTTCCTAACATATTAACACTTGTTAAACGTTCTAGTATCGTTTAGTACTTTGATTTGCTACATAGTAGTATCTATTATGGTGAAAATATGATTATATTTTTATATATGTATATCAAATTTAGTTCGTTTAGTTCCCACCTTTCACCGCTAGATGGCTAGACTTTTTGACGTCCATAAAATGCTACTTTTTTTATTTTCGTTCCTAGCACATTTTCATAGATATTGTGGCACTATTTAGGTTTTATTAACCACCTAGAATACGATGTACATCTCAGAATGATGTTAAAGCCTCTCATTTCTCAGAAAATTGCAATTTTCTTTTTCGTCAGTACCGTTGTCCATCGCTAGATGGCGCTACAGGTACCATTTCATAATCATGCGCGGGAAATACGAAATTTGAAGAAATGTAGAATCTTGTTGCATAATATTTATAAAAGTTTATTGCACTGACCATGCAGCAAAAATGTGAATGATTATAATAATGTAGATGTAAGTGTAGCAGGACACAAGAACAATAAAACGTAAGAGGTTTTGTTTTTTTTTTATTACGAAAAGAATTTTATGTACACGCGAATCACTTCTCTCTGGGTCGGTGTATAAGTAGATATCTATGATCATAACAAATATTAATCTATACTCGTAGTAAATTCCGTACAGTAGTTGCTTTCATTCTGTTAAGTCTTGATTGTTAGCGCCTGAACGACGATCGATAGGCAATAAATAAATCACGTTTATCTTTGCACCGATCATATTGCACGGTTTCGACGAGAACAATCGATTGATCGTCCCTATTTTAGAAACTTTCACAGTGACGCCTAAGTAATGAGTGCATTTAAGTCACAAATTCTGCGTACATGTCTCGCTTAACGAAAGAACGATCAATTCTTTCACTGGCAGAACGCACCATCGTTAATTTTATTAACTGACATAGCAACAGAGAGAAAATGGATACTCGAAAGTACATAATGAAATATTAGATTTGTTTTATCGAGTTGTATAGGTATAAAAATATATAACAATTCGCTAAAAACTTATATAAATGCAAAATACTGTGTTTAATAACTATTTTAAAATACTGTTATGACTGGGATCTTGGTTGCACGAGAAGAGATGCAATTTCTTAATTTGTTTAGTTTCAAATGATATCTGCCAATGAAAGTATGAACCTTCCCAATAAATTTTCTTTCGATCGTGAAAATTCTAATACGTATCGTCTCTATCTTAGAATTAATTCTAGAAAAATACAGTCTGTTTCTTTTATCGTTCCTCTGCTCAAACCACTCCACAAATCTCTTCATAAAAAATACAATTTGTTTATTGGCCGAGCAGGGGCACTTAAATAGCATCTGTATGGAGTATCGACTATCTACACCATTTGGCTAGCTCCTCGTACGAAGATGTCTTGATTTAAAAATTAGGAAAGAATACAAAACAATTGTATGGTGCATCTATTTTAAAATCTTGCTCTTTCTTTTCCATCTTGCTTTCCTGGTAAATTAATGTCGGTGGCGAGATTAGCCCATTAAGTGGTAGACTTTGGCTAATCAATAAATATATTTCCTCCCAAATGAGGTTCATACCTTTTTATCCAAAACCTTTGAAATCTGAAAAATCAACTAATCATTGTAGTATCTTTTTTCAATGACTTAAATAACATTTAAAATTTCAATTACCATTCCTGGAAATGATTTTTCATTCGTGTTTCTCCTGCTTCAAGTTATGAGGATAGTCTTCCTCGTCTGAAAAATCAGAAAAACCATTGAAGCAAATCCAAAATACAATCAAAGCAGAAAGTTTGAATTGATTGTACCTTCACCCTCGTCTTCGCCCTCCACTAATTGTAAGTCACTGTTCTTTTGCTGGGTTTCTTTATCATAATCAACACCCTCGTACTGATCGTCGCCTGCTTCCGCATTATGTTCTACACCATCATCTAGGCTACAAACGTTCTTTATCGTAATTTCATATTACAAAAAAAAAAATATCTATCTATATAAAAAAAAAAGAAATACCCAGGAAGTCGAATGTGATTCAATTCATCGCCAATTTCCTGAACACCGGGTCTGACGTTGAACCACCTGTTTTCCCTCCTTTCTGCCGGCAGCTCCTCCCCCCTTCTTCCGGACACCGCCGGAAACGGGGGTTCCAGATTCCCGTTCTCGACCTCGTGTTCCTTGCTTTCCGGATTCTCGGGAAGCTTCGGCTCCTCTTTCTTTTTCCTAGACATTTCGTGCTCTTCTCTCTTTTCCTCGCGATTCTCCAGCTTCGGATCGATCATCACTGGAATGGGCGGTACACCGACCGGAAGCTTTGCCTTTGATGCCGGTTTCACAAGAGGATGAGGCTTATCGAGGGCCGTCGACACTGGGTTACCGCTGCTAGCCGGTGTTGAAGTCTCCAGTTTCATGGCTGGAATCGACTTCATTGAGCTAGTGGTCACCGTGCTCTGAAAAAGGGGATTTTCTTTCTGGCTCCTTCATGATTGATGAAAATCTTAACCCTCATCCGCTCGAGGTAAACTTCGATAGGCTCACACCGCCTCTTTGTGTTTATAGACTTTCCCACATCAATAATGATCTCGTTAAGTTTTATAACGATTTCTTTAACTTTACGTGTAAGTTATGTGTATTTGCCATACCTCATAGAGATATTACTTACCTTGTTTGAGATTTGTAATACTAATTTCAATTATTGTTCTAATAATTGAACTTGGAAATTATAAAGTAACTTCTTTGCATTTAATAATTCTATTATATTTTCAAAACAATTGTGGAAGCAGCAGCATTTGAATGCAAACAGGGCAGGAGCAAGTTACTGGAAAGCAATTTCATTGAACAAGGAAAGCGGAAGCATAAAGAGTTTTAATTAATTTTGTACTTCTATGTTCTACATAAATCAGTAAAGTTTTTAATCAACATCTCGTTCACTAAGATTATTCTGACACAAGACAAGTGAAAATAACAAAATTCTATTTTATTAGCTTATATCATTTTTAGAACCAATAAAAGTTTGAATCATTTTCATCCTTTCTGACTGAATTATTATTTCACTGAAAAATTAAAGAGAATCTATTAAAATTAGTAAGGGAACTATAATTAACTATTTTCATTTGTTCTCTGAGAAAATTTGAATTGATATAGCAAACTAGGAATAACGGAAGCAGATCAGTTTAGTTAGGTAGTGTGCAAGGGTGCCAGAAATAATGCAAGCAGATCAAAATAATAACAGTTTATTAATGCATTGATTAACACAAACATACAGGCACATTCAATACAGTTTGCAAGCTACATGTACATTACTCATTTCTTCATTAATTTGTTCCAGATAAACCTTTCAAAAAGCTCCTTATTTGCATCAGGCTGTCAACTCATTAAAGTTTCAGCGATGAAATCGTAAGTATTTGAAGCTCTTAATTAAATCAGAAACATTAAAAGTGCTATAATAATTTATTAAAAAATTATCTGACAGCCTAATACATTCCATTCTATAAAGACAATTTGCTAATTATAACAATATAAATGTATCAAAAAAATAGTACTTTAAATCAACAGTCATTGCAAATATTTGTTCATTTGTTGCACAAAGTAGTATCTAAAATATTGCACCTCTAACACCTTAGTCAGAGAACTCCGTGTAAAAATAAATGTTAGAACACCTAGTACACCTGTGACCATTAAAACAATATAAATAGAATAGCGTTAGTGGACTTCACATTTCAACACTCAGATATTAATTGTAATGTTTAAAATACTTATAAAGAAATCCCTTGTTTCTTATTATACAACAATTTTATCTCACTTCAAGAATACTTCATCAGTTTTTCGTGTTATACACCCTTTAGGTTATTGTCATTGATTTATAATATTTTAAATATATTCCTAAAAAGAAAACCGAGGTTGTTTGCAAAAAGGAACTGCATCGTATTAAGTGCACTTGAAAGGAATAGAAACGTCATCTTTATGCTATGTTAAATGGAACAAATATTTCGTTAATGCCAATTTCGAATCTATGAAACAGATGGTCGTTCATTAACAACCATATTATCACACAATACCATAACTTTTTCATATTCCCTATCATTGTATCAACAATTTCTAAAATCTTTGCAATAATTTACTAAAAATGTGGTACAGAACATCTTTGAGTTATTTGAGTCAATTAGAGAAGTCAACTATCTACAGCACCCAGTACAAACCATGCAAATTACGTGCATGTGTAAATATTACCAGGAAAATTAAACAGAAAGAGACTCTGATCCTCAGAAAGTGCAAACAACTGAAGTATTCAAAGGCACTTGGTTTGAATCTCCATCTGCCAGGACTGTTCGTTTTACGCAAACACATCGAATTTTAAAAGGAATCACAGTTAGAACCTGAGCTAGAGTATATTCAGTAATAGAAAAATCAATGGCGAACTTATGAAGTTCCATATTTGAGTATACAATCTGATACTTAATATGAAAAGCTCTTTCTCCTCAAACAGATCACTCTGAAACATTAACCCATAACTGATACAATGAACTTTAATCAACAAAATTGAAAGAAGATAGTGCGATGAGTTAAGTTTGCTTTTTTATCAAAAAATTACTTATACTATTACTTAAATTACTTATACTTGTTTAGAGAAGAGAAAATTGTTGGCTTCTGATGGACTCTACCCTATCAGTTATGGGTTAACAAAATTATCCAAAGAACTTTCAGTGAAAGTGGATTGCAGATCTTGCTCCAGCTCGTTTGTCAAATCATCCTTAACATCTGACTGAGAATCCCATCTACGTTGTTCTGAACCTTTTCTAACTTCTCTTCAACTTTTTCAGATGTTCGTGGCGTATCGTTCTCGCTAACAGGGACAACGTACTTCAACTGTTCGTTCGGATCATCAGTTTTGTGAACACTGTCAGTTACAACGCTGGGAACTACTAATCTACTGGTCGTTGAATGATCATTGTCTACCTTCTGGTCTCGCTTTTCTTGCGGTAATACTTCTACGGGTCTTTGTAATACCTCTCCGTCTTTCGCCTCGTTCGGGCCCACAGGAACGATATTCCCGTTTTTCTGTGCGAACTGAACGTCTGCATCGTTCGTTTCTTCGTTCAATTTTTGCTCATTCGATTGCAAGGGATCTCCAATCGCGTGGTGAGCGAGGGGCGCGTGTAGAGGCTGCGGATTCTTATCATCGTTGTTCGGTGGACTTACCTGTTGTTGCTGCGACGGTCCAACCGGTTGTTCCTGACTTCTAGGTTCCAACCATCCTAACTTCCCTTGTTGGCCCGTTTGCTGCAAAGACGGTGAACTCGCCGGGCTTGGATCAACGACTTTAGACGATTTCTAACAGAGGTAGAAATAAATTTCTGGTTAAAAGCGAATCTATACACGAAGTGTTATACTCGAATAATATTTTGGTACCTTAGCCTGTTCCAGTTCACGCTTTAGCTGCATAACTTCCTTCCTCAAATGATCAATGGTACTGTCGCTGTTTCCATTATTCTTCATCACCTCGTTGTACTTTTCTTTCAGCCTCGTCTTCTCGGTGTCCAGCTCCAAGAACTTGGTCTTTAAGTGCTCCAACGCCTTCTCCTTGTCTTCCCGTGCCTGCCTGATCCGACTACGGAGTTCACGAAGGGTCGCCTCTAATCTGTTTGCATCCTCTAAGGCCTGTTTCTCCCGTTTCTTGCACTCCTCCTGCAGATCTTGGTGCTCCGTCTGCAGCAGCTTGTATGTTTGCTGAAGCGAGTTGAACCGTTGCATCGCCTCTATGCTGTCCTTATCCCTTAAAGACTTCTCTCGAGTGGCACGTTGCTGAAGTTCCTGCTTCGCGGCAGCGTTTGAGCTCTTCTCCTCGGCCAGGGACTTTTCCAGGCGCATTTTGTACTCGAATATCACTGGAAAGTAATTGAAGAAACTTATCAGTGCATCTGGACTTATTTTCCTTCGCACAGTAAAATTTGCCTTTCAAAGAAGCCTGAAATACTGATTCGTAATCCATTGATAAGGACAGCGTATTTGCAAACCGTTTAAGTATGGAACCATAACAGAATCAACGGTTTTATCGGAAAATCAATATTTTACTATGTAGCAGATGAGACTATGTAGTAGACACTTCAGCGATTAAATACAGAACTTATCATTCTATATTATCAAATGATGGCACAGTTTACAATGTTTCTAACAAGAATCCGAATGACTGACAGAACGCTTGATTGATACCTTGAAGCTGAGCAGCAAGGGCTTCCTGCTGATGAGCACACTGTACATGAAGTTCTCGAAGCTTGGCCATTTCTGAGGTTGCAGCACGATAAAGGAACACCAGTAGAACAACCATCACGCAACAACCACCGTACACGGCTAGGCGACCACCCCGGCCCCTGCCAAGTCGAGAACCGCTCATCTCTGCAAGTAGAAGAATGGAAATATTACTTATTAGTCATAAATGTCACCTAGAAACAAATTTCCATTAATGAAACATATCTTTTGCTTGTATGGTTGAGCACAACATAGCCATTTTTTGGTATATAAACCTTGAAATGGCCCAAATACAGTTTAAAGAGGGTTCATGGAGACCTCAAGGAGAATATTGAGAGATCCTGACATGTCTAAGACATATAATAGTCTAACTTGGTATTAACTATCCCTAGTGTACTGACACAACAGGGTACAACATTGACTATTTTTGGTCCACGAACCCAGAAAATACCTAAGAAGAACTCGAGATCCTAACCTTGACTCTCCTACCTTCCCACAAGAAGTCCTTGGACAAATAAGACAAACGGTAAGACACGTCTTCCCCCTCATTTCCCCTTAATTAAAGCGAGCCTAAATTACAGGTAACCGAACATAATTTGATCGAGAGAAGAAATATCCGCACGATAAAGAATTATAAAACGAGCACGCGAGAGGTCCTTTTGTTTCACCGCGCAGCCAAGTGAAAACGAAGAATAAGGTCAAGGGGTGAGAGGCTCGAACAGGAAAGCAATTTACGGCACAAACCGTTGCAGCCTGCAGTTCAGCAAGTGAAAGTCGATGATTGCGATGAATCGTATAATCATTTTTCATGTAAATACGGCATAGTTACTTTTGCTATCGTTACCTAATCGTTAGACATGGAATCCATAGGCGAACCTGTTGCTTTCTCAAATGATAATTCCATGCGCGTGAAGAATTTCATTGATTTCGCTGGTCAACGAGACAGAACGATCGGTGGATTTGGTACAAAGTTCAACGAGAAAGTCTCGCATCCCTGAATCTGTGCTATTCTGTTCTGGAAACTGGATACACCATATTACCTGCGGTTAAGCGGGTCTGTGCCGTGCACACAGCGGTGTAACGTAGATGGATCACAAGGACACAAGTACCTGAGCAAACATACACGCAAACGTGGTAACGGAGGAAAGCTTCAGATCCGTTCGCAGGATTGAATAACACATTTTTTGCTACTATTGCTTGTATATAGAAAAGAAATTTAATTCCCACAATGTGAACGATAAAGTAAATAGTTGTGGGAATACTTCGGTGTTATGATAATGATAGAACATATGAATATAGAGATGTAAATATAGCTCTAGAACTACAGGAATGTTTGAATAGAAGGGTGTCGAAATTTTTTTATGTATGTGTCCAAATAACACACACCTGGTTCTTCTGCGTATCATCCTTCATACTTGGTATATTTGATGTTAACATTAGTATTGATTTGGCATAATTTAGTCCTTTATTGTTGCCGCTAATGACGGTATAACTAATCCAACAAGAAAATTACTGCTATAAAACAAACACTTAATAGTTTTCGAGCACTTGTGACTACTTATGGTAATCGCGTATAATGACCATACCATAAATATATACACTCACTATTGGGATCATTTATAAGAGGACTATTAGATGACTATAACACATTCATAGTGATTATATAAAGCCAAGTCGTTAAATAGACACAGGGTTAAATGTCCTACATATTAGAATGAAAAGATAGTTGAAGGTAATTATTTCTGAGGGTTTCAAGAACGTCGGAAAGGATTCTAAAAGCTGCGACCTCGTTCAGCCATTCTAATGATCCAACATTAATTCTACGAAGTCAATGTAGGACAGCTTAGATGAGGAACTAGATCATGTTGATCGGTGAAACTGTCTTCGAAGAATCTCAAGGATCGCATCGGATATTCTCGACAGTTTCGTTTTGCCATTAAACGAGGTAAATTTCGTCATGTTACAAGGCGATCATAAAACTTGATGCTATTGTAGTCAATCCGCCTACTTTTTAACCCCGTGTAATCATGGTCGTGACGACCTTCGGCTCTCAGCGAAGTATCAAAGTCCTTGCACGGCTCGGTCGATATACAAAAGCACGTACAATGACTATCGTTCAATTGATTAATGTTAATGTGTCCAAATGAATAATGACGCGATACTACATAACACTGTTAATAATTACCTTGGTTTCTTATCTGACAATTATAATTAGATCCGTTAAAACAATAAGTAAATAAATAAATAAATATGTAAATCCTTCGAAGAATTGGCGTGTTTCCGGTAACACGTTAGTAGGCAAATTTTATTTCAGTACACTCCCGTTATATGGCCGCAGACATAGTTGCGGTAGCAGACATAGAATTCTGTATATCATATATGTATATCCCTAGGTAGTCAGAACAGAAGAAATGTAATTTTCTCGTTTCGCCTATTTTACCGTGTTTCGATCAAGCAACGGCAATGTCGGTGTACTTTATATTCGTTCCAATAAATCTATAGCATCGCAGTATATTAAATCCCCTATATTTTCGCCGTACCACGTGCAAGCAACAATTTTTGCCTTACGCCGGCGAATTTATGAGAGCAGGACCGAATTTATGCAGTGCATTTAAACGAAACACGGGGAAATCTCGTCGCAACTCGTGTTGAATTATTAAGCGAAATTAAATTTGGTTCATACCAGTTAGAATATTAATCAATGGGTTTAACGCTCAGTTGTTCGGTAATTAAATACCCCAGAGAACCGAAACGCTGGGCTTATTCGATCGATAATGTTGTTACATTGTTTCATAATCATTTTAGATATAATTAATAATATACTAATATGGCGGCTCAATCGTAAAGCCGTGCTACTTCATATTCATTCTCATCGTAAACTATACTTCCACTCAGGCACGTGCTACCTCATAGTAACTATACATGTATAACTATAAAAATCATCTATATAAATATATATGTAACTGTAAAACTCGGAAGGGAATGGGAACATAAAGTGACCGAGTTCTGTAAAATTAATTAATGGAATAATTTCAGGTTACATTTTATTAGGCCCACAAAAGGCACACGCGTCAATATATCGTAACGGGCGAAGTAACGCGAGTAGAGGTGAACGGCTGAAATTGGACACCGGTAATTACGATAGGCCGCTTTTATCGTTGCATTTCGCCCCGGATCTACGTGAACGGAAATTACACCCGCCTCGTATGGCTCATCCACGGTTCGTTCGTCCTTGCCACGCGAATTACCAGGGATGTTTGCTCAGAGGGACGATATCCCGCGAGTGTGTGCAACGAACGCTTTGGGGGAAAAAATTCGAGCGGAATGGCGTTGTCGGTTATATACCTAGCGGCTATATTCGAGTTCACTGACACTTTCGAGCACGCGCGATAGATACCGCTTTCGTCTGCACGTGTATTCGTGTTCCTGGTGCCACCGTATTGGGAGCACTCTAACAGTATCGTAATCATGGTTAAGCATATCTCATTCGCGCCGCTAACGAGGGAAGCACCTGCATTGTCCAACTTCGATTTCAATCGATTTTTGTCGCACGGCATACAAATCTCCCGTGTCTACATACCGGTGATGCATTTGGAAGCCTTGCTATGTAACTAATACGTGCGGGTTTTTTTTTCATTTGTTACGCGTTAATCGTAACGGACACCCGTAATTAGAATAATTTAGAAACGATTTATTTACGCATTGACGTATTGCGCGTATACGACCTGATCATGTATTTTTAGCAACGACCGTAAAATACTCGACATAATACGCACGTACTGTAAAAATGGGGAACGGTATAATTTCATCATTAATTCGATAAAGTTCTCAGAAGGCCACTATGAAACCGGTTTGCAGCGAACGGTATGGTGTACAAGACCATATAAATGCATCCCTTTCGAAGATCCTTCTGTCTCAAAAATTTGGTATTTAATTAAGGCAGACCTCGTGTTACGTTAACTTTTTTTATGTTAATTTTGATTCATTGTCGACGATGAATCATTGTCATAAAAACAGATGCTCTGTTTACAAACACTGTGACAATATTCGATGAATATTAATTCGGATATTCAAAATAGAAATCATAATTTTATTATGCCATTTGGTAAATATAATTTATTAAGATTGCATCCGTGTTAAAAATTACTGAAAAAAGTATTATCAATCGTGTATTTCCCGGGTCGTGACCTCGATATAAAATGCATATGTACATATGTTATATTTCAATGTTTTAATTCATCATACGCACAGTGGTGTCTCCAGACTTTGCGGTACTCGATGCAAAAATCACTATTATTGAAACCGTCCAAATAAAAAATATTGTATTTAGAAACTAATGAAATCGCATTAAAAAGGAAATAAGCATTTTACCGATTATGGATTAAACTTTCTATAAAATTTGATTTAATAAAAGTATGTTCAAACAAAAATCGATTTGAATGACACATGTGCGCATCATTCACATAACCTATAAATTCGATGCAACTGCATTGATTAGTAAATGCACACATTTACTATGTTAAGAATACAATTAAAACTCGATGACAAGTTACTGCGTTACATCAAACGCAACTAATAGTGTTTCGACGTTTTAACTAGTGACATGTGTATCGTAAATCTATTATCACATTATCGATACCTCGCATCACTTTCGATATTTGTAAATCTATAAACGAACAGAAATTTGAATAGATGTTCTAAATGGGAACTTCATTTGATAGTTCATTGCACGTTACACGAACAAATACTATGTATCGAGGCGACAAACGAATAAATAGTTATTTTTATATATTTACATGTTAAATAAACATTTCTTACCGCAAGTTATGGCACACGATTATCAAATAACACGCACAATTGATTGCACACTATTCATCAACAGTCCCTCTTGTGTACATTAATCGTAATTGCCGGATGAAAAAATACGACGCTTATCAAAGTACACAAGCTAACCTGTGCTTAAAGCGTCAAGTACAACAGATATAATTAATAACACGTTTCATGAAATATTCCTTCTGGATATTTACAGAAACCTAAATAAAAATGATAAATTTCCAAACGATCATTGTGGACCTACATCGAGGCTGTTTATTTTGCGGATCAACACTCAACGAAACACGTACTTTTAGAAAATACTGAATAACATTCCATAGTAAAGTGATAGAAGTTGAATTTCACTTCGACGAATTTACCAAATAACACTGCACTTGTCGAGAATACATGGCAAAAGTGATCCTACCTCATACACGATACAGACACCGTACTCTCAGCTTTTTGTCATCGTTTCTTCGAACGTTGTCTTGCGAGTAATGGCGAACCGCAAAGCACGAGCGTCGCGACGCGACCGTCCGGCCAGCCAGACAATTTTCACAGTCTGTAACACGACGTGCTTCTCAACGAAGCTATTGTCGACACGAAATCGATGTGTAATCGAGACCAAGCACAGCCGACAGGTTAGGACTCTTATGGAAAACCAGGGCCTCACCGTTGCAGTTGGACGCTTCAGAATTTCCCCTACCATCCGACTAGTTACTGCCACGCCATTGAACAAGCCGCTCATCGTCCAATCAGGTGCCGCCACTTCGGCGAGTGACCAATGTGTGGTTTTTTGTCACCAACATGCAGCCGAAAAATATCCCAAACGCTTCAAGAGACTCTTGACTTGTCCGTTAGCTTTCTCTTTGGCGGGATCGAAGAATTGAACGATGTCCGATTGACTGTGGATGAAAAGTGTTTTGCAGACTGCTGCTTTCTTGCCGTTGAGAAAATGGTAATACAACTTTATGCTTGATTTATGTCAGATTTACAGGAAGAATTAGCTTTTTGTAAGCAGCGAATACGTTGTCTTTGAACTTGTGTGAATGTACTAAACTGCTTCAACAATTTTGTTATAGAAGTGTAAGAGGTGATGATTCGGTATGCTTTCTTATTCTATGAACGTAAGCAGAAGATGCGAGAGTAACCCCGTTTTTAATATCACATCTAGATGGTAATAAGTTTCTGAATCGAAAATGTATGACTTTATTCTATCTTACTGTATGTGTCTCAGTGCATATAATTTTTAATTTGTTAAAAAAAATGTGAAGGACTCATTGGTACAAGTTGATGGAGGCAGAGTGGGGCAGTAAAGTAGGTAAAATAATAAGACGGTAAAATGACAAAATGAAATTGATAATTGTCCCGCTGAATTTTGAATGACGCCGCCATCATGGAAGCTGGTGTTGCGGGGGTCGGTGGCAGAAGCAGTTGGCAGCAGTGTGGTCTCGCGGGGCACGGCTCGGTGAGGATCGGCCGCTCAGTCAAGAAACTCGGTTGCATCGAATCAGTACTAGCGAGGTTAAAATCGTACGAGCCAGGAGCGTGCTGCTCTCCACCTCCAATCGGCTCTGCCTGTACGGCAGTGGCTCAGTGCCGACCCCGTGTGTCGGATTTTTCTTCTGGGTGCCGGACAAGTGCGATAATTGTGTCGGATCGAGGTGTTCGCAGGTTCTCGCGATTAAAGGACGAGCAGGCGGAACGAGGACGGAAAGGAAATTGCCCGTTTTTTTCGACTGTGTAGAGTAAGGACGCGCACGGCTCCTGGACTCTATCCGGATAATCGTCCACTGCCAAAAACGGGCAAGGCTGGTGACAGTGATGAGTGTTTCGTTACTTGTGTCCATCGTCGACATAATTGTGGCCGTTGTTCAGAGCTTACGTGACTGTGACCGTGACTGCTGTGCCGCCACCAGCGTGATGTGCCTCGCGAGCTCAGCCGCCAAGGAGATGCTGTAAGTACGACTTGCCTACTTTTTTTTTCAACTTGCCTCTTTTACGCCATTCCAGCTTCACTCGGGGTCTCATTCTCTGTATCGTGTGGACCATTATCGAGATAGCCCCTCCGTACTTGTTTATGTGCCGCAGATGGTACGAAGGTCGGTCCGGAAACGGGTCGAAATCGTGATTTCCTATTTGCGATCATCTATCGCACTTTGTTTTGTCCCCTTTGTTCTACATAAACCGTATAGAGAATTGCCCGTGTCGGACCATGTACCCGATGGTGCATCCCCGATGATAATTAACGGTCAAGACCGTAAACATTTTTCACTCGACTACTAACGAAATTTCGAAACCCGACGAGTTTTCTCTCGACAAATAACCGTAGTCCGTTTCGTACCGCTTGCCGAGAGAAATAGTTGGATATCGATTCGCAGCAAAATCGTGGCGAGAATTTGTCCGCGAGCGGACGAAAGTCGACGGCGTAACGGGGCCGTTGCTCCTCGACCGATAATGCACAATTGTGGATGCAGATATTTTTCATAGCCGTATTTTGTCACTTTCGACGAAGAGAAAAATGTTCTTTATCGAGTTGTGTAGGTTTTTCGACGTGGTCGCTGCGCAATACAGTCGGCTCGAAGCAACGCTAACATGGTGGCTCGTTCCGACGGAAACGATGAAAGTCCAACGAAAAGGGTTTCCGATTGTACCATGCTCCACTCTCCAACGCATTTCCCATTTCCGGCAGTCTTCTCTCTCCCGAAGCCGTATGTTTAGCCGTGTATGTATGCGTTGTTGCCTCATAGGGTTGATCGTTGGAAATGAAAACCGCGGGATACGGCCGGTTAAAATTGGTAATTCGAACGTTTTCCCCCGAAATGTAGTCTCGGTTTCGAAACTCGAGCTTCTGAAGCCCGGTAGCGTGGAAACTATTTGCCGACACGCTCCTCCTCCTCTTCTCGACACGACGGAAAAGTAAATTGGTGACGCGTGAAATTGTAACATCCTTCGATCGCTACAAAATTGATCGAATTATGGTAATGCCATAATGTCCGAATATACGGAAGTCCTACACCGTAAAAGTTATAACAATTTGATCGTTAAATTTCGCGCGTACACGACTATTCGATTATTGTTGATACTTGTGTTCGATTATTATAGTTTCGAATTTAATCGCGAAACTGACTCGAGCAGTCGTTTTGAAAAAACACGTTCGTTTTCTGTCGAAGAAAATGGATACGGTACAAGGGCTCGGTTAATTTAATAACAAACGAATTGAATAGGTCTGTTTGGGAATAGTAACGAATAAACGCTCGGTTGACTAGGTTAGTCGAGGTGTCGCGTGATTTTTTTCAACGGTACTCGATGAAAAACGGCTGGCGACAATGATACACGTCACTTCGGAAATCTATAAAATTGATAGTCGACTTACGTAACACAGCATGCAGAATCGTGATAGAATCCGAAGGCGATTAGACGCCATTTTTCACTGGCGTCCTTAACTCATTAAGCAAATAGGGAGTAACGCTCGTGTGTGGTGGCTTGTGTGTTGCGTTAGTGACGTGTACCGTCCCGAGCAACAGATTTTCGATCCGCCATATTTCTCTTGGAAAGTTCGGAATATGTACCATGAATTTTACGCGTTTTCCTTTTATCGTTTGCTTGGTGCAGTTAAAGTCTGAATTTTATAAGCATTTTAACGGAGTAACTATCGTAATGTCTGTCTTCGAGTTTATCGTAATACATACTATCGAGAAATTTTTTCGAGAACTACAGCTGTCGATAATTATCGATAATATCGCGATGTTGTCGATAATATCGTTATATGGACGCGTAATTTTACCATTAAAATCGAATTATTCTTGTTTGGAATTGGGTTAGATAGTATTTGAAGTTTAAACCGAAGTAAATGGATCTGAACAAAACATGTTACATTCTACCTCAAGCCTGGTCGACATTATCGATGTCTCGTTAAGTATCGGTAAGGTATCGATAAAGTATCGCAAATCTACAGTGCGCCTCTAATTCTTCATCGTTCTACATAATTGAGTTTTCATGCCACAAGGTGACTCAATTGTATAGGTTTCTGTAATTTATTAAAATTTATGTGGACCTCGAAGAAGCGCTATAAATGAAACATCTTGAAAATCGTCCATAGTGATCTCTTTAGCGAATTAAATCACAAATCATCCAATTTTAAAAGTCGATTTCGCGTTTATCGCTGTTGTAGCGCTTTGGAAAATTTCCCTAGATGGAAAGTCTGAATCGAAGAAGAGAACAAATTGACGTTGAAAGGTCGTTGTCTGATCTTAATTTTCTAAAATCGCGGTAAGTCATGAAAGTTGAACATATGTTACGATAATGCTTTCTACTGTACAAAAGGTTATGCAAATAATGCTGCTTCTCGGTTAAATCGGCCATTAGAGGAACGGTACGGTTACATTTTTATTTACGTCCACAAGATGGTCTAAAATTACTTCACGAATGCAAATTGACTCTACTCCCCGAATAGAGTCATTGCGCTTTTTAAATGCAGCTTGCCCTGACAAAATATTTGATACCAATAATTTAACATTTTAGATATTTCAAACGGAATTTTAAAAATCAATGATTTATATTTCTGTATCGCAACTCAATGGTAATAAAAGTTATCGATCCAACAAGTATGTACTCAGTCAGTGATATACTGCAATATAAAAGTCATGAATATTTATTCAATCACTTCTAGGAAATTGTTGTCTAGTCGTTTCTGATGAAACTTTGATGCGTTCATAAGAAAATTATAAGTCACTGTTATCGGTTTTTTTTTTTTTTTTTAAATAATTGCTCGATTAAAAACTTCGGCCGTAGAAGTGTAACCAATTTTGTTTGAAAATTCGATTATTCTTACTATTATGGTACATTTTCAGAGTGAATGTGACTACTTTGAATGGCAGATGTACGGACTTCTAGCATGTCTGCTCGCGAATAAGCTAATCGCTATGCTGATAATGCATTGGAAATGTAAACAGAAGCACGAGCTATCGAAGAAACGATATATTCAACGCCTCGAGCGTTGTCAGGAACACGAGAACGATAAATCGATTCGAATCGAATCGAAACCGTCTCTTCGGGGGTCATCGTGTGCGTCTTGTAAGAAACGTAATTTTCTCCTATTCAATTTCGAATCGAAGGGAAAACTCGATTCCTTTGGGAAACGCGTGATTTCTTGCTCCTTTGATTGATCATTCCTCGAATTCCATGAATATTTCCTTGAACAAATAAGATTTCGGAAATCTGTTGGATACTTGATTCGACATGATTAAATTACATCATGAAACATGTATGTACCAGATGTAATCGTCGTGTTAATTAATTAATGGTTGGGTACATGCGTTAGAAGAATCAAGATCACGGTTGGAAATTGAGAAAAATTTGTGGGAACGTACAGAGTAATCGGCACAAGTGAACATGCATGAATTATTCATTGTCATAATTATTTTTACCGCGTTATTTATTATTGATTTTTCCACGCGATGTTCCGTGGTCGTTTAATTATCATTCATTGTCATTTTAACGTTTCATTGATTCGATAGAACGACTGCAGGCAGAAAGCTGCTATATAGATAGATTTTGATTTTGCTGATTGGGGTGGATGACAATTGAAATTGAAAATTTCATTGAAACAATTTTATTATAGATTTATAAACATTTTTTTTACAATATAAAGTCACGTTTCTGGCAAGCATGTATCGCTGATGACCCACTGATGCCAACAACCGTTTTCACAGCTCAATTAATCTCGGTGCCGTATAAAATAATGACACGTGATTAATCATTTAAGATTATACTTAATCATACAATGTTGGTATTGTAGTAATTCGTTTTTGTATATGTGAGCCGATTAATTTTACTTAACTTAAACCATTATAATCCCTCGCGTTTGAATAATGCAAACGCGTCACGAATGCTCACGTTCACTTCATGAATTCATTAGCGTCATGTTTCTTCTATAATTACCGATTTCTTTTGTTTCTGAAACTATCTTAATTACCCTCAATTTATATTTCATGCAAAACTTCGAATCTATGATAATTTCACGATGAAATCTAATTAGCCTACAGTTCTGTGAAATTCAGCCTAACTCGATCAGTTTCAGATTGTCAAGTTATAAAGGAATAACGAAACGTCGAGAGCGCAAAATATTTGATGGCACTCGACGAATAGCAGTTTCGTCGTTCAATTAAAAACGAAATTTTCAACGGGGACCAGAACTCTTCTTTCCTGGATACAGCATTATTCCCAACTTTTTTTTCCTGTCATCGCGTTTTCGTCGGGAACAGGAATTCCATTAAAGCTTTCAAATCGGCGGCCGACTCTTTCATCAGACAGGATCGATTTTGCCGTCATCGTCTATTCGAATTAAAACGAGCAGCGCGTTGCAGACTTCGTAGAACGTATCAATCTGTACGCCGCCATGAACAGGGAGAGAGACGGGTAGGAGTCAATCGTTACAGTGAAATTAACTCACCGAGATGCTTCTTCCGTTTCACGTGAAATTTCGTAGCAGAAATAAAAGGTTCGGCTATCGAATATCCCTATCCGATCAAAATATAAATTAAACACAAGTGTTTAACCGTCGGATGGATATTATTTTACAAACAAGAACGTGCACGCAACGAACGAGATTCGAAACACGTGTGAACAACCATGGTCAAATCACAATCACAAAGGTTCTTATTTAGATTTATTTTTCTTATAACTTTGCATTAAAGTTACAGTTAATTTCTTGCTTCGCGATTTCATTAATTTCATACTGTATTTCAATATCAGATTTATTTGTTATACAGAAAATTCAGGGAACGATTGTAATCGCATTTGAAATTCCCGGGGTGACTCGTGAGGCACGACGGGTAGCTTCGTGTCTCGTCGGTTCGCGACGAGCCCCCGATAATGGGATTTCGCTAGGCTTTACTGGAAATACTCGAAAAAAAAAAAGAAAAAAAAAATAGGTAGACGCTCAAACGCATCGGACAAAAGACGTCTCTTTTTCTCTTGCCTTTTGTGATACTTTTTTTCTCTTATTCTCGCACTGTTCCCGCTTATATTTCCGTTTTCGTCACTCCGCAGTAGCTGAATCTTACGGCGCTATGTGTTAAGATGGAGGAGGAACAGAGACAGGCGAGAGCTGACGAAATCCGTACTGGAGTGAGAAAGACGGCGCGCAAGGGCGAGAGAAGCGGTTCTTTTTGGAGAGAACAATACGAAATGTCTTCCGTGAGAACTTTTTCCTTGCATAACCACCAACTTCATGGCGTGTTCGCTTGCAAAACACGATCGCGTACCTGATTTGAGATCAAGGAAGACAGGCTGCACGTTTTGGAAAAGAAGCGAACGCAGTGCGCTTTTTCACAAACGGTACAGATATTTTATTTCACGAACCCTCGTGTTCATAAACATCAAATTATACTCTGCGTAATCCATTCTAAAGACCAAATGCTTTTTCAGGCACGTACAATTTGGGATTCATTTAAGTAAAAGCAGGTATACGAAAGGAAATGTACCGTTCGTTTTTATTTGTCTATATTTTCTAAACTCGGCGGTTCTCGGATAGTGTGTTCTGTGTTAGAATATCTGCAGATTCTACGGTTCTCGGAATTCCCCTATGTTTTTCTTAAACGCTTCTTGGGATTCCCCCAGGATTTCCCCAGGCTATCTTCAGGATTCCCTTAGGATTTCACCTCTCTTTCATTACCAAATTGATATATCGACAAGAGAGTGGTCACAATTCTAAATTTGATACCAAGGCTCCGGTGTTTCCTTCGCTTTTCTATAAATACCGATCTTGATCGCACTCGAGCCTCGACTCCATTGAAGATCGATTACCACCAAGTAATAGGTCGTTCATCATCAATTATGTACGTTTATGTCCACTTCGTGGTCGCAATAATGGTTACAATTATGAAGCATTACCGATAAACGTTCATTAGTGCCCATAGTTATTAAATATTGCGGTAAATGACTATTAATTGATTATACTTCAGTTTGCAAAATATCGATGAACCATCGGATGTATGGCGGTAGGCCTTGAGAACTTTTTTTTTTAGATTAGGTTCCAGAATTTCAATTAAATCGTTAGGAGCGTTACGAACGAACTTTCAAGTAAATTATTCTTGCTATAGGTGGCATGATCAGCCCAGATAATAAAGCCGGGTGTAAAGTAAACGTCAGAGGTGGTTTTATTCAATGATGCCAATGACACACGCGGCATATTGTGTGCCAGTCACAGCGGTTCTCATACTGGAAACCCAGATAGAAACTGGAACGGCAGACGTGATCAATTTCAAGGACTCGCAGAGGCTTCCTGGCTCTCCTGGATTCAAGACAAAGAGGTACAAAGAGGGGAACAAGGAAAACGTTTACTTAATTTGTATCAACGATGACCGGTTCAGCGAGACGTTTAATCGATATGGCGGCACACTTAAGTGTGCCTCGGTTCAGGCAAGCGGGAGACGAAGAAAAACGGAAACACCAACCGGTGGAGAGGGAAAAAATGGAATGGTTCCAGTAACAGTGGTGCACTGCAGATTTTTCCATGCCGGAATGTCGCGTCTCGGCATTCCAGGCAAACACTGGAATCCCTCGACAACCTTTGATTTATAGGGATTCGAAACTCTCCTCCCTTTTCAATGGCGTCTTCTAACGTCTCGGACGGTTTTGGTTAACCTTTTATGGCTACGGGGTCATTTTGACCTGGATATGGACAATCGAAGGGTCTCCCATTTTGCAAACATCGTTAACACTTTGACTGCTACGTCGTCCATATTATGAGTGATACTCAAATTATTATTCAAATTTGTTCAGTTTCCTGACTGAAGATACCCACGTTGATTGCTTGGAACTGTGGAAAATAAATGTAACAAAGTATTCTGAGAATATTTTGTGAGATTTGTTGAGAATGCAAGTATTATCTAATGCGATTTTCAATTGCTTGCGTGTGGCAGTCAACGTGCTAAACGTCGATCGGTACTAATGAGCACTTCGGGCATTCGCGAGCGAGCAACCGGATAAAAATTGGAATTTAGCGATGTAGGAACTTGGAAACCCGCCTACGTGGAAATGTGGGAGTTTAAAATATGGGAACCGTGGAATGGCGGGACTTGAAACTCGAGAACGTGGACAGCTGGGAGTATGGCATTTTCGAACGTGACTCGACAATGTAGGATTCAGCGGATCCGAGAATTTTGGATATTTATCCCCAGGCAATTTCACCAAATTTCATGTCTGTAATTGACCACCGATTCATAAGAACCGTATAAAGTACGATATCAACAAGATAACGAGACTCGCGGAGGCAGCGTGTGCAGAATATGAAAAGCAGCATCACTCAGTATGTTCCCATGCTCTGACCTGTTGAAGTCAGGCCCGAAACTGCACTCGCGTCTAAATACTTTTCTAATTCCGTGAGGTAGAGCAGATCTTCCTAGGCGGAAGTCATGGAGAGGAGCGGAAAAGAAGAAGGTCACCGGGGAGGGAGCAAGCATGTTGCTTTGGCTGTGGACCAAACCTCGAAGAGCCAGGGTCGCTTCGAAGTGGCCGGTACAGGGTCTACGTCGACGCCTATCGTATCTCGAGTTTCTGCTGGCAGAACGAATATTCTTCGGGCCGATTAGCAGTTTCGTCGGACTCGTACATAGATATCATCATAAAGCACCGAGAAAATAGAGCCTAGTAAAATAAATCATTCAGTTACATTTTGATACGTAGAGTAGGTGCTAAAGATTCGACAGGGTTGTCGTCGTTGTTAGTATACAATTTTGGATCATTTTTAAATAGTCTTCATGTCGTAGATTGAGAATTGAGCATCGTCGACATCGAGGGATGAGATGTTTCTTACTATAATTTGAATTTTGGTATATTTTTAAATATCCTCTATGCCATAAAAGGGTGGTGTATTGAGCACCATGGGTCGAGATCTTTTTTACTGTACAAATTTGAATTTTGGATTATTTTTAAATATCCTGTACGCCATGGGAAGGTGGTGAATTGAGCACCATCGCCATCGAGGGACGAGATCTTTCTACGGTTCTCAAGAAGCAACAGGTCTAATAACGGACTGGTAGTTGCAGCAATTATGCCCATTATCCGAGTTGCAGCGGAGAATTGCCGTTCGTGCATCGTTATATGGGCTACGATCTCGATGTCATTGCAGTTCAGCCGGGGATGTGATTGAGAACCGCTGCCCGAACGAACGTGGCCTCAATGGTGTTAATGCGAAACCATGGGCTTCAGTGTTCGTACACTCGTGAGCGTAGTCGACTTTTCTCGGTGAAGAGACGGTGCAGGGGAAATTTCTCCCGCTAGGAACCATAGAATGTCTAGGGACCTTAGATGGACATAGTGTAGGTTTCTCTGGGAATCACAGAAATTAAGATGCAGGGAATTTAGAATTCCAGGAATCTTTACAAAATTCTGAAATATACTTCAGAAGCCAGGAACATTTGAGGATCTGAAATCATTTAGAAAATTATGATGTAGGCTTTCTCGGTGATACTAACATACACTAGAAATTTTCTCCCTAGGGAAAATTTTATGTACCGCACCAAGTTTGCAAGAGCGATAAGGAATTCTAGAGATTCTGAGAGAGACTGTCTAACGAATGAATTTCCCTAAGGAAAATAGCAAGGTAAGAGAAAAAAATCTCTTGTCACCCGCTGTGATTTATGTCACGCGATTCCCAGGTTTCGCTACATCTTCATTTTCCCTAGGGAGCTCTACCGAGTGCGCTACTGCACTAACGACTCGCTTTGGTACTGTATTTCACCGGATACCGTTTGAGGAGGATTTAATTTACAACCTTGCTTTATCAAGGTGGAGACTGTGCGAGTGATGGTAAATTCTACGTGGTTAAGGCCGTTGACATCGACGTAACGTAGGCTCAAGAAGCAAGAACGTCTTTGGCGAGCAGTGTCGATCTCTTGTTTCACGAAGTTCGATGTCACTAGACAGAGAAACTCGTGAGTGAGAACCACTGGTAAAGGTTATGGTTGCACGAACGCATATAGCGGACATAAAAACGGTGGCGCATTCTATCTTACAGCTGTTTGGTTCTCGACCGCTTATATGGCCGTTTTATGAGGTGTTTCATTAATCTGAGGTTAATTCGTTTTTGTTGTGGTGATCGATACTACGACAGTTAAAACGCTCATAATTCTTTGGCTATGAATTCATAAGTTTAAAGCGAATTTCTGAAAAAGCATTTCTTTTAACCGTGAAATTTCATCATGGTTTCGTTGTTGTGTTCGCTTCGTATTCACTTTGTATTAATATTGAACATAGTAACATCGTTATTACAATGAGTAGTATGAAACTATTGCAGGGCTAGGGTTATCTGCGCGTCCAGTTATTCAGGGTAGCACATTATTGGAATTCTAGGTTATGTGGTTATCGGGAAAGACTGGATTACCCGAGATAAAACTATACTTCAAACATTACGTATCTTCTAACATGTATAGTGATTATACACGACGAGCTTCTGCCGTCCTCAAATTATTGTTTATCTTCTATCCAAATAAGAGGACAACCAGCTTTTCTGACTTACATACTGATTGCGTCCCATTGGTGTAACTAAGTAGCAATCAGGGTGGAGCTGCTTCCCCTCCACCCTTCTCCCAATATGGATTGACCCACACCATGTGTTAGGGACATGTAGCTCACACAGTATATCTCACACATTATATTTTTTATATATCACACATTGAAAAGTTATCAATTTCCAAATCTTTAATTCCTAAATTCTCCAATTTTTCCTTTTCCAGAAATTCCAGAAGCCTTGCCTGGTGTGAAGCGTTGACCCTATTAATAGAACTGGAACACCTGGTCCACCCCACACAAAAATCTTAGTCACGCCATTGCTGTTCTGAGAATTGGAAAAGGTCTTTTTTTGAACAACATAAATATAGTAACCTGTTTGAGCATCACTGTTGCTCCTACACGGACTTGATACAGAACGACAGGTCTGGTGAGCTCTAACCGGCTTGCATATCACGATACTTGTCGAAGTATCGTCATGAACGTGACTAGTAACTTCGTATCACCTGCACGATACTGTTACTCGATTATACGAGGTCCTCCGCTATGTTTTTTACTACCCGACGCGCAGAATCCGCTGCGTCCACTTTATGTGCTATATGACCGCCATCTTTCTTCGACCTGTCTCTTTCACACGTTCACTTGAATGTGATAGAATTTTCATTGCTCATTTTATGCCCTGGTTAGTATTTGTTTGAGGTATGAAATGAATTTAGACGATTTAAGAGAGTTTTTTTTTAAGAGGAAGGTATCCTACTGACATTTTTATATTTTTGAGAGAGTGTGTTTTATGCGGAAAATGTCGCAACAAATTAATCACGAATGCCTTAACACTAAACCCACAGGCGTATAATGCACAATTATTTTGATGTTAGAAATGAAGTTGAAAGATAAATGAACAAACGACGAAACATAAATGAATGCATTTATAGATTCTTTATTTTAATGACAACCAGCATAAATGTGAAGAAGATCAGCTTAAATTTTGTCGTTTGAAGTAGGAAATTTGTAGAAGGGTCATTTGACCCCTTTGGTAGTTTTAGTGTAAATACCTAGGATTTTTTATCAAACGGTGTCTTGAGTTGCAACCAAATATGACAAGGTGAAAATTGAACTGTTGGTTTACTCTTGGAACTATAAACTTAGCTTTGATATAATTATACTTAACAGATTAAAGTGAACAGTGAAAGAATATTTGTTCTGATGTATTTCAGGCGGGCGTGGTGTATGTATTCGCCTAAATGGTGACTCTAAGGGGTCCCATAGGAAAGCATGAGGGAAAGAACACCCTCTGCGGACGACAACCCAAAAAGGGCTCCGCCAGCGCCACTCAGAGGTGAGTCACCAAGACATTCATGATTACTCTTCACGATTTCATGCGATGCGATCTAACATCCTAATTCGTGCCATTTAGACAGGTGAATATCGTATTCTGAAGGGACTGTTACCTCAGCCTGACTATCCTAGACACGGCTACTTACGAAACACCGAGTTTGTGCATATAACAACCGTGTTTCTGAATGATGCGTTATGTAATCTAAGCGTTGCAACTTGCAGGTTTCAGTCACGTTCGCATGTGTGCGGATGCGTGCAGGCGTCACGCAGCGCAAGTGGTAGCGATAAGCCGGCTGATATTAAGGCGCGATAACGCGAGACAGGTTATAGATACAGTCAATGTGTGCCAGTGAAACAACGATGCCTACAGGGGCCTTGAAAATCGCCATTCAATTACCTGTTCCTGGCTAGTGATTTTTCATTAAATTCACATTTCAAAGCCGGGGATGCTTGAACTACCTATACTGTGAAAACGTAAGCAATATCTAGCGTCAGAAATTATATTCCTTTATTCTTAGATCCCCCAAGTCCTTATCCCTAGATCCTTACATTCTTAGATCAAAGTCTATATACCATGACATCTCCATATCTCAAAATACCTATACTCCCAAGTCCCTGTATCCTCAAATTCTTACATATGTACCAAAATTCTGGCCTCTCCAAGTTCCTATATTTACCAATTCCTATATTTCCACGTCTTTACATTTCAAAATCCCTATACCCTCTATTTGCACACTATTAGTGTATCTTACTAGGTGAAACAATTCGGGTTTGAACTAGCAGCAGATTCAAAAGCTTTTTCTGGGGATGGAGAATGTTAAAGGCAATTCTCATGATTGTTAGAAAAATTAGGTTAGGTTTCAATGTGCCTCTGTATGCATCATTGACTGGTATAATTTCAGTATAAACATTTCACTGGCCATTCTAAAAACTAAAGAGTAGCTTTCATATATCGGTGATCGGTACATTACGTAATTCGGTGGATTTCTACCCACATACCGTAATGCCGTGTCGCCACGGTGTCCCATGGTGGTTGGACTGCGCCATTTTTGTGGTCAATCGCGACAAGTGGGTCTCCCTGGTTGATCACGCGTCACGTTACCGCGTTCTATTGTAGGCGAATGCAAATCACGACTAAAATGTTTCCACGGTTTGGAAAAGAAACATATTACTGATACTTAGGTCTTCTTTAGGTAAACGAAGAGAGAGTGAGAGTGAGAGAAACGTGAAGAAATAGGACTATAAGAAGCGCAGCGTTATCGAGTTAATACTGAAAATACCGATCGTCGGTAAAATCAACGAGCAGAAGGAAGAGAGGAATATTTATTTTATAAATAATTCATCGGACGCCCCGAAGAATGCGTGAAAGAAATAAAACAAAAGTAAAGAAACAGGCTTCACGAAGATAAACGATTTATTTAACCATGGAACGATCCTTTGAGGATGGTTTTCGTGAAATCTCGAGGTCGACGCTGCACAGTGGCGGAGTTCAATGAAAATCGGTTCGCTTAGTGCTTTTTTCAAAACGCGCCGTCCCTATGGATTTATTGGCTCTCCGTTGTTCAGCGTCGATGATTGGAAACGAAAAATATTAGTCCTGCACGGTCGGACTATTCTAATTGATTGACAGACCGAAGGACAGTTGTGTAGTTGTCATTTTAATCGACTGTATCGTTGAACAGTTATAAATTGCATGGTTATCAGTGACTCGAAACGTATTCGCGCATATACCGGGTGGGGTTTACACTAAATCTACCAAAGCGGTCATAATGACCATTTAACAAGTTTGTAAATTTAAGTTAGAAAGTATGTTAAGGTGGCTCTTTTGAAATTCATATTGATTTTCACCAAGATAAGGAATTAGTGTGTACATTAATTCGTGTTTCATCGTTCGTTCATTTGTTTTTCAACTTCATTTTTAATTTCAAAATAAATGCGCATTATACGCTGGTGGGTTTAGTGTTAAATTGAAAACGAACCTCCTCGCGACTCTTATACAATTCTCCCCGCGATACAGCAAGGTCGTAAATTAAACTTTGTCCTCTAAAGAGTTATTACAACCCCGTTATATCTCGGGAACTCGAGGATCCACTATCTTAGGAAGTTAGAGGTTCGACAATTCGAGGACTTGGGAATTTAGGGACCTACGAATTTAGAGATACAGGGACTCGGAAATGTCTGGTCCTCGGAATGTGATGACCAAGGAATGTGAAACTCTCGTAGTGTTCAGATTTCGGAATTTCGGATTTGAGAATGCGTGGCCTTCGGTAGATAGGCAGCCAGGAATGCGAAGGTTTAGGAACATAGTGACTCGATTATAGGGATTTCGAAGTACTGTATCTCCGAACTGTCATACATTTCGCTTCCGTAGAAGTTTTTACGATTTCTGTACGCCGTGCCAGGTACTACACAACGGTACCGTTATTAGTCCCTAGCGAAATCCAGGCATCGTCCAACTCCCCAAAAAATCGAGGGAACGGCAACCAGGTCAGAAACAGAAGATTGAAAGCAAGGAATTATACAAGTGTTGGCAACGATCCAACCGGAGCGGCTCTCCTGATCCAGCAGGACACGTACACGCCCAAACTGTCGTTGACGACCATCGAGCTTCATGATTTCAGATGTTAATGATCTCTTCTAATTATCGTAACTTCGTCTACCTATGTATCCGATCGAACTCGGTGCAGATATTTCGCACGACTTCAACCCCTTTTATCATTTGGCGAGGAATCGGTGAAACAGCTAGAGATGTTGCACTCGTTCCGCGGCGAAACGGAGTGTCGGTTCAGCGAAACGTATCCTCGAATTAATAAAGATGATCATGCTAATCGGTAGAACTTGGTAGAGTCCGAAAGATGCGAGCTGGTGAATCGTTGCAGCGTGGCGGCAGCCAGTGCGGAGTCCCGTGTAATTAAACGAGGGTTCATTGAACCCGTTTGCGGCTGTTACTTTTCACCTCTCGCCGTCTCTCTCCTCTTTCAATCGCTAAACCATAGGTTTGCGTATCGATGCGTTTTCCTCGAAACCTTATCGGCTATAGTAACCTGGAATTTGATATGTATACAGTGGAAATACAGCATTAGAATGCGATAGATTGAAACGTCCTCGAGTATGTTAGGTACCATCAGTTAGGTTGGGTTACTTTTGACGAGTTTGCGTATCCATGTTTTTTCCTTGAAACCTCATCAACTACAATAACATGGGATTTGATGTATTTACAATGAAAATGCAGCGTTAGAATCCGCAGGTTGATTGAAGTGTCCTCGATTAGGTTTGGTACCATCGGTTAGGTTGGGTTACCTTTGACGGGTTCCCGTAGCCATGCTTTTTCCTCGAAATGTCATCAAGCACGTTTGTAGCGAAAATGCGACTTCAGTCGATTGATGTATTTTTTTCATCGGGTTAGGTTGAATTGAATTACCTTTTGCGCGTGTGTGTATGTAGACTCGGTTCGGTCTCTGAAACACGGTTTTACCTTGCTGATGAAGAAACGAATTATCTGATTCCGTCGAAACAAACTCCTTGATTAGCAAAACTCGTTTTGCAAGACTTTCGTGTTTCAGCTGACATCACGATTACGGACTCGAAACCTTCGCGAGAAGTCTCATCGTGAAATGCACTGATAAATGTTTCCAGATTTTAGGAGCTGTCGAATCCTCGGTTTTTTGTATTAATTTCTTGGCAAGGGTATCGGAACACATTTTCTGTTACGCTCGCCTTCATGTACTTGTAGTCGTGATATAGGGAAATCGTAAAATCAGGTTACTTGTTAATAAAAGCGAATTTGTAACAAAGCATTGCGAAAATATTTTGATAATATTTGTTAAAAACGAAAATACTATCTAGTGCAATTTTCAGTTGCATCCGTATGGCAGTCAATTTATTTAATATCAAACTTTTAAGTATTCGTTCACAAAGATTTTCTGGGGATCACTAGGAGTTAATAGAATCTGGTCGTGTTCACGTTAAATAAAATTGTAAATGATGTATTAATTTTTCTCAATTTTTTTATGGTTATTAAAGCAAGTTTGAATAACCATAGACTTAATTGAATGCTTGTCCAATGCGCAAAGTTCTGTTCTGGGTTGAACCGATCATTCAGGATCTAGGAACACTAGGTTGTCCTACTTCCTCACGCTCGTCCGTTGTTAACAGAAATAGAACATTCATGATTTATCCTTCTCGATAGATTCTCGTGCAAATTGAAATCATTGGAATTCTGTATTCGCGTTTCCATTTGCTTCGAGCCCGGTTCATATGGCATTCTTCATTGTTGTGAAAAGCTATTATCGGTTCTTTGATAAGAAGCAATGGCGCTGTTATTGATTATTCATATATTACCGATGTTTTATTGATACTTAACATAATCGATAACATCGTCGAGGAAGCATTCAAAGATCGTATACAACTCGTAATTTTATCATTTATATCACGATATAACGGATACTGTAAACCAACGTGATACAAAAATCTCCACATTAGATTTCCAGATTGTTGGTTCATCTTTAACCTCTTGCCGTACAATTTATTTTTCTGGTGCGTCAGTCAGAACTAACTATTTAGAGCTACAATATTAATACGAACAAAGGAATTTAAAATATAATGCGTATTTCATATTCAATGATCCTTATGTAAATTATAATTGTATATCAAATTTACAATGTAAGCGTATTCAAAATTTTAGCAAGTTTTATCACGTTTAAGCTGCGAGTGCGTCACGAGTCAGACGTCAAAGTATGGCAAAGGATTAATCAAGTTTCTATCAAACCTAAATCAGCGAGATCGTAAAAAGTATATTACAAAAATTGTTCGGATAACGTTGTCTGTTACTGGGTAGGAGTCTGAAAGTCCCTTTAAAATCACCAGAAAGTGTGACGAGCATCGTCATCGTTGGCGTCATCGGTCTCCAGCCAGCCGGTTCTCCCCCTTGGGGGACGACCTGGTGTTCGAAGCTTGTCGTCTCTTTTAAGAGCTCTGCCAGGAGGGTGGCGGCGACCCCTTTCGACGTGGCAGAGGGGCAGTTATCGATTCTACGGCTCTCCCTCTTCTCCTACTTCCGGATAAAACGGCGTCAAGGAGAAAGCGTGGCAGACCGTGTGTGTACTGCTTTATCTTTCTTCTCCTGCCCTTCGTTTCTCTTATCGCTTCTTTCGTTGTCCCTTTTTTTCTCCATTTTCTAGCCACCTATGTTCCTCCATTTTGTCGCGTTTTTATGTCTCTCCTCGCTTCCATCTAATGGTCTCTCAGTCCTTTCTAAAATTACACCTAACACGCGTGGATATATGTAGATCACATTCGATAGTTAATATTAACACGTTGACTGCCACACGAAAGCAATTGAAAATTGCATTAATTAGTGTTTATACATTGTTATATTTGCTCTTCACACTTCCAAGTAACTAACGCGAGTATTTACAGCTAAAAAGGTGAACAAATCTTAAATAATATGGTTGTTAACACTAGAACTACCAACCAGTCAAAATGACTGATTTCGGGTTTGACATTTTATGTGATAAAATTTTGTAGCCAACCCTTTGTCAAAATATCTGTTGTATTCTAGGGAGTTCTAGGGATCTGGTGGATACATGGATTTGGTATTCGTATTTCTGTATTCGTGAATGTAGGGAGTTTGAGATGCGGAAACTTGGAAATTTAAAAACGTCAAAATCTCGGAATACGTAGAGGTTTGAAGAAATAGGAATTCCAGGATTTTGGAATATGGAAGTGTAGAAATTGGAGAATACGGAAATTCACGGATATAAGGATTTAGGAATGTAGGAAGTTGAGGATGGAGGGATTTGTGCGCATACGAATTTGGGGATGTAGGGATTTAGGAATACGGGGAAGCCGTAACAACGGGATTTGGGGGTTTGGAAATTTGAAAATATAGACATTGAAGAATATGGGAATTTGGGGAGTTAGTAATTAAGAAATGTAGAAATTGAAGAATCTACGGGTTTTGGGATATAGGGATTTGGATATACAGGAATTTAATGATACAGTAATTTGGAAATTCAGATAATCAAGAGTTGGAAGATATAGTGATGTAAGGATACCTAGAGGTATAGTGATTGTTGGATATCTAAAAACAGAGATGTGAGGAATTAGAAATTTGGAAGCTTGTGTATTTGGAAAAGGTAAAATTTAAAAATTTGGAACATTGTGAATTTGGAAAGTGTAAATATAGAAATTTAGGATACATGGATTCGATCATATGTGAGAACATGTATAGGTATCTGAGTGCATAAAGATTGAGAAATATAGGGACATCTCCTTATAGAGATGTTTCCAAAAAAGTAGTAATGTACGTGTCGACACACCACGCAGTACAACTAACAACAATGCCAGAAATAAGTTAAAAACAGCGATATGCATTGACTTGTGACCAACAAGACTTTCACTCCCATTTTTGTACGTTTTTAACACCCTGTATGTTTGTTTCAATCCCCTCCCACTTTGCCCCGTTCTCCTTTCCTCGAGCGGCACTCTGTTCTCTCAATTCTCTCTCGCCTCGTTTCTCTCCTTCGCATTGTGTCCTCCTTGCCGCCCCCTTTTTTTTTTATTTCTGCCCTCTTTCATCCCGCTCCGTTATACACCTCTCCCGCTGTGTCCCTCTTCGTCGCCAGCGGTCGGTCTCTCCCTCTATAATCATTCGGGGTTCACCCTGTCTCTCCCTTTGTCCCTCTCGTTTCACCCTGGAAGCCGCTCGAATGAGGACGAAGGAACGCGGGAGGAGCGGAAATATTGTTTACGAGATCGAGAGAGAAAAGGGGTATTAGGAAAGGGCAGGACATAAATTCGGAGAAAATAGGGATTTTCCAAATTCTTCGCTCGCTGTAACAATGGGAATCTAAGTTCCTCCGATTTGCCGATTTATTTCGCCTGTTTCTTAACTCCGCCATTCAATTGCGGACTTAATGGAGGAGAGTCACGTTTTACTCCTTATTTTGTTTATTAGCGAACTCGGAAACTGTAATTAACTTCTTTTTGTAATTATTATTTGTTCATTGTTAATTATTATTGTGAATTATTGTTATTATTGATTATTAATTTATATTATTATTAATCGTCGATATTGTCTGTTTTACTATGCTCAAACACCACGTGCATAATGTTATAAATGTACATAAAGGTTATTTGTTTAAAATCATCGCATAAAATCAAATGGCGAATTAAAGTAGCGATGCGTTAAAACGTACTAACATATATGGTTCATATTGTAACGTTGCAAAAATACGAAGTTCTCCGTTCTCTGTTACATTGCGATTATCCAGAAGCACAAAAATGTAGTTCGTAACGTCAGAAAACAATAGATGTAAGTTTCGACCGACGTACAACGCAGCGCAACTGGCGGCTTTCGATTTTTCGCAATTTTTGCACAAAGATCCGAAATAAGTTCAAGTTCATCGGAAGTCTGACTCGATGCAAGCTTCATTAGCCGTTTTCACGGACGCTTTTGTTTCGGTGTTGTATCGTCGGTTTAGCCGAGTAAGTTACCGTGATAAAACAGAACGAAATGCGGCGCGTAACAGTACAAGGCTTTTCAAACGATAAAAATTGTTTTACAATAGGTTCGCGTCACGTGCAGCGAGCAGAAAACAAGGGAAACGAAATGCAAAACACGTTTGCCACGATGCGAACACAAATAGAGGAGGTAATTGCTTAAGCCGGGCTTGGACATCATTTGAATAAACTCCAACAGCCCGTTTTCAATATTATCATTCAAATGAATCATTATCTTCTTTCATTCGAGACTTTCATCGGCTAAATTGCCGTTTATTCGTGGCAGACGCCGGTGAAGTTTAACAAATTGGATATTAAAATAGAAATCGCTGCACGATCACGCTAATTTCGACGAGAATATAGTTGTATATTTGTATATTTTTAAATGGAACCATCAGTGTGTACTCTGTCGAGTGGTTCATCAATTATTTTACTAGTTTCTTGGCCGTGCGGGGTACTTTTTAAATTTGACACGGTAATGCCATCACGAGCATGCAAACTCGGGACGACCAATCGAATATTCGCTATAGCATCATCGAAATGACCCAATTACAAGTTGTGGAGTCTAGTGCAAACTCCACGTCCACCGGAAATGGTGTGTGCAAGTTAGAGACCGTTCCACTCGATGCGCCTTACGGATACGTAAACGTTTTACATCAACCTCCAGCTCGAATACTGTTATACTGATTTTCTGCTCTAACAAACTGGCGATTTTACCGGCTAGACTGGCAAAAACTTCGCGAGAATTCAATTACAATGTATAAAACGAAACGAATCCGATCTCGATCATTAAAATATTACCAGAAATTAACTATCTGATGAAGGTCTTCGAAACGTATTCGGACCATGACCCGATAATTTAATGTTAATTTGAAAAAGACTCACCATCGTGAAGTTTAATTTAAAATATTATGTAGAAAGGAAAATGCTTTCAACTTCTGCTTCCTTCGGGGGAAAGCCATATTTGACAATAAGCTACTACTTTTATTTTTCATTTGGTGCAAATAACATGGGTCAAGGTGTTCCTTGGAAAAGTAAAGAAATGAGAAGAGTTTTCGAGGTGAAACTTCATTGAGAGGAAAAGGTTGCTCAACGCGATAAAAAACGGAGTTATGTGTACCATAAAATTGTACCGTGTTCATCCTTTTGCTGGCCAATCGAATCTTTATATGGACTGAAATATTGGCATTTATTCAATTTACCACGGCATATAACGATTGCGCAAATATTTAAGCAAAATGTAACAATATTTTATGGGAAATTGAATTATCTAGTTGAATAGAAAAAGGGATATCATCAATTCTGATAAAATGCTTAATAATATCTGGATAAGCTGTTGCAGTTATTTCCTGCAATTTTATGTTTCACGTAATACATTAGCTGCAATATTGTAAAAGTCAATATCATATTTACAAATACTTATTTGTTATACATTACATTTGAATTTGAAGCGATACTGTTAGCACTTTAATATAAATGTTGACCCGCAGACATCGGTTGTTTCTGGTGAATAATTATTAACAAAACAATTCAAGCTTTGTTAAACTTCCGTGCAGTGCGAATATTTCCTGAAAATGTTGCAAATAATTGCAAGTGAATAATAAAGACAAAGTTTCCAAACATATGCAGGGCAACGAAAGTATGTTTCTGTTTAAACGTAAACGAAGAAATGGCTGCGTGGGAGGAAGTTCAGTGCATCTGTTTCCAGGGAGACTGTGCAGTCTGAATAAGTAACAGATATTAGAAAAATATTCAAGAGTTGTGCCAATGAATGTAAGGGAGTGATGCTTCTGTAAAATTCTATGCATCCCTAAGAGACTCTCCTCTGTGAAATTTCAACAGCTCCTCCACGTTCTGAGGGCATTACTTTTAGTGCTGTTTGCACTTGACACTCTCATTTATTACATATTTAAGATACGGAGTACGAAGACGAAGCGACAAAGAACATTTTGAGTAGCGAAAGACGAGGACGAGTGTATATTGATTTGTAAAACGGAAAGAAGAGAAGAAGGAGTGTCAAAATAAATAGATTTGTTGGTGGAAAGCCGAGATGGATGCTCGAGCCTCGCAGAATTTTCTTCAAAACGTTGTTTACGACTGTCCCGGACGAGCAAGGAATTATTGATCTGTTCACTGCTTATATAACATGGCCTGTTTTTTTTTTTACTTCCGTCTGCGTAGGCTACTGCATTATCCCATTTGCCTGGATGCATTCATCGATATTTTATAACTTAACTCGTTTTATAACAGTGAAAAGCTGGGGCTATAGAGATTAGGGATTTGGAGATTTCAGAAGTTAGGACGTAGGGATTTGGGCATTTGAGAAACTGAAATGTGGGGATTTAGGGAGATGGAAAGTACAAAATATGGAGATTGCCTGTTTCTTCTTTCAGATGATTAAATAGATGAATAGAATGTGAAACGATGTCCTCGACGTTTGTTGCATTAATGAATGTTGAACTTGTAGAAGCAGCCTCTGCGGACGTGACTGGTAGCAAGACGAGTAGCGAGCCGGTTGAGCCACACCGCCCGTCAAAATTCTCTCCGGCCACGACGGCGTCGTCGACGTCAGCGTCGTCCCCGTCGGCGAGCGTGGACGTCAGGATGGTAGCCTCGACTCACAACTTGGACGAGCTGAGCGCCAGCCACCCAACCAGCGCGAGCAGCGATCGTCAGCAGCAACAGGAGAAGCACGGACACGCGTACAGATCCGCGCAGACCGCCCAGGACAAGAGGAGCAGGCTCAGCAACGTGATAAACAACTTAAGAAAGAAGGTACCCGACTCCAGGAATGGGGATTCACCCAGAAAGGAGGAGGACGACAGGAACAGCGTTGAAAGGAACCTGGAGACGCTGGAGAAGTACGTGATGACGGTGCTGAACGGGGTGATCAAGGACGAGGAGGACGACGACAGCGAAGCGAACAGGAAGAAGGACGAGAAGGCGAACGATTCTAAGAAATTGTCCGGCGAACAGGAGGACGAGGACTCGAAAGGGCCAGCGGCCAAATTCGAGCCCTCGAAGCCTAACGAGAGCAGGACAGAGGCGGCTGTCTTCTCCTCGAAGCAGCCCGAGAAGCAGGAAGCTAAGGAACCCTGCGTGGAGAACCGGAAACTGGAAGTCAGACCGGACAGCCCTCAGAAAGAAGCGAAAATCGGTTCCGAATCAAAGGGGACGAACGACGACTTTAGAGAGGAGAACGAAGCTGTCGGTCAGGATAAATGTTCTTTCAGAGAGACGAAGCCAGATGACGCTGTCCAGGAGACTACGAAAGTCGACGCGCAGGAAGAGGAGAAGAAGGAGAATCGTTCGCTAGGTACGATAATCATGGAGAGGCTCAGCGAGCACCAGGCTGAAGACAAGGCCATTACCGAGGCTGCCAAGGACGAGGCTCGAGAGTTCGTTCCCGAGAATGTGGAGCTCAGGAACGTCTGCAGAGATCTGCTGAACGACCTGTTGAACGGTATCAATCAGTTGATCGACGAGAAGAGTCAAACGAAAGATGAGACCAAAGTATCGGATGGTTCCTCCGAGGAGGACAAGGATACCAAGGGTCACGACCTCTCCATGACGAGCTTACACTGTAGCCTACCTCTGGATAAAGTAGCGTCGGTGCTACCGAATTGTCAGACCAGCGAATTGGTCCCCCCACAATCGCCTTCGTCGTCATCTTCGTCATCTTCGTCGCAAGGTTCGAAGTCCCCGTGCAAACCCACGTCACCTACGGTGAGGCACCTGTGCCTTTACTGCGACAGGAAGTTTCTGTCGATATCCCTCAGGCAACGACACACCGAGAGAGTTCATCAGCAAGGTGGCGGCAGAAGGTCGGAACGAAATTCGAGGAGACCGTCGCAGAATTGCCAGTATTGCTCCGACAAATGCTCGGAGAGCCTGGAGAGTCTGTTCCATCACATGGCGGGTAGCCACGGGGACAAGTATTACGCTTGCGTGCAGTGCTCCACCAGGTACCTCACCAGGGAGGCTCTGGTGGGGCACATGAACGAGAATCACGCGGAAAGGAACCTCCAGATTCAGGTGAGATTCTAAAGTTTCGAATAAAGTGATTTAGCTTTAATAAAAATTAAGATAAGGATCTAGGAATGTAGGGATATAGGAACCTATGAGTATAGACTGTATAGAATGGAACTCTAGCATCGTAGATCTCTAAGAATATAGAGATCCGGGAAGGTAAAAATATAGAGATATGGGGATCAATAACAATGTTTCGCTTTCATACCATGAATGACTTGATAACCATCTAAAGAATCTCAAAAGGATTCACGGCTCTGTAGACTTTCGCATTCAATCGTATACTGCTATTTCAGGAGAAGGCAAAGGAACCCTCGCCTTGCAAGGAGGTAGGAAACCAAAGTCCCCGCGAGCGGCCGGATCCACTGAGTCCCAAAGAAAGAAGACAGGACGAATCCGATCACGAGCACCGTGTTGAGTCCACCCTGCTGAAATCGGTGGTCACCATGAAGGACAGCTTCAGCAGCCCGGGGAGTCCAGAGTTCGACAGTTCCTTCTACAGCAGTGTCAGTTGCAACATCCGCGAGAATCTGCTTCATCACCTGGACGGAAAGCTTCAGAGCTCCTCGACAACCGTGTCGACCACCTCGTCGGCCATCGACTGCAAGCTTCAGATGCAGCAACAACAGACCTACTACGAACACAGCGCCAACCAGATCCAGTTCCCCATCGATATTTCTTTGACGGCAGCTACGCCGGTCTATTCGAAGGACTACACTAACGAGGAGTACGAGAACAACAGCGAGTACGCCCAGAAAGCTGGCAAACGAAACAGGTCACATCCTCGAAGAGTGTCCTTCGAGAAATACAATTTCCCGCGGAAGTACGACGGTAAGGAACAGTGGACCTGTTCCATCAAGGACCTCAGCAAATTCGACATCTCCACCCAGTTATCGTTGAGAAAGAAGCAACAGTTGTTGAAAGAACGAATCACTTTGAGTAGGTTGCACCAGATCTCGATATTGAACACTTCGAAGACCACCGACGTGCCGCAGAACGAGCAGGATCTGGACTCCAGAAATCGCGAGGAGTCCAAAAGCGTCGGCGAGACTTCTGCCGGTAAGAACGGAGAGAATGTTGGACAGACGACCCGATGCGAGGTCGCAAAATCGACCGAATGCAAAGTGGATGTGGCTGAAGTGGTGTCGCCTAGAGCCACGGAGTTCAGCAGCGAATTCGGCAGCTTCTTGAGGCTGAAGAAGTGGGACGAAAGAACAGCGAACGAGGTGGCCAAGAAACAAGAGACCGTGTACGCGGAACTCACCGGAGAATGGTCCAGACCTAGGGTCTACATTTGCGGCGCATGCGCGACAAAACATGTAAGGATTAGATGTTGAAGAACTTCGTATGGCTGGTGTGGATGTATGCGTAGTTAAATTTTTAAGCAATGCTTCTCACACGCAACTGTTATCGTATTTATTTAGCGAACGTTATTATTGTACGTAAATGTAATTAATTTTTCCGATCATTCGATATGTTCAGTCGCAAAAGGGAAATCCGATAAACATTCAGTACCCGAACATTAGTTCAAGACAATTGATCCTTTCAGCGCCACTGGCATTTATTGAGCGATTAGTTAATTAATCAGCCCCGTTGATTGGTAACTATCGATTGGATCGCAGTTCGGTGAAAGGGCCTCTCTTGATGTTGATTGACAATTAGTTGTCATCAAACGAATCTGCATTGATCAACGTGCTGCATTAACATCGATTGCAAGCACGCCCGTTATTATCGACGTACTAATTAGAACCAGTTTGTTTCTCCAAGTTATCCATAAATATCGAGTTACGGTTTGATTTGATTCATTTGCATTGAATTATCCGAAAATGACTTCGTAGAACGCGATATAAAACTAAAAGCTGCGAAAACTTGTACCGTAAAAACGAAATGCCTGGGAGTGTGAATGTGTATGATTTCTGAATTGATGATAATTCTAAACAAGCTTTTTCTCGTCGTAGGTCACGTTGAGAGAAATGGAGGAGCATAAAGTAATCTCCCATCCGAACGTTTGGTGTTCACACTTTGAATTCTCCGGTGATCAGAGGGAGCTGTACAAGCACCTGTTCCTGCCGGGAAGAAATGTGCCCACCGCGAAAGCGAAGGCTGCCATTTTGGCAGAGAAAGTGTGCACCAAGTGCACGAAAAATTGTGCCACTCTGTCGGAATTACACAGACACATGTTGGAGTGCGGCGGAGACCAAGCATGGTTGTTGGGACTTTTCGGCAACGGGAAGAAGAAGTGCAAGTGGAGACCTTTCGGTAGCCGCAGCAGAAGACGAAGACAACGGGGAATGAAGAGAAATATACAGAACTCACAGACACCCAGGGTGAACACCCCTAAAGAGAAGCAACCCACTGGACCGCGAGTCAGACCCAGTGATCGTAAGTGTTTCTTGTATAACTAAATTATTATTACACATTCATTAGTTTGAATGGTTTTGAATGGATCAGGTATATCGAACCGTATGTAATTGTGTTGTTTTTGTTTTTTAGATGCGAGTGAGTGTTCATTTGTACAAGGTGTATTAATTTACTCCCGCTGCAACTTCAATTTTCTGAGCGAAAAATTCCAAGCTGCTCGCACGGGTGAAGTTAATAAAAAGTGGCTATAAATACCGGGGCACGCGCGATCCACGAAATTTGTTAACCACCTCGGAGGAGCGTTTAATGACTACACTAATTAAAACTTTGTTTCGTTTAGTTGAATCACTTATGCGGCAGCTTCCCTTTGCCGCGCAATAATTATGGCTGTCAGGACGGGGCGTGTTAACTTAAAACTTATTAATCATGGCTCGATTAATATTAACGCTTTGCTCTTGGCGCGTGCGTGTGTGTATGTGTGCGTTACGTATGAGTGTTGTGCAAAAACGGTATACATTTCAAATTCTTCTCTGCTTCTCTTCTCTGTTTTTTTTTGTATATTTATCATTTTTATAGTAATAGCTCGTTTGTGTGTTTTAGGGGAGAGTATTCAAAAAATGCTGGCAAATTTACCACCTAAAAGAGCTACCAGAAAGGTGTTGCAAGATAGCTCGATGAGAACACAAGGAAGACTACGAAACGTAAGTATTATCGTTCTTTGTAGAGCTATAGTTGCATATTCTTGTATCGAATAATGCTACAAATATTATTCAAGTTATTGAATATTAAATGACATTGAATAGTACACTTAATAGATCTCCATATCCCTATATCTCTAGTTCCATTTAATATTTAGTAATATTTAATGATGGGCAGTATCAAGACTGATGTAATATATATTATGTAATTATAAATACTTGAGTCAAGGTGCTCCGAAGTGTCATAAAAATTAAAAAAATAATTTGTCAAAGACAATTCGTCTGCAAACGCAGAGTAACTCTGCTATGAAATTAAGGGTTGATAAAAAATTGACGCAAAAGATGAAACCACTGAAGGCAATAATACAGCTCGACTATTGGACGACATGTGTACATATAAGCGAGGTATTGATCACCCAATACATCTGTTCATACGTGTACAGAGGGTACCACATACACACACAATGAACTCTTCCTGTTTTTCCATAAAAACTGTTCTTATATTTCATCTGTAACTTATATTATTTTTCTTCGTCGATAATTTTACTGAATAATTATTTATCGAATAATTGCTATTCAAAATATGGCCAAGTTCTTTGAACACGATTAATCCTTGAATTGTCTAAAGGTGAAAAACAAATCATTAATAACTAGGACTCGTTTCTATGCAATGGAATACTTATACCTTTAAGAATTTGATCACGAAAGGGGCAACGAAAATTGTTGCAGCAACCTCCGGTAAACGAACGACGGTAGTGTTCATTACAATAGTGGGGGAACGCTGTTAGTGATTATTATGATAGTGGAGAACGCCACTGGTGTTGACTGTGATGACGGGAGAACGTCATTAATGGTCACCTGATATGGAATGAACGGATCTCGCAAATATCCCACGAAGGCTCTGACTCTCTGTACAGGTGCAAACCAGAAACAGACAGCGAATGGTCGGCGACAATTCCACCGCGTCACGAATGTCCCGGAACAAGGCCGTCCTGAGGAACAAGTTGCTGAAGAACGCGAAGTCGATCCAGCGGAATCGTTGCCGAATCGACAACGTATCGGCGGTCATCGAGAGCGTGGTGAAGAACTATCAGCCGGACAGCCAGACATCGGATAATGAGGATACCGTTCAACGAAACAGCGCCAACAAAGAAACCAAAGAGAAATCGATCGATAACCGACTACCCAACTTTGTGGCAGAGGAGAAAAGCACCAGGACCAAGGTCGGCAGAGGTCCCAGGGTACTGGGGAAGAAGAGGAACGTTAAAACGAAGGATGGAGCGACCAAGAGCCTGGATCAGGCAAAGAGGACCGGTAGTTTGAAGGCGAAAGCTAAAGGTGCCCTGAAGAACGCTGTGGACACTATGTCAGAGAGCTCCAGCGAGTTTACGAAAGCACCTAAGGGCGTGAAAGCGTCTCCCAAAAACATCGAAAAGGAGATTGATGTGGCTGCATCAGAAACTAGTCCACAGGACTCTAAGTCCCCTAATCCGTCGATGAAGAACAAGTCTTCTGCGCAGACCACACCGAAGAGGAAGCGACCCGTGGATCCGGTGGCATCCCTGAACGCTTCCATCAAGGCGAAATCCCAATTAAGAACGCAGGACGGGAAATTCGCCAAAAATCCCAACAAGGATCAATCGCCCGTGAAGTCCTCGGAAACCAAGTCTCCCGTTCTCGGACGGCAGCTGTCGAAGGAGAAGTTGAACGAAATTAACCCGGAGTCGTCCGGCACCAGATCCAAGCTGAGAACCGTATCCAGAAACAGAAACAGCGATCAACATCCTAAAAGAACCACCAGGTTGTCCTCCGACAGCGACAAGATGCCCACCTTGGAGCCAGCTACACAAATTCCCGCCAATAACGAGGATTACACGGAAGCGACTGCCATTGATCTTCCCATTTTATCTCCAGTCACTCCAGCCTCCAGTTCCGAGAAGATATCCCGTGGTAAGAACCTGGTTGGTAAGGGAGCAGCCAAGAAGTTGAACGAAACGGAAGAGACGGAGGGTAAAGGAGAAACTGTAGCCGTTGTCTCGGAAGAAAACAGAGAACAGAAACAAACCAAGGGCAGAAGAGCGAAGAGCGACGCGAAAAATTTGGAGAAGAACGTTGCTGGTAAAACTGAAACTTCGAAAGAAGGAATCAAGGGTAAAGAGAAGTTGAAGAGAAGAAGCGCTCCTGGTAAAAAGTTAACCGTCGACGAGAAGAAAACAGCGGCGAAGGCCGTCGAAGAGACAAGCACGAAGAAGGAGACGAAACAGAAGAAAGAAGAAGGAACGATAAAATCGCTGGACTCCAGAAGCAACTCTAAGTCGAGAACGGAAAAGGCAGCTGATGAGGATACAATTAAGATAGCAAACGTTCCTTTCGAGGTGAAGAAACTGATAGGGGATAACAAAGAGGACTTGCTGAATAAACTGATCCTTCCTTCGTTGACAACCGCCCCTAAACGATGTTTGAGACAGCCTATGTCGAAGACAAAGACCGGGCAGGGCAGGGGCAAGGTTCGTAGAGACACTCAGCAAGAACTGGAGAAGAAAGCGGATTCTGGATCGATGTCGGATGCTTCCACGAAGAAGGAGAAGCTCGAGGTGCGGAGAAAGTCTTTGAGAAGCATCGAGAGGAAGTCGGAGAACAAGACTGCGAAGGACGATGAAGTGGAGGAGGCAAGCAAGATCTGCGAAGCTGTGGACGAGGTCAAGGCTGCTGTTAAGAGCAGAAGAAGTAGCAGTTTGTCCAACGATAGTAAATCGACGATGAACACGACCCAGGCGCCTTCGGATAATCAAATGAAGACGAACGTTGAAGGAAGTGTCCAGAATGTGGACAAGAGGCAGACCAGAGGTTCACTGGTGAACTTCTACGATGAGCAAAGTGAACCTAGCGATGCACTCCAGAAGAAAAGCACTTACACCGGGAAAAGGAGAGGTCGTGTCAAATCCAGCATCAACGAAAAGAAGAACGCTGAAGTAACTCAGAAGAACGAGGAAGCTGAGAAGAGCGAACCAACCGAAAAACCCTGTCCCAATGAGAATGAATCAAACTCGAATAACAAAGATGATACACTGCCTGAAGAGAATGTTGCTAAAGATAAGCAAAGGGACGAGGATGTGGCTAACGAGGAACCACAAAAATGTCCTGATGCTTCAGAAACTAAAAAGGCAGACAAGCTGAATCTCAATGTGAATCATTTGCAGGTAGAAACCAGCAATTCCGTGGACAGTGGAAAGGAGAACTCGTTAGAAACGCAAGCTCCTGTTCAAAAGACGAAGGTCGGAAGACCTAGGAAGTCCTGGGGCGGCAAACGCGAGAGGACCTCGAAGAGGTCCTTGAACAACGTCATTGGTATTCTAACAGAGGGCGTGAACATTCCTGCAGAGACACAACAGACTGCTCCGGTTGCTTCCCAGCCAGTAATGGACACTGTGAACCCTGAAGAAACCTTGGATAACGGTGCCCAACCCGGTGATGATTCTAAGTCACTGGATAAATCTGACAAAGTTAGTGAAGATACCGAAACTGAAACTGCTGATGATTCCAAGAGTAATGTTGAACAGTCCACCGATGAT
Organism: Coelioxys conoideus; assembly: GCA_947623535.1. Classification (NCBI taxonomy): domain Eukaryota; kingdom Metazoa; phylum Arthropoda; class Insecta; order Hymenoptera; family Megachilidae; genus Coelioxys; species Coelioxys conoideus. Next base: position 2,787,360 of record OX392451.1, on the reverse strand, counting down.
TCTAGCCCATTAAGTGCAAGTAAATCGGACAAGATTGATCAGGATTCACAGAAGCAAACGACCGAAGAGACAGATATACTTGTTCAGAATTCTGAAGGTGAACCACCTCGGTCTGAAACTTCACAGACGTCCGAGAATGACTCGGTTGTACAAATCGTTTCTGTAGAGAATCAGAAAGAGGAGGTTCCTGCTAAAGACACGAAAGGACAGTTACCAACTGACGATATAATCTTGGATTTATCCAGGAGGAAACAGAAAGGTAAAGGTTCGTTTTTGGAGAAGATCGTTTCGAAGATAGCCAAACAGAAGGATGCTTTGCTGGAAGGTGAAGTTGGATCTTTATTAGACACTGCCGCTGACGAGTTGACGAGCATCCTCGACGAGGTTGGACCCACGTTATCGGAAGTTGCAGAGAATGCCAAGACTGACTCAGGGCAAAAGGTGCAAGAAAGGGTAAAGGAAGCTAAGAAAAAGTTTGACGATAATTCTGCAAACATTGAAAACAAATGTACCGAAAAAGAAGATACCACCTTGAAACAGTCTGAAGAGAAACAGATTAACGACGAAAGTGGTTCAGAGAATAAAATCAACTCTTCCGAATTAGCATGTGACGAACTAATATTGTCGACTAAAGATAAATCCTCGTCGCAACATATTGATGAAGTAAAATCCGAAGAGAAAAAGATTGAAAGTTTTCCGAATACAAACACTTCAACCGATGATAAGCCTAACGATGATGAGGTGACTGTAGAGCAAACTGACCCACAAATCACATCAAGAGACAAGGACCCTGAAGTTTTGATAGAGCCTGAAGACAATGAAGTAACTGAGCCTGAAAGTGATCATGGTCTTAACGAGATGATGTCCAAGACCCGTAAGAACAGGGAAATTCATCGAAGGACCAAAGGTAAGAAGGCTGCTGCGAAGGGCAACGTTGCTGAAGAGAGCAGGGACAGCGAAAACGAGGATAAAACCGAGACGCAGAGCAAGAGTAAGATCGTGAAGAGTGTGTTTGGTCGAGTTTTAAGCGTTGAGAAGACTGACAAAGTAAAGGAGGTGCTGAACGATTCATCCAAAGCAGAGAACAACTCGAATTTGCCAAAATCTGACATCGCATCCACCAGTTCCGCTAAAACCGATACTGAAGAAACCACTCAGACGAAGGACGAAGATAAAAGCTCCAAGAAACCTTCAGTCGCTTCATGTGCACCTCCTGTCGTGAAGAAGAGACCCGGAAGAAAGCCCAAAGATACTTCTGCCATCGACAAAACGATTGCGTCGAATCCGGTGTCTGAAAATCAAGAAGAACGCTCCAACAAGCTCCCGAGATCGAGGAACAGCTCGGGCAATCGCAAAAAGAACGAACAGGATTCTTCCAATTGTTACTTCCTGGCTGTGCCAACGAACAGGAGCAGACAGAGCAAGAAAATAGCCGAAGAGAGAATCTGTAGGTCTCTGTACCCGGGTATAGAACCTAGGGAAACTAACTATGAGTTAAGAAGTCAAAGTAAGTCTGATTTGAGCATCAAGGATTATGGATCGTTCGGTAACGATGAAGAGTTCTCGAAGATAATGACCTTGGCGGATAATCTTGAGCCGTATCAGATGCCGATGAAGGATGTCGAAGATAAGTATGCGGAATCCGATGAAGAGAAGACATCCTCAGAAGATCCTGTTAAGGAAATATGCGACGCAGGGGATCTTCGTGAAAAGGCAGTTGAAGAATTAACAGATCCGGTTGAACCTAATCAACCAAATCTCGAATGTGAAGAAAATTCTTTCCTGGAGGTCCAGAAAGGAACCAGTATCTGCGATGCTCAGGTTGCGGAAGAGTCTGTCTGCGAACCTAGTTCCGTCGTAAATGAAATCCAACCACCGAGTGTTCAAAATATTTCGGCAGAGAAGAACAGTCAGGAAATCGTGTCCGAAGAAACTAAGGTGAAAAGAAAATCGAAGAAGCGATCGCTAGAAGGAAATTCGCCGAAGAAAAATAAAAGAAAGTCCGTGGAGCCTGTGGAGAACACCGAGGAGAATTTGCTTCCTGAAGAACTGGATCTGACGGACATTATGGAGCTGATCGATAAATCAAAGCAAGTGCCTTCTACCAAAGAAAATTTTGACGACGATTTGTCCACGGAAGAACGGATTCAGTGTGGCAAGAGGAAGACTATCAGCGAGGATTCGGTGTCGAAAGATTCGGACAGTAAAATGACCCTCGGTGCTCAAGTAGCTGAAGAGTCTATTGAAACCGTGAAGAAACGTAAAGTGGACCCAGAAGAGAACGTCGAAGACAAAACGAGTGAAGTTGCTGGTGGAACAAACAGTGCTAATGATTCAGTGGAAACAACTGTAGCGAAGGTCAAAGAGAAGATAAACGACGAAGATAAATGTCCCTCGCCGTTAAAAATCGCTGGGAAAAGGAAATCTGTTGCAGAAAGCGTGGAGTATTGTCAAAAATCTGTGTCCCCAGTCAGGAGAACCTCGAAGAGAAGGTCAATTCACGACGAAAAGGCGAATCAACCTTCGAAGGAGGATACGCAATCCGAATCGGAGTTTGTCGAAGCAATGGACTCTGTTGGAAACGAAATTACGCCGGAGAGAACCAGAAGAAGGTCTTCCAGAACAAAATCCGTGAATCAGTTGAGGAACGAGGAGAAAAATCAAGAGACAACCGAAGGTGATTTTATTATTAACATTGATACCGTTGAAAATTCAGTAAAAAATTGTCAGCCTCTAACGAACGATACCTTGAATATTACAGAAGAATCGAAAGTAGCTGAAGAAGGACCCACTTTGGAGAACGCTGAAAATCAAAAGCATAATGTGCAAAACACCCAGGATCTTGCAAAGACGAACCTAGCGGAGCCAGAAAATCCTATAGAAGCCCCAGTTAAGGTGGCCAAAAAACGAGGAAGAAAGAAAAAAATCCTCACCATTGTCCCAACTGAAGTAACTGATAAATCTAACGAAGAGAACTCTCAGTTGAAGATCAAGGATGCGGCACCGGCCACAATGGACACAGTTCCTAGGAGATCCTTAAGAACGAATCGATCCAACGAAGAATCCGAGGAGCAAAATAAAAATCCCAACGAGCTGACTAAATCACACGCTGCATTCCCTAACTTGGAACCGTTTAAAGTTCCAGAAGTAACGGAGGTGTTGCAGCACACCAAGAAGAGGACATACAAAAGGAGATCAACGACCGAGGAACACCTGGATGTTCAAAGCAATGCATCTCCTGTGGAACCTGAAGCAAACAGCACAAAATGTTCAGACACGAACAAGTCCTCTGAAAGGGAAGAACAACCGCATAACGTGTGCCAGAAAGATACCTCGGAGAGTCGACCACGTTCTTCCAGAAGCTTCCATCAGTTAGGTCTGGAGAGATCAAGCTCTTCAGGGTCGATTGATCTGATCCAGACGAGCAGAACCCGGTCGTCTAAGAGAAAACAGCTCTCTTCCGAGAATCTGTCGAGCCAAGAGAGCTTCAACCAGCGAACAGAAAGCCTGGATAACCTGTCGGAGACTTCATGTACCAGCGAATCGAGCTACTTCAGGAAGAAACGGTTCTCCAAGAAGAAGGTATTCCAGGAACCTTTGGATGATGTTCAGACAGACACGTCAATCACTGATTCGGAATCTGTGGACACGGAGAAGACAACCGACAGGAGGCAAAGTCTGAGAAGAAAAGCGAAGGAGAACATATCGTTCGAGGACACTGCCTTTGATCTGGTTGACTATTTTGACCTTCCGATGGACATACAGGACTGCGTGTCGCAGGAAGATGCTGTAGGCAGCAGTATCAATCAAGAACCGGAGCCAGAACCAGAGCCAGAGATAGAGCTAGAACGAGAACCTGAGCCAGAAGCAGATCCTGAAGTAGAACCTGTACCAGAGCTACAAGCAGAGGAACCGCATAACGAAGCTGCTACAGATGCACTTGTTGTTCAATCTGAAGAAGCCAACGCAGACGAGGACAAGGGAGTGAAAGAGCCTAAGGAACCTGAAATCGAGGAAGAGGAGTCAAAGGATGACGAGAAGGCTGATGACAAACTGGAGGAGCTTGCTCAGGCACAAGACGATTTCCAGACACCCAAGAAGAGAGTTGCAGGGAACTTCGTGGTGGTTCACAAGAAAACTGGCGAGATCCTGATCGTCGAGAAGCGGAAGAAGCTGACGAAAGAGGCCGCGAGATTCTTCTGCGATGTCTGCGCGACCAGCTTCACAAGGAAAAGCTCCCTGAAGAAGCATAACCAGTCTCAATCGCATTTGCTACAGATAGGCAAGTTCCAGAAGGACAAATTGTCGGTGGAGTGCAAGGAGGGCTCGGAGGATAGTCGAAGCGTTTGCCAGAACGATGTTTCCAGCGACGAGAACAGAAGTACCACCGACGAAGTGAACGTTTTGGAAAAGTCGAAGAAGGATCAGAAAGATAATTTCTTGGATTCCTTGTACGACCAAAGCGATTTGAAATCCATCGACGACGAGTCCAGTTACACCGGAACCGCGGAGCAGGAGTTCATGATGGATTCACAGATCGCTCGACAGCGTATCCTGGAGGACGAGCTTCTGGATGAGGAGATCTGCAAGATCACCGAAAATATGAGCCACGACGAGTACGTGCTTACCGATCACGTGAGTCCTGCGCCCGAGTCCACGTCCACCCCCATCAAAATGGAGACTACGAAGACGGAGGAAGCCGGTAAGAAGAAAAAGCAGGAGAAGAAGAAGGGCAAGGTCAAGAAAAAGAATCTGGGTAACGAACAGATCACTCTGGATAGTTCCGAGATAGAAAGTCCCATCGACTCGTCTATGATCAATTTTCTGGATACAAGTATGTCTATGAAAACTTCTAAGTCCGAGTTGAATGACAATGATATTGAAGGTGCTTTACTTGCAGATACCGTGGCTAGTTCTATTGCTGAAGAGTGTGATTTCCAAGAAGATGCTGGGGTGGCTGGTCTACAAGAAAGCCAGGATATGGATTCAGCAAAATTAAAGGAACAGGAGACTGAAAAACAGAAGCAGATGAATTATGAACTGAACCTTGGTATAGAAAGTAGCAGCTTCAACAATGATGCAGCTACTTCAAACGATAAAGAAAGTCATCCCGAACGCTTGAGCCTCAAGCTCACCATAAATAAACGTACCATAGAAAATTCTAAGGAACAGGATGCTCGATTGGATGATTTGGTCATGATGGCTAAGGAAGAGGAGGCTAAGTCTGCAAATCTCTTGGATTCCTTTAATAATCCAGTGAAGGAGATCAATCGCTTAGAATCTGAAATCGATCAGCTGGAGATGTATTTGGGATCGTCGAAAAAAATCGAGAGCAGAAGAAACACCGGAAATGTCGAAGACTACGATGCTTTCAAGATACGTAGCCTCGAAGAAGACTTGGCAAAACAGGATCCTGCAGCTGTCGATGATAAATTTGAAAACGAAAAGCAAAGTGCATCCCTGAAAGAAACGCGACATGGCAGATCGAAGAAAGGCAAATCAAAGAAACACCTTGAAGAGATTAAAGATTCCACCGATTCTCTTTCTCGCTCGGACAACACAGTTACTAGAAAAGGGTCTAAATCCAAAGACGATCAAATCAATCAAATATTATCAGAGAGTACAAATAGTCAGAAATCAACGGATGATTCTAAAACGCTCGAGTACAACGATGAAAACCCAGAGCTGTTATTATATGACTCACAGCCGGAAAGCGAGAGCATTAAGGAAAACAGTGAAGACATTTCCTCGAGAGCAGAACATGAATCTAATGAGCTAGAAATTACTGAAGACTTGAAATCTCTGGCGAAAGCTGTGTTGAAACAATCTACGGAGGAGCAGCGGGTTGACGTAGAAAGAAACGATTGTAGAAATGAAAGCAACTTCCGTTCCATAGACGACGAAGAAGCGTCGTCCTCGTCAAGTCTAGCACACAAACCTCTGGCACAGCTTTTACGGGGAACTACGGTAGAGATCAATAAGGATCAATCTAGCGAACAAGAACTTTTCATGGATTCTGATGACGAGCTGAGATCTGAACAGAACCTAGAAGAGAAGAATATTGAAAACAGTCCAGCCACAGGCACCATAATCGATGAACACAAGAATAATGAAAAGAAGGTTGAACAAATGGAAGCTCAAATCACGTCGGAGGACGAATGCGAAGCTGACATACCGAAGATCGTAAACGAAGATTCCAACAGAGACAAAGTTTCCTTAGAGGCTGAATCCAATGAGGTACTTGAAGACAAGGAGTATGACAATACGAACAACGTTAAAGCCGCTAACAATAACCAGAAATCGAATGACGATCAGGGTACGAACGAGAAGGTTTCTAAGGCACGTAGGTACTCCAACAAGGAAGGTCATCGAAGGTCCAAGGGTAAAAGAGCTACCATGAAAAACAGGATCGCGAATTTGACCAGCGAGAGCGAGGATAGCGAGAACGAGGATAAAATGGTGTTGCAGAACAAGAGTAAGATCGTGAAGAGCGTGTTTGGCCGAGTTTTCGGCGGTGAAAAGACGGACAAGGTGAAAGAGGTGTTGAACGACTGGGTATCGAAATCCGAGGACGATTCGGACTTGTCGAGGTCCGACTTCAGGTCCTCCAGTCCCAACGAGGCTACCGTCGAAGAAACCTCAGAGGCAAGAAACGAGGATAGGAGCTCCAAGAGACATTCCGTCTCGTCGGTATCTTCAGGTACTAAAAAGAAATCCGGAAAGAAGTCCAAAGAAGGTTTTCCCTCCGACAGAACCAAGGAGAAGGTCCCAGTGTCCGAGGACAAACACGCAAAATCGAAGAACGGCACCGGCAATCGCAGAAAACCCGAAGAAGAACCCTCCGATTACTACTTCTTGGTTTTACCACCGAACAAAAGCAGACACAGCAAGAAGATCGCCGAGGAGAGGATCTCCAGAGCCTTCGACGGTGTCAGGATGTTCGAGGAGTTCCTGAGCGGCGAACAGAAAGAGACCAATTACGGACTGAGGAGCCAGAACAAGCCCGATTTGACCGTCAAGGACAGTGGTTACGGATCGTTCAACTACGACGAGGATTCCTCGAAGATGGTCTGTTCCGAGGAGCCTCTGGACGAGGTGCAGAAAATGCTGAAGAGGAGAAAATCCTCCTCGTCGAGGACGGGCAAGAGCAAGAGCGACAGCGAGGATTGGAAGGATCTGGTGATAGAGATGACGTCACTGAAGGACTCCAAGGAGCCAACCGACGAGGAGGACAATTCCATCAGGGACGTTGCTGAAGAAGAGCCAACTGGTGCGAAATCTCGCGGCTGCAGCAGCCTAGCTCCAAGGTCACCCAGCGTCGACAGGAACTCTCAAAGTACCAGGGACTCCGACGACGAGGACGAGGACGTAGGTCAGGGAAGAATATCTCCGTTGTTCGTCCGCGAGACACCCGGCAGCTCTATAGAGAGCAGCTCCAACAGCGAGAACGAGGACGAGGACGAGAACGTGGTGGCTGACGAGGTCATAATGAGAAAGAGGAGCTCCAGCGAGTTTTCCGGGGAGAAGATCGTGATCAGGTCACCGACTTCGACTCACAAGGGCGAGGTGGTCACCATTGCACCCACAGACGCCATCGAGGACAACGCTCTGGATGTTCCTCAGGAAATAGAGACCGCGAAGCCTAGACAGGGCAAGGTTTTGAACTTCGACGAGGAACTGTTCGTCGAATGTTGCTCCAGGTTGAAAGCGACCACCGAGAACGAGCTCAGGGGGGCCAAGAAGATCAAGCTGGATCACAACGAGGTTTATCACAGAAAGGATGATCAGCAACAGGGTCTGAGAGGACCCAGAGACAGATGGAGAGACGTCGAGAGTCAGAACAGTCTGGGTAGCCTGCTAGAATCCGTGAACCAGGTGAGTATTCGAATCAGGGTTGATGATTTTCTCTGCATGCTTTCGAGAGTTCACTATCTTTCACTATAATTCTGTTGCAAGACATTAGAGCTGTCTGGAGAGGGATCGGTTATGTCTATGGCTTCGTACACGACTGACGTTAGACGAAATTATACAGATTTTGTGTGTATAATTTTGTTGTTTCTTTTTTCTTTATGATTTTTTTTTTGCAACGATGGTGTTTGTTCAAAAATAAAATATGCGCTCAAGTACTTTCTACCGATGCATATTTGCTCACTGAATTGTGTTAACAGACCATACTTCATCGTTTACCACACTTTGCATGCTGTTTTCTTTTGTTTTGCAATTTTATGCGCTTTGCGATCTCACACTGTGTACTGTACATTCTAACTACAAAACGAAAGACTTTTCAGCTCGCATCCGCAGATTTTCTTACTTCTTTTATACATGCTCGTGGAATTGTTAACTGTAAGGGTGTTTCATATACGATTATGTCAACTTCCATGAAACTTCCATGATACTTGTCATTTCTGACATTTCTGTGATATTAAATGATACAAATTTTGTCCTGAGAAAAATCACCTGAGAAACTATCGATTATTCCAAAGATGTCTATTTATCTAATTGGCATTATATTTAATACCTCTATTAGTTAAATGTTTTACAAACTATGTTACAAAGCACCCTTACATAGGATTCCAAGAAGGGAATACTCTATACATTATTGTGGTAATGTTTGCAGGACCTATGAACCAGCTTTATACAGACAATGTCTCTCAGTATGCATGCAAAAGGTAGTTTTCTCATTCCTTCGACATTTCTTAGCGTGTATAGTAGTTACGAAACTTGTCTTAGCTTCAAAACGATATTCAGTATCTTTCGCATCAGACTATTCTATAAGTTGCAGGTAACCAATGCTGAGCATCGCTAAACAATTCTAATTACTTCATTGGATTTCTTTCTACGGTTCTTTCTTCAGAAAATACAGAACAAAATTTCAGCTTGTATTATGATAGAGAAGAATGTTCAGCTTGGCACTATTAACATTTTCTCTTTCATTCATTTTAACCTTTATTCACACCTCAACAGGAGATTTGTGATTTCGTTAGACCAAAGAAAAAAGATGCTTTTCCTTTCTTCTGGGACAAAAGAAAATTTTATTACAGTAAACTTAATGCTATTAGTTAACGCGTCCCTGAAAAAAAAACATGTTGAGCTATTCTAGATAATCGAAAGTAGTATTCGGCTCGAATAAACTAATACTCACGAGCTTTCTTCATTTCAGTTGTTGGGTGAAGAGATGTACAGCACCAAGGAAACAGATTACCCTAAACGAAGCAGTAGAAGTCTGAGGAGCGAACACTCAAGTAGATCAGCCAGTCCAGATATGTCCAGAGCTGACAATTTGGGCTACGAGGACAGCCTGGATGTCGCGTTCGAACACAACAACAAGCTCAGGGACAAAATTCAGCAACGTATGAGGGAGAGCGAAAATCTGATTGCCAGCACCTTTGGAAAAAGCAGTAACGACATTGATGGCAAGAACGAAAATGACGAGCAAAATCTTCTGAGGAACTCCTACTCTCATCTGCAAGATCAAGGACACATGTCCAACGCAAGTTTATCCAACAGAAGCTACAACGATGCTTTGCACGTGAGAAGTTCGCAGGAGCAGAACACTGCAAAGATTAATTTAGACTCTGGATTCAAGAACAAGATGAATTCCTCCTTGGGAGGTTTACTGGATAAAGCGTTATCAAACTTGCTGCATAGCAATGGGAAACATGATCACAAGTGAGTAATGTTTCACAAACGAATCTTTAACCATCTTTCCTTTGTTCTGAATTGAATGACCAAATATTCATGTAAGCTTTTCATTTCTATACCTGTCGATCTGTTGTTCAGCTAATCAATAGCTCGTACTTATGCGTCATTATGATAAAGAGAGAGTTCTGAACTGACGATCAACAGTATGCTCACCAGCAACCTTTATGTTCTTCACGACTATCGTAAAATAATCAATTCAAATGGAATTTCAACGTTTCAATCCATTCTTTGTAATTAATAGATATCATTCTGTCCACAGTGGGTCCACGCCAATGAAGGTGTTAGCAGAACTAGCATGTGCTCGAGCACCGACATCCACAACCGGAGTACCAAACTCTCAAGAAGTGATCCAACCTGTAAAAACGTTGGTGAACAAGGAACCCGTTCCCGATCCATGTCCCATAGCTGCGCCCAAGGATATCCTAAAGAAGCCTAGGAATCCCATCAAGGAATTGTTTGAAAGGAAGAAGGAGATGAACGAAAGGAAACAACAGGAGAAGTCGAAGACGGAGGCTGCCCTTCGAGAATTGAACGTACACCGACAACGCAAGACGAAGAAAGTCAAAAAGCATCAGGACTTCCCTCTGATTCGTCGCGGTGAACAAGGAGGAGGCTTGGTCGAAAAGAAGAAACGCCGTGACGGTTTCGACAAGAAAGAAGAATTCTCTTCGAACAGGATAAAAGACGTTTACGACTTCGACGAAGAGGAGAGTCAAATAGGACCGAATCTGGGCAGCGTGATGTCTTACAGGAGCAGGCCAGGCTACGAAGTCAGCTGCCTGAGAACCAAGGATGTTGACGTGGCAGGATTGATGTCCAAGGCAATCGGTGATAGCTTGGAGAATGGAAAAACTGGCGATGCGTTGAGCAGCAGGCTGGAATCCATGATCGACAGAAAATTCAAAGAGCTGGAGAAGTTCGCCCCAAAAACCAAGGGCGCGTTGAAGTCCTTCCAAAGCGAGGATCAACGCCAAATCACTGGGCCAATGGACGAGTTCGTCGAGAGGAAACAGATCAAGTCCAAACGGCCCGTGGAGCAACCCATCAAACATTCGAAGTTGAAGAAACGCAACAAGAACCCGAAGAAGAAGAACAGCAGAAATGCCTGGTACGAGAACGACAGCTCAGACGAGTACAGAACTAGTGCGGTGAAAGCCGATGACATCGGTGTAGGAATCTCAAAGAGCCAGAGAACTTGTTCTAAAGGGAAGCAGAATATCTTCGCGGAACTGTACACCTCGTCCGAAAGCGAGTTCGAGCACGAGGGAGTAAATTACGAGTCGAAGAAACAGCGAAGAGTGAAGAAGGCCACGAAGAAGAGCGCAGAGTCGGACACTCCCAAATTGAGTCCGCAAGTGGTCAATAAATATTCCTCTGAGAACGAAGAGCACGTGGACGAATGGAGAGATCAAGATTTGAAGAGCGATGCTGCCAAGGAGTCCGACAACAAAAAGTCCGAGTCAGAAATGTCGGATCATCCTCTGGTGATCGACGAGAGGAAGGAAGTGGATGATCAGAGGAACAGCGACGAAGAAACTGAGACCCAATACGAAAGAAACTATGAGATGGACGATCTGTACAGAGAGGACAGTTCCGTGATTGATTCAGACGTTGAAGACTCGGCAGCTACGGAAGTCCAAACTGTTCCAGAGGAATCTAGGGTCAAGGGTTCGATTTCGTTGCAGGAAAAAGCTAATGGCAAGACAAGCTGCATGCCGGAAAATGAACTGATCCCGCTGGAAGAAGCCCTGGATATGCTGGATCAGGCTAACAACGAGACGCCTCTGGAAAAATATAGCAATGGCAGCAAAAGCGTGAAGACTCCAGAGCCTATTGATCCGGTAATAATAGAACCCGAGGTCAGTGAGACGTTTGATCCTGTTGAAGAAATGCGAGTGAAATCTCCCAGTCCCGTGGATGATCAGGAACAAGAAGAGGAACCTGACAATGACCTTCTGTCGCTGCCAGAAAAGCTATCCAGCAACGAGAAACCTCAAAAGGAATCTGATAATCTTCCACTGCACGTATTCCTCAGCAGAAAGGTGCAGGAATCGAAGAAGAGAAAGGAGGAGCAGCTGAAGAAAATGCAGGAAGAGCAGGAGAGAATCCTCTTGGACTTCCAACCAACCAGGAGGCAAAGAAAGTGCGCCATTGGTAAACAAGGTCTGCTGGCAGAGATAAGCAGCTCAGACGAAGAAATTAGTCCGAGAGATAGAAGGAACAGTGACAAATCGGATCACGATAAACCGCGTAAACAGAAACGAGAGTCAAAGGAGAAGCGAAAAGAGAGGTACATCGAGAAGAAACACGAGCAGATGATAGCCAAAGAGCAGAAAGCTATAGAAGAAGAGATCTTGCGGGAACTCGGTAAGAAGAAAGATTCTCTCGCTCAGAGTACACAAAATGATTCCAACGATCCCGAGAACACGGAATCGGCGGATGACAAAGGCGACCAGGAGGCATCACAAAAGAAGAAGCATCAAACGAAAGAGAAGCAAAAGAAATCAAACAAGGCAGACGAAAACTATGCGAAGAATAATACTGAAGGTCTGGATGACTCGGAGAGCAATTATAACGACTCTGGATCGACAGAGAACAACCATGAAGAAGAGCGTAATCAAGAATCCTCCCCTATGAAGCAGAAGAAACACTTGAAGTCTCCGACTAAACCGAAGAAGACCTCTAAGTGTGACACGAAGGTCGCAGTCAGTAAAAAGACGAAGAACGCAAACACCGACAAGTCAAAGAATCGAACAGAAACGAAAGGGCCAAAGGACAAGGAGCGTAGAACGTCCAACGGTAAACACGACTCTGACGACGAAGAACTGAAGACGACGAAATCCTGGAACAAGGTGGAAGAAGGTGTCGGGGTAGCCATTGGCCGACGAAAACGAGCTGCTGCCAATCAATTGTACTACTGGTCCAGCTCGAGCGACGAAGAAGATATGCTCGAAATGGTTCCTGTGGTCGAAGAAGAAGAGGATGACCGCCAGGAACAACACGGCTGGATCGTCGGTGATTCCCATAAAAGAATGATCACCATGCTCGCCATGGAGAAGCAACTGAAAGAGAAACGACGAAGAAGCGAGGACGAGTTCGAACCCAGCAGAGCAAAGAGCAAGAAACACAGAAACAGTACCTCTTGATACGTATTTCATGACTAGGTTCGTTGAAGTGACTAGAAACATTGAAAAAACAAATTTACTCTTTTTCTTTCTCTTCCTAGGAACAATGACTTTCATTGATTAAGTTCCTTATAGTGATTTGGGACACTCTGAGGAATACACAGTTCCTTTTTTCCAAGTCAGAACGCGTAGTCGAATGACACATAGAGTAATACCATGAGGACAGAGATCCTTGATACGTGTATTTTATAAGCGAGCTCATCGACAAACAGAGAAAACAAATATATGACTGGATTACTATTGATAATAGAGAAGCATACGTACTAAGAAGTGGACGAAGGAGGAACAAAGCGAACTGAAAAGTTCAGAAACAGCAACTTTTGATACGTATTTGGCGAATAGGTTTTCTGAGCGTTGTCTTTTTTCTAAAATCAGGACTGGATTTTCTTAATGCACACACAAAATGATTATGGACAAACGATTAGAAGACTTTCATAACCAAAAGTAGGATAACTGGATCTTTTGATACTAGTCTTAGACTCATGGAAACGAACGAAGGAATTAGATTCAATAAAGTAGCGAAACGAATGCTGTTCCTTCGATGGATAGTAATATAAGTCTGAATCAGCAGTTTTTTGCTGATAGGGACAGCGACAAAGGAATAGTTTATATAACCATTTCATCTGTTGGAACGGATGCGAAGTATGTGTTTAAGATTGATGAAATTAGTGCAAAGATCATATCGTACAGTGGTCGGAACTAATTGTTCAATATTTTCCTTTACGTTCTTTTTTTCAAGAATTTAGGTTCTTCGTCTCTTATGTTTAGTTTCTTTGGATTATTAACTTGTAGAAATGTTGGTGAAGCGCTCTCATGATTTATTTGTTTAACTAAACAACAAATGTAACTGCCAGAATAAATCCAAAATTTATTTTTTACGTTGTTTAATTGAACATTCGAGGTATGCGTCGAGTTTTGATGTGACAAAGAACGCCACATGTTGTGATCAAATTGTATAAGAAGAATATGGAAAAAACCATGTACATAGCAGCTTAGCAAAAAAAAAAGAAATTGCTAGCACGTGTAACGTTAAGGATATAATAATTCCAAGCCCTTATAAATATTATAAATATAATCTATCTTAGACTGAATGTGAGGAATAGTGGACATTACAAGAAAGAAATATAAAAAAGAGCACCTTTAGACAATACTAGGACATTTAATACGTTTTAGTTAACGTTAGTGGATCTTTAGGTGACTTGAAAAAAAAAATGATAAAAATGAAAGATGAAAACAGCTAATTTAGTTTTCGTGAAAGGACGATGTAAACTGGGGTCCAATCGAGTAGCGTGCTTTCGCCGGCTTTTTGTGATTCGTACATATCGCGATAATTTAACAAACAAATTGCCGGTTGTTTTCGTAATCCGGCAGGTTTTACAAAAAAATTCTCTGATTCAAAATCTACTTTCGAGACGTTTTAGTCATTGAACATGTAATGAAACCTATTTTTCGTTAAATGCGTTCGAATTTTTCCTAGATCTCATGTTGCGGCATCGAATGAATGCCACGTATTTAAGAATGAAGCTTGTAATAAATAATAAACGCGAAGGAGCGATAGAAACTTTCCTTTCTTACGCTTAGTTGATGCACATAATTCTAAGTAGATTTTCATTTATACATATATATTATAAATAAATGAATATATATATATATATATATATATATATATATATATATATGAACAGAAATGTAAGAAAATAATTGAATGTATAACAGGAAACGATTAAAAAAATATATATATATATCTAAGGAAATAGACTTTAATGTAAATGTACTGCCATAATCATATTATTATATATGAGAGCCTATGCGAATAGTTATATTAATATTATTCCTGTAAAAACGAACAACCAGAATGACAGCGATAACGAGATAGTTAGCACAAAACTAGGCAACAATCCAATGTAAATAGAGCATATTTTCAATGTGTCTGGAAAAGTATGTTTTGTAATATAAGGATTACAAAGGAAAATAAAATTATTAAAGAATCATTGATGATGTGTAGTCAATTTTAAAGTTGAAATATTCAAAGAAACTTTTTTATAGCGAGTTTGAATCGGATGAACATGAATTCGATTCCTCTTTCGTTATCTATAATTTTCTTTCAATTGAAGTAAACTTAATGTTTATGCAACTTTTTAACGTTCTATTCAAACATATACGTATTGTACGTATAGGTATAATTGATACTTTACAAAAAGTTATGCGAATGATTGTTTTTGAAATTCAAAATGTCACGCTAGTTACGTTATCGAGATTGGCTGCAATTTTATAACTAAATGCTTGTCAATGACGTACTGAAAGTCCCTATCAATTTTTACGCGTGTGGTTTTATAAAACATTGCCAACTTTTGCAATGATAAGCTTAACCATTAGAACTGCTGGAACAGGTTTGAACAATACGAAAAAATGAATTGTTAACAGAGCCGCTGTATTTCATTGAATTTTAGAATTATTTTACAACATTAATTTGATATATTATATATACATTGCACTGGAAAACTATATTTTTTATTAAAAGTATAAAAGTTGTTTTTCAAAATTCACTGCTGTACAGTGTCCTGAAAAATGAAGCAAGTTATTTGCCGGAAAATAGGGTAAGATTCGCTTGTGTTAAATTAAAGGACACCTAACTTTTTATAAAGTAATCGTACGGATCAAATTCCTCAAAATTCTGTTAATAAATGTTTGTGGGTCAATCTTTTCAACTTTTAGGTTATATTTTATTATGATATTTATATATTTAAAAATGTCATTTCGTTCTAGTGGAATTTTATATTCTTGTAATATATTCCTGCTATATCCAATTATTTATTCCTGTTTGTAATTGTACATTTTACAAATATACATGCATATTTTATTGCTTGCATAACTGTAAAACATTAAGTGTTTGCTTTTACAGGAACAGAATTATACTAGTTTCAAAGACATCCCGATGCCCTGTACCCATTATCAGTATGAGACATTTAACATCAGGTAGAATCAACAGAATTTATCGACCATTATTAGCATCACCGCATGTACGGTATTTTGGAAATCCTAATCGTGCATATGCCATGTTCATTGGAAGAGTTTTGAGAGGTGCATTAAAAGTTCGATATCTTTTGTTGGGTGGAGCAGTTGGTAGCGGTGTAACTCTACAAAAAGTAACAAAGAAGACAATATAAATATTAATGTGTTTGTTTCCATGTTAAAGTTATTTAAGTACTAATGAGATACTACTTTTATTTTTAACAAGTGTTATTTCTTACTTTTAAAGTATTGTATTGCTGCTGTTAACTATAGTTCCAAGCAATGATGCTTGCAATTAAATAAAAAAGAATTCCATATAATGTGGTTGATGAATTATAGAAATATAATCATTGCTTATAGATGAATGAGGTAGTAAATATGGCAACAAACATGTTGAACACATTAATATATATAAGGTATATATTTATATTTGTGTTTTTTTTTCTTTCCAAAGAAATATGAACAGTTCAAAGATATTTTACCCGACATGAGCTGGTTAGATGATATACTTCCTGATGAAAAAAGATGGAGAAATATTCGTGAATCTTTCATGTCTGCTAAGGGTATCTTAGCAGACAAAATTGAATTGGGTAAGTATCCACAATTTAAGTATATGAAAACGTGAGGCAAAAGAATTAGAGAACAACAAACAAACATAAACAGATCCCCGCATAATGGAGCTTGGTGATGCTAAGTATAGACAATACAGAGAATGGTTTAATCAGAGATTGGATGATGCTATTAAGGCAGCTGAAAGTAACCAGAATCAACCAGGCGTGGATTTTCACTCTAATCGTGAGTTGAATAGTTTTTTTTTTTTATGTTATCATGTACTAATTTTATTTTTAACCACAAGTATTTTCCCTTTACCCATGCATTTTTTAATTTGCCTGACGTTTTCTTGAATCAGTTCAGCTTATTTATACATGTACAAAATAAAATTTTCTATTTCAGTAAATAAATATTTTAAGCTCTAGTATTTTAAACATTAATTTATACTCATTTTCGTGTGTTTATTAGTAGATGGAATTAGTATGTTTTATTGTGTTTTATAATTAAATAATACAAAATGTATAATGTATATTTTATTTTTAAATATATTGTGGTCTGTTCTGTTCAGGTATATTTGATACGATGTCAGCAATTGTATACCAACTTTATTCAGGTGTGTAAAAAGTAAACTTATTTGCCTTTTGTAGTCTGTCCATTCAGCATTTTTTTTTTTTTATTCATGATCTTTGGACAATTCCAATGTTCAATGACAGCCTGTGCCTAATAAAAAGCTGAATGTCCTTCTTCATAACAAATATGATGGTATTAAATGTAAATACTGAATGGGACAGACCCTACTGTTATTTTTTTGTCATCACATTTTTTTAACTGGATAGCTATTTTTTTCGACATTTTATAATTTAAAGAAAATAAAATGATGTCAGTAGTGTACTAATGTTCTCATTACAAGTTTCCTTGTTTGTAAACCAGGTGTTAATATATTGCAATTTTAATATATTTTCAATAGAAACCAAAAATCAAATAAGAAACAAATCTACAGCACTTGCTCGACCATTGATTGATGACAATGCTGAAGAGGAACATAAGAAACCTCGTATGTATATGTTAGTTTATTATGATCCACTTTTGTAATTTTTTTGAGACTTATAATTACATGTTTCAAATTTTTTGTTTAAAGAAACTTCACAAGAAAGGATAAATGCTATGCAAGACGAGGTAATGCAAATACAATTACAATATCAGAGGGAGTTGGAAAGATTGGAGAGAGAAAATAAAGAACTTAGGAAACAGATGCTACTACGTGGAAATCAAAAACTGAATAATAAGAAAATAAAAGTAATTAAGTTATGGTATAATATATTTTTTATCATAAATATTTAGTTAAACATTATAATTTTTTTACTTAAAAATTTCAGATACATACATTGCATATTTTTTACACAGTGTAAATACGGATCCTACTATAATCTAATATTCCAATTATCCCTTCCAGAAATCATTAATTGACATGTACAGTGATGTCCTAGATGAACTAAGTGATTATGACAGCAGCTATTCTACCTCTGATCATTTACCACGAGTAGTAGTTGTTGGAGACCAAAGTTCTGGTAAGACATCTGTACTAGAAATGATTGCGCAAGCACGGATATTTCCAAGGTATACAAAATAATTTTTTTTTTTAAATTGATTTTCTACTTTCTCTTACTATTAAATCATTTTATTGCAGAGGTGGTGGTGAAATGATGACTAGAGCTCCAGTTAAAGTGACTTTGAGTGAGGGTCCTTATCATATAGCTCAGTTTAAAGATAGTTCAAGAGAATTTGATTTGACAAAAGAGTCAGAATTAGCTGAATTAAGACGGGAAGTAGAATTACGTATGAAGAATAGTGTTAAAAATGGTAAGACAGTTAGTCAAGACGTGATTTCAATGACAGTAAAAGGTCCAGGTCTTCAGCGTATGGTTCTTGTCGATCTACCCGGTATAATTAGCGTAAGTCATTATTAATTTGTATTTAAAACATGCTATACTGATGTTCAAAGACAAGTTAAACATTTATAAAACTATTACTTTTTCAACAGACAGTGACAGTTGATATGGCAGAAGATACACGAGATGCAATTCGTCAAATGACTCAACAACATATGAGTAATCCTAACGCAATTATTCTTTGTATCCAAGATGGATCTGTGGACGCTGAAAGAAGCAATGTGACGGATCTTGTTGCTCAAATGGATCCGACCGGGAGACGAACCATTTTTGTTTTAACAAAAGTATAATAGCACTTCCAAAGGATATTAATTTAATCATACCCAAAGAAATGAAGTAAGAGATATGTATTATTATTGACAGGTGGATTTAGCGGAGGAAAATTCAACAAATCCTGATCGTGTTCGCAAAATATTATCTGGCAAATTATTCCCTATGAAGGCTTTAGGCTATTTTGCTGTTGTTACCGGGCGTGGTAAAAAGGAAGATAGCATACAAGCAATTAAAGATTACGAGGAACACTTCTTTCGTAATTCAAAGCTTTTTAAGTACGTATACGCAAATATGCTGTTTTAATATTGAACACAATCTTATTCTGTACATATTAAACTTCTTTTATTTGATTGGTTATTACTAACATTATTTATGATTGTTGTAAAGAGATGGTTTGGTCAAGTCTAGTCAAGTTACCACGAGAAATTTGAGTCTCGCTGTTGCGGAATGTTTTTGGAAAATGATTCGTGAAACTGTAGAGCAACAAGCAGATGCTTTCAAAGCGACTAGATTTAACCTTGAAACGGAATGGAAAAATAATTTCCCAAAGTAAGTCATTTTAATGTTTGTATCAAACTGTATTTTTATATAGCGTGTACCTTATCATCTTTATGTATCATATAGAATAAGGGAATTAGATAGAGACGAACTTTTCGAGAAAGCACGAAGCGAAATATTGGACGAAATGGTAAATTTATCTCAAGTCTCACCGAGACACTGGGAAGAAACTTTGATGAATATAATCTGGGAGAAAGTTAGTACGTACGTGTTTGAAAGTATTTACTTGCCTGCTGCTCAAAGTGGAAATCAAGGTATGTTACACGATATTGTTGTAAAATATTATTTTATGAGCGGGGATAATAATAATATCATGCAGGTACGTTTAATACGACTGTTGACATAAAGCTTCGACAATGGGCTGAGCAACAGTTGCCAGCACGAAGCGTTGAAATTGGATGGGAATGCTTGCAAAGGGAATTTAATCATTTCATGAATCAGGCAAAACTCAGTCCAAAACACGACGATATTTTTGATAATTTAAAAACTGCTGTAGTCATTGAAGCCATGAAGCGACATTCATGGGAAGAAAAAGTAAATTTTTTTAAACATCTTGTAGAATCATATATTTGTATGCATGAATATTAAGATACACAAATATACAAATGCATATTTTAAGGCATCTGAAATGTTACGCGTCATTCAACTGAACACTTTGGAAGACAGAAGCGTAAATGATAAACGAGACTGGGATCAGGCTGTACGTTTCCTAGAAACGTCTATTAAACAGAAAATAGAAAATACTGATCAGATAATAAAAGAAATGGTAGGACCCGGTCGCACAGAACGATGGCTTTATTGGCGAAGTCAAAACGAAGAACAAAAAAAACGCGCAGCAGTGAAAAGCGAGTTAGATAAAATTCTTCATGCAGATAAAGTAGGAAGAAACATTTGCATCCATCAAAGTCCAAAATCAAAATATTTGACATTGAAATCTGTTTGTTAATAGAAACACACACCCACACTCACGCCAGATGAAGTTACGGCCGTTAGAAAAAACTTGCAACGGAATGGACTAGATATTGAGAATGAATTTATTCGAGAAACGTGGCATCCAGTTTATAGGAAATATTTCTTGCAACAAAGTTTGGCGCGGGCGTACGACTGTAAAAAAGCATATTATCTATATCATACTGGTCACGAGTGCGAAGTAAGCGAAATATGATTCAGTCCAACTCTTGTAAAAAATATAACATTTTATAATCAATTATTAACTTGAATAATTTAATAGGTCGATTGCAGCGATGTCGTGTTGTTTTGGAGGATTCAGCAGATGCTGAAGGTAACAGCCAATGCACTACGTCAACAAATCATGAATCGCGAAGCTCGTAGGCTGGATAAAGAAATAAAAGAAGTGTTGGAAGATTATAGCCAAGATAATGAAATTAAAAAACGATTATTAATTGGGCGACGAGTCACATTAGCTGAAGAACTAAGTGAGTAAACAAGATATTTTTTCACGCTCGCACGTGAAATTGTTCAACAACTGTTTAATTATGTTTTAGAACGTGTTAGACAAATTCAAGAGAAACTTGAAGAATTTATTCAGGCATTGAACAAAGAGAAATGAGCGAAAGTAGACTGAGAATTTAGGTATTCAAATACAGAGGTGCACGCATGTGATACTCGTAGCCGTGGTGGCTAATACGTGAATACTTAGGTATTATTTCTTTTCTTTTCATTGCTGAGCAACATGACTGGGATATTACTAGTTGTCAGTTTTTACGGGAAAAACCTGAACAGGAAAGTTTTATATAAAACGATACTTAATGCTAAAATTGTAACTAACAGATGCTATAGTGATTGTGCAATTTTTACGATTTATCAATTGCACATCTAGTAAAGTTTTCGTGGAATTCTTGTGTAAACATAAATACAATAAACAATAATATAAATAATGGCTTAGTATAAATTATACCAATGCAAAGAATTGAAAAATTTACATAATAACGCTTACGCAATGATACACTCTCAATGATTTGTGTTTATGATGATAAATGAAATGTAGATATTTCAAATAAAATATGTATTTAATTCTTACACACATATTTAATATAAATAGGTAAATAACATTCGGCACACTTTGTACATATATTTATATAACTGATGTCTACATGTTTTATATGATTAGCATTATGAAATATGGAAATAGAACTAATATTGAATTACCATTCAATATCATGAAACAACTTCAGTTTAATAAAAATGCAAAGAATATTTTTCTCTGTTTCTAAATTATTTTAAAAATTTATTTCATTACAATAAATAAAATAAACGTACAAGGTTTAAAATGTGATAAAGAAAGTATAACAAAAATTCCTCAACATCATAGCTTATTGATATTTTTGTTTTAATGTTTTTTTTTATTTTATAACTTTCACTGTCCTAGAAAGTATGTCGTTAACATTTGATATAATCATTCGTTAGGTACATATGAAATTGGAGTATGCTTTTTGTACAAAAGTGGTAGAATTTATTAAAATACGCAGTTTATGTTTAAGTTTCTTTCCTTCGTACACAAAAATTTACAATGTATTCCATTGAAGTTTATTCCTGTCTTTCATCGATTCGTAATAATAGATAATCAATGTATTTCACATGTATCACAAAGTTACAAATAACGCGTTAGAAACGTATTAAAAATATCATTTTCTATGAGGGTTTTAATTGACAATATAAATTACTAGGATTATAGGCTGCCTTTCCTAATTTGTTTTGACAAACACTAACTGTGACATAAACTATATACTCCATCTTTGGTCCGAATGACTGTTAAAATATTAAATTACATGTACCAATACGCAAAAATTTGCAATATCTGATAAGCATCTATAAAATTTTATTAATCGAGTTAAGAAGATTTTGTCAAACTTATTCATCGTTACTAATGATACACAAAATAAACAGTTCACAATACATTATTTGTCCATTAGCACAACTAAAATTTTTGTCTCTGGGGGGTCATCAAGACCCCTATCGTTACTAATAGTTTCATCGCATCACAAGTATGACCAAATAATGATTTTTAGAATTTTGGAGATTTAGGGATTTGAAAATTTTTAAATACCTGATATGAGACACATACATCAGGTATCCTATGGCCTATGGCCCTTACTATGTAGAAAGGGTCAGGCCCACCATAGTTCCTATGTAGTTACGTCAATATATGTCTCCAGGATAATCAATAGCATTTACGCACGAGAAGTATATATTGATAT
Source organism: Coelioxys conoideus (assembly GCA_947623535.1). NCBI lineage: Eukaryota > Metazoa > Arthropoda > Insecta > Hymenoptera > Megachilidae > Coelioxys > Coelioxys conoideus. The sequence continues at coordinate 2,764,911 of OX392451.1, read as the reverse complement.
GATACGAACGTGTTGTGTAAATTAATACATTAACGGCACAGAACGGAAATACCCGTTTTATTCAATTAGTTCTTATAGTTTTCGACGGTTGATAATGCATTACAATTCTATACTTTTTCTGGAACATATCAACTTCCTTCGTACATTTTATTATCAACTACGTTGATATAAAATTAAATGTTAATTTACATTTGGCAGGAATGATTCTTTGCTATTTTCGATATACTTGATAACAGATTTGGACAAAGTTTTAATGAGTTTTCAAGCACTGGACGAGTAATTTGCGTAGGCAAAAATACAATAGATAATATTTAAATGTATCTGAACAATTACTAAATCTCATATATTTTTCTTTTTGGGGTCAATAATCAGCAGTTAATAACGTAATACGTTTATAAATAGGACTGTACCGATATATTCTAAATATAAACATCGCGCGTACGCATGTGTGTGTGTGTGTTATAGTAAATGTGTTAGCTTACTAATAATATACATTCGTTAATCAACGTATCCGCATCTTAACTTAATAAGTGAATGTACTCGCAAACATGAACATTAAACTTTCCCTAACAGACGTACTAATTTAAACGAATATTTTTGCTACTTATAAGTTTGATGTGGACACGATGTCTGTACATATATGAATGTATGTATTAACTAAACTACAACTTTTACTGTAACATATACACATATAAACATACAATAGTAGACAAAACTATAATATTAATATTTCATGTATTCAAAACATCACAAGTATCATAATCCATAAAACGATTATCTAACAACCGGTTAATTCCAGTGAAATTTAAGCTTCAAACTGGTGTAGAGTATATTACTTTCTTGTCATCAATTCCTTCTCGCCTTTTGATGTGTCGAATGCAGAAAACATTAAGTTGTCACAGTGCTGTCTACTTCTGTACATATACAATTATTTGGTAATACATCATTGGTAACACGATACAGCGCAATTAGTCGTAAATAAAAGAAAAAAAGCGTTATCGTAAAATGAACGAGGTGAACATCACGCGCCTCGTTCAAGTGACATGTATCAAATCTCTTACTTCATAATAGCGCACATTGCATCGCCCCCTATAATGAGCGCGTATCGTTTTACAAACAGGACAATGAGAATTTGTACAATTTAGGGGGCCGAATGCTTGTTGCAAAATTAGATTTCTCTGCTTAGAAGGTAATACTAACGATACAGAGCAAATTCGGACAGTATTAAAAACAAAAAGTATTCCCTCAGTTAACATTCTTAATATTCAGAGTATTGTTTCGATTACCACTCGGTTACGTTTTCACCGTGTTGGTAGTATCCTGCATGTCTGGAACAAGGTCGACAGGAACATCGTTCTGATCGATTTCTGCTGTATTATAACCGGAAAAGGAACATGCCGGTGCACTTCTTGCCGTAGTTGCGGATGCTTCCGGAAGAAGTGATGTACGTTCTGTCGCGCTCCCCCAGGCCTGTTGATAGGCACTTCGACCACGTATTCTACGACTTAAAGATGACCCTACTACTCCTAGATGTTCTTTGATATCGTTATGAACGTCTGAAACGTCCCACATAGCTCTGAAAATCAAAAGAAATCATATTGGCTAACATGTATCTTCTTCAATTAAATAATTCATCTTTTAGAAAGAGAGTTCTTTAGAGAAAGGATTTAAAACTGAACAACCTGAAGAATTACCTGAATGCATCCCACCATGCTTGACCTTGAGCTAGATTTACAAAAGGTTTATACGAAAAGCTATAATGGTGAGCCACAGCAGCTAAGAACATTTCGATGCAAATTAAGAAATCTTGTAATTTCGATGATATATTTCTAATATCTTCCATGTCATTTGTATTAAAGATACTCGATATGACATCAAAGTATACTAACAGTGCAATAATTACACCTTGACTGCAAAACAAACAAATAGTTTTTTGAAAAATTAAGTTCATACATGTGAATTAACACTGACATATGCATTGAAACTTACAAGAAAGAGAAAAACACGACTGCTTTAATACATAAAAATTTGCCAATTGGTTTCATCGGTTTTAATGCCTCTGCATTGGCACGGTAGAAAAGTACCAGGCAATACATAGCAACAAACTGTGATAAATTATTTAAAGCAATCATATATGGAAAAGCTACATCTGTTCTGAATTCACCTTCTCCATATACTCCATTCAGTTCACAGATACTAGAAACATAATTTGTTACATGAAACTGTACGATTATACCTATACGAATTTCAAATTTATATGACTAATTTACTATGAAAAAATCTTTTGAATAAAAATTTCTTTATGCTTCAAAACATATTCAACTTGGATCAATATCTAACAAGAAGAATTAATGAGCTTTGAGTTAATAATAAAGATTCTATTGAATGAAAATGAAAAAAGGGGAAAAATATTCTGTTCTAAAATCATTAATAGTTCATTTGTCCTGAACATAATATCTTCTATTAAAAATTTCAGCTATTCACTAAAAAAATTTATAAGTAAAGTTAAGTCACAAAATGCTGATTCTTCCCAACAGTATAAATAAACATCCAAGCTCTGGAAAAGCAATATAAATCACTGTACCTTGCTATTATGACTTTCAATTTAAACAATTTTACATTATACTTACAAAGACATTAAAGTTGTTATAGGCCTAACAGCAGTGTACTGCAGTATTCCATGTTTACACATATGTACAAATTCTCTCCCCATCTCCCAATCAGGCAAACAACATAAAGGAAACATATGATGTACTTGAGGAGACATTTCAAGTCTATGTTCCAGCTGACGATCCGCGTCCAAATAGGCCAATAAAAACATCATAAAATTGTATATTACGTATGCCTCATAGCATTCCCGTAGACTGTCCACATATATACTGCCTTCAGAATATACCAGGCCAAGCCACTATAGGAGTCAAAAGAAAATGTTTTATATGTGAAATCAAAATACAGATTTAGGCATAATTTGAATAAAATGTAAAGGCATATACCTACAGCATTTACTGCATAAATTGGTACCATCCACAATATTCTGAAATAAATTGTAAATAAATATTACGTAATGATAGACATGTTTTTACTGTTTAAATGTTTTCAAAACAAAATCAAAATAAAAACATAACAAATACAGTTCAGTTTAATTTTTGGATTTATTCTTCTAACATTTTTAACTACATTAACCTCCAGCCTTTAACATATCAAAGATCAATTGATGTAGTTTCTTGGCCTTGACCTTAAGTATTTACTGAGAAAAAGTATATGTGATTAATATATTATTTATAACAACAAAACTTGATCAAACATTGTGATTTCATAATTTTTTTTAAAACAGTATATTCTTTGCCTGCTGTCGATTAATTTTATACTTGTAACTAATATTGTATTAAGAATATAACAATAACAACATACAAAAAATAATTCAACAGTACTTTTATACTCTGTATTATAAAACAACTATTAACTTACCTTATAATGTATTTCTGTAGTCTAGGTTGAGTATAATATATCATATGTTGTACAATTTCATAAAAAGCAATAGGTAAGGCAAGCAGTACAAATGCACCACCCACAAGTGCTCCTTGATCCTGCTTTTCGAAACCATTTGTAATGGAATTTGCCAATAGAATTGGTACCAGTATTATAATAAGGAGCGCATATAGACAAGTTAAAACTGGTACAATCCATAGCCTCCAGCGGCGACAAATAGAAGCCATCACTTCGAACGTTTTAAGAAAATATCATATAATGTGCATTTTCCAATGGGTTCATGTGAGCTTCTAAAAAAAAAATACAAATGGTAAATATATACAACTACATACTTATAGTCTTTACAATTTGTAGAATTGAAAATTTAGTAACTTGAAAATGTAAAGAAGGGAAATACAAACAATAAATATACATAGAGTAATAATTTTGTTTAGGTTATAACAAACTTAACTGGCTCCTTGATAAGATACATAAATCAGTGTCAAAATGTTATATTCAATATTTTCATGAAACAAGAAAAAGATATAATTTACCGCTGCATGCGCTTATGACTTCATGATATTCAATTATTAAAGACTATAACTTCGGGAACATGGTAAATGGCGTAGTGAAGCTTTAAAAAAAGTTTTAACAACCTTGTCGGATATGATGAATCAACGGTGAACCAAATCAGCTGACAATGACAGCAAAAGGGGGGAAAACCACCTCTTAACCCCCTCGACCTCAGTTACGCGATGCAGTAACCGCGTGGACATCAATTTCAGTGCATTTACATCGATTCCAGCTTGTCAAGAGTGTTATGAGTAGTTTTTTATCGATAAGGTAGTTAAAAATACGTTAACTAAATCAACCAAGATTGTTATGGGTTCAAAGGTTCTTCGGATAGTCCACGATATCCGCATTGTTTTCAAGTCAAAAAGTATCTGTGCTATTATAGATTTATTACAAAAACTTAGAGAAAAGACTGCATTTAACGTAGTACAAACTATGTGATAACAAAGAACTGCGTAAATACAAATCCTATTTTGACATTTCGCGATAATCGAATATTAGGTATAAACTCTGTTTCCAAAAGTTGAGCAATCCTCATGTAATTTCAACCATGGAGATGTAAGAACAGAGTATATGAATGAACTAAAAAAACGATACAGCAGTAACAAGAGATCACGCATGTGCATTAATACGAGATGTGTGCTATGCACATTTATATAAGTCAGACGGCAATATTACAATAATGTTACATCCTATATACATATATACATATGATGTATGATATTAAGAAGACACAATTTTCTGTTATAAGACTTTCATACTTCCCTCTATATAGATATTTAAGATATTGCGCACGATGTTCAATGATCTAATGCTCATACGTGATCAAACATTCCATTTACAAGTATACGGTTTACGCACTTTATTCTTATATTTCTATGGTTTTGACAGACGAAGCCGAAACTTCGAAAAATGAATGTCTCGAAGTTGAAGTCGAAGTCGAATTCGAGACTTCAAAGGAAGTGTTTGGATCGAAGATTCTCCCATGCTTTTATGGAAACGAAAAAAGAAGAGGAAAACAATCAAAACTGATGATAAAAGAAGAAGAGAATTTTATACGATGGGAGACTCTAGTGTTGTTTGAGGATTAATGTTGGTATCGATGAGAGATTCGCGTAGGTGGAAAAGGAAGGGTAACATCCGTTCTAATGGCGTCAAGACCCAAGCACTGTTGTCACATTTTGTCCTACAGTGTTTCAATATTTTGCTTTGTTTATGTCGCTCAAATTTCCGGAGAAGGATTCAAAAAATTCGCTCCGAATTGCACAGGTTGGTACAGAATAATGACAGAAGGGCATTTTTTTTGCTGAGAGACAAATCAAATTTTGAGAAATATTCTAAGAGCTTCGGGTGCAGTGACCTTGATTTTGCTGTCATCTCTTAGCTAAATGAGCGCGCGAAATTTGAGCCGAATCCTACATCTTGTACTATTCAACATTGTTTACTAATCTCTTTTATTTATAGGCACAAACAGCTAGCTTTTACAGATGGAAAAGAAATAATCCCAGAAGAAATTTTCTCCCAACAGCAGCTAGACTAAGTAATTATGGAAGTTACAACAGAGGAAGCACAAGCAGTGCTGCTGGAGGGAATGGAGGGTGCTCAGTACATTACTATTCAAAGGGCAGATGGAGAAACATTAGGCAAAACTGTTCCTCTTTTAACGTTAAATGGAGAATTAATCCCTGAGGGAATGGTAGTTGATATGATCAACGCTGGTGTTGGTACAGATTATGGTACAGCAACGCAGTACTATGAAGCAGAAGATTTATTACAACATGAATTAACGGAGGTAATCTTTTATCATTTTATGATCATGCATGAAAAACTAAATTTGAATTTTACAAACAGGAGGATCGTAGATTGGCAGCAGCTTTGGTTGCTGTTCAGTTACAGCAACAGCAAAAACAACAACAGCTTCATAGCCAGTCCCAACATGAAGAGACAGCTTTGCCAGATGTTTCTCATTTGGAGACTTTAACACCAGTTAATACATATTCTATCCAGACTGTACCAGAATCAAATGCACCACCTGTATACCCCACCTTACAGCCTTTCAAACGAATCACGCATAATGTAAAGCAAGAGTTCATAAACGTTAAAAGCGAATATGACGTCGAGGTATCGGCGGAGAGCAGCGAAGATGCTACTCCAAGTTCTGGACCAAAAAGATCGTTACCGCATAAAAAGAGAATTCCCCGTAACTTCAAACAACAAACCAAGAGAAATTCAGCGAGAAAAGATAGTAGTAGACTGAATTCGGATGGCATAAATACTGAATCATCGGCTGATACACAGTCTCATGTATTTAAATGTGAGCTATGTAGTTCTAAATTTAATAGTCAATTAAAATTTTTTGAACACCTTAAGGTAATTTTTGCCACTATGCTTCTCGCTATAATCACAACAGTATTCTTAAATTTGCTTGTATTGCAGGTGCATTATGAACCAGTAAAACAGGAAACAAGAATAGCACAAGCAACAAATACAAATATCACTATATCTGTAGCAGAATCTGCTCAGAATCTTGAAAACACAGTGATTGAAGAGTTTAGTGAACCTGAGGATCTCATGGAAGGCATTAGAGGCGTTGGTAAGTAAAGAAAATGTTACTTGTTTTCAATTTTATTTAAATTAACATTTCCGAAACATTTATAGTGGAGGAAACAGGTGCTCACATAGACGATGATACAACAGAATCTCCACTATCCAATGTGAACACTGAATCACCGTTGTGGACAATTACCGATGTCACAGAACATGTACATAGGGACCACGTAAAACCAACGACTGTCAATGAGCAACCATTACACAGCAAAGAAAAGACTGACATTCCACAAGCAATGAAAAAGAAGAAAATTCTAAAAACGCGGAAATCAAGTATGTCTACAATTATATGTATATAGGTTTTTGCCATTGCTATACATATTTAATGAAAGCATCTGTGTTCATAGGTGATGAGCTAATGTGTTCTCAGTGTGATCGGACATTCCACCACAAAAATAGTTTAGTGTATCATATGCGATCTCATAGTGGGGAACGACCGCATCAATGCGAAGTTTGTGGAAAAAGCTTCTTTGCTCCCAGTGCATTAAAGGTAATATATCAGACAACAGAACAAAGAACAAAGAGAAATACAAATTTTGTACATCAATTAAAAATTTTAAAATATAGGTACACAAACGACTTCACAGCGGCGACAAGCCGTACAAATGCGAGGAATGCGGCCGACATTTTCGTCAGTGGGGAGATTTAAAATATCATTCGACAAGTATTCATTCGGAACAAAAACAATATCAGTGTGAATACTGTGGTAAAGACTTTGCGCGAAAATATTCATTAATTGTTCATAGAAGAATACATACTGGTGAAAAGAACTATCGGTGTGAATTTTGTAATAAAACGTTCAGAGCGAGTAGTTATTTACAGAATCATCGTCGTATACATACAGGGGAGAAGCCCCACCCGTGTACAGTGTGTGGAAAACGATTCAGAGTGCGTAGCGATATGAAGAGGCACATGCATACGCATTCTAGAGGAAGGACTGATAGACCTTTGAATAGAGTTATATCTGGGAAGAGTATAGAAGATGAAAACGACAAGGGGTCACAAGCAAAAACGATTCAGGATCTCGTTAGGGATTTGAAGTTGGAAGTGGAAGCAACAGGAGTGGTGGAAATTGTTCCACCGGATGATAATCCTGAAAGCATTTTGCCGCATGCAGGAGGACAAACTTTAGAATATACGGTAACAACCGCTACGGATACAAATTCAGACAGAGATCCATTGGAAGCGGTTGTGCGTACAACTGATAACATGTAAGTTAACTGCTGTTCAACTTACTGCATACAAAATTATGCAAAAGCTAACCTTTCTGTATTTTTTACAGGCAGTATTTCTTCATGTAACATCTGATGGGAAACAAATTGAAATTTGTTTTTGTATTATAATAGATAAAAAATTGTGTGCAGTAACATGAAATTGCGACATTAAAGATCTATTGTACAAAGGTGGCGCTTTGTGGAAACGCTGACCTTCGCTGTAAAATAGTAAATTGAAGTGCTATATATTAACGGCACTGTCCATATAATGTGCATAGTGTACACTTGGGTGCAATGTAGGCTTTCTTACGATTAGGACTAGGGTAATGAGCGTTACATCACCATTTTTCTTAAGAAAGCCTACCATGCTTGCCACCGTACTTTCCAATTTTTCTGCAAACTACTTTTTGAGGAAATATCGTGACGGATATAATGTTTAATACTGTTTTTAAGACTGTTTTTAGCAGAAAATTCGGTAAAGTACAAAATAGGAGTGAAATCCTAAAAATTATATCAATTTAATCACATACGCATGTGTAATATACACACGTACTTGCATATATATACATATATATATATATACATATACGTATATATTGTACTTAAATTAGTTGTTTATATCGCGAATCGTCGTTGAAAAATATATTTTTTACATAATGACATTTATAGAAACATTGTGGTCCATTTTTATTGCATTCTCCATGAAAACGTTACATAATCGAAGGTACTGAAGTTGGTGCAGGCACCGTGTTACTTGTGTTAATGAAAATTTGTAAGAGTTGTATCAGCTCTCTAGATTCGAGAGCCGCACTGAGCTTCTCTGCAGCGTCTTTGCTACTAATTCTGAAATGTATATAATGTACATATAAAGAGGTGCAATTTATTTAAAGTTTTTAACTTTTTAACAACTGACTTTTCAAAAACGACTTTGATTTATAATATCCATAACCGTAAGGTAGAGATTAAGAAGTCTTTCAGGGATGACGTTATTTTGTGAAAGACGTTAACAAAATTTTGTGTCAATTAGTTTTTTTATATTATATTATGTTCCTAATGAATTTTTTGTTATGATTTCTATAATATTATATCGTTAATAAATAAATGACTAATATTTTTAATTTGAATTAGACCATAAACACATTACACGCTTTCTTTTTCTGCAAAAATCCATTTTAGAAAATAAATATTTTTTAATCTGGGTACTGAAAATGTTCAGTGAAGGAAAAAGTTAAAGTACAAAATTTTGTTAATTCACATTACCGTGTCTTGTAAAGTAATAAATGAAAAGTAATTGTTAATAGCAATATATTGTGAATATATGATATTATTTGTCTATTAATACATACCTACAAGAACGATTAGCTCTTTCCCAGTCAACATATAGATCTGTGATTACTGCTTGTAATCTTTCTAAAATTTCACTGTCTTTCGCCATTTGTGATTTTATTTCTGTCTCATTTTGTAATAATTCTTGATACTCGGTACAAAGATTTTCTTTTGGATTTTCTTTCAGCTGCCATTCTTCAAGAACGTTCAGAGTTTTTATTTTCATTGTCAATTCATGGGCAGCATTCAATCGTGGAAGAATTAATTCTAATACTTTGGATATGCTACCTTCTGCAATACCTGTGAAGAAATATTTGTGATGGAAGAAAAAAATTCTAATTGAAAGCTGATATGAAAGTAAAAGTACCACAGAAGACGTCTAATTTGATCTTTCTCTTTGTTGCTTCTCTTGTCAGCACGTCTCTGAGAATTATGATGCTCGATATATTTTCTCCAAAGATAACAGCGCTTCCTTTTCTGAAAGTGAAACAAATGTTGAGTTCAACTCAACGTCGGGCTCACACGATACTTACTTATATTTGCATTTTATAAACGTGCCGATAAAGGATGAAATGTATGTCAGAACTGCTTCTCCTTCTACCAAGTGAGGCCTTTCAGGAACATCAGGCAATGCAAGAGAAAGCCAAGCGTGCATCTGAAAAATATCAAGATATACTTAAAAATTAATAAAATTATAATTTATGGTGAAAAGAAATTTTAGAGATTTAACCCATTACCTCGGCGACACTGAAGGTTCCAACAACTTTTAATTCATTAAAAGGACCTCTTTCTTTGTGCTCTGTGCCATCATCTTCATGCAGCCTTACATGAAGAGATAGTGCACATATAGGTATTGATATTCTACGGCAACATTTTGGTTGTACCTACATGAGAAACAATTTATAGTTTTAAGATATAATTATATTAATAAGACGTACCTGTGAAGTTACATAAATTTGTAAGGTACCAGACTGACCCTCAATGGTTCTTAATTTCATTTCCAGATGATTGGTGTTTACCTTCAACATTATGTCCATAATTAAATTTAACAACGCCAATGTGACTAAATATTTCTTCAATTAAAAGACATTTACTTGACAACGATAAGTAGCAAGAATAAAATTGCCTTCTCTGGGATTACAGATTGAAAGACTAACAACCGCACTGTTACTCTCTACATCAAGCAACTCTATTGGTGTGTCTGACTGTATCAAAATGTTATCAATCGGTGTATCCAGCTCTACGGAAAGCGAGTACGATGCATCTTCTCTGTTCAGAAGCATTCTGCAAGTAATTTTTGGTTTAGCGTTATACAGGAAGAAACCGAATTATAATTTTATCAAATTCATTACCTATAGTTTACTGATAAGATCAATGGTGTTAAGGGGTCAGCCGTAAAATTAATTGATTCCTTCTCCTCGTGCAGTTTATCCTGTAACTGTTGTATTTCTGCTTTTAGTTTCATCAAGCCATCATTTTGATCAGCTTCTAACAATCCTGGTGGTCTAGTAGTCAAACCGAATACCCTTCCTGAGTATGTTGCCACCAACACTTCAGGATATCCTGCTGCTCCTATTGTTCCACCTACCACTGAACTTATGCTTTCACTGGCATTCTATAAGATAGTTACTTAATATTAATTACTTCCTGCGTAATTAGGAACACATGTAATGCACCTACATAACGATATCGAAGAAAAGATACTGTGTCCTCTTCAGGGAAGGTATACACTTCAACAGTACCATCTTGTCGCCCAATAAGTATATCTAATCCGTCTTGCAACTCGTAGGTGCTTAAAGATGTCACTTCTGATCCTGTCATGTTCAATATCCAAGTGATTCTCAGGGTTTTATTACTTTCAAGAATGAGCAACCCTACTTTGCCATCCATAGTACCAACTAAAATATGCTCTTTAGATTCAACATCACGGTCCCTGTAATCATGTACAAACCATTTATAAAATAAAATGTCTAAGATAGTACAGAAATGTTGAATACCTGCACAAAGCTAAGACCGTGGGCACGCTTGGAAGTCTGAGGACCGCTGGGCTTTTTGTACCATGAAGAACTCGTATCTAGGAAAGATAAAATGAAAATTTGATGCGTGTGAGAATACCTATTTTACATTGAAACATGTATATGTATGTATTCGAATTTTTACAGCACAATCTCCACAAGCGATTATGGCGTAAACGAAGGTACCATCGGTAGGCAGGAGTACTACATCATACAAAATTTCACCAGCTAAATAAGAGTCAGCATCTTTGCAGTCATGGTATCTATGATAAAGGTCTCTGGCACATGCTGCAAGATTTGGACCAAGCACATATCTTCAAATTTTTATTCAATTTATTAAGGAACCAGCTTCATTCAGGATATTCTCTTTACAGCAGGATGTTCTAAACTTACAAGCATGTGATAGGATCTATAAGATTTGTGTCAAACTCCAAGAACAATTTTCCCTTCTTGGTGTAGCCCTTCACTGTATTTTCTTGGGCAATAAAAATCTTGTCACGCGAGGTACCACCGAGAACCAGTTTATTAATTTTTGGTCCTGGTAAAGATTTAAATGATAGTTGCAACTCTCCTTTCTTTACACCTGAAATGGAAGTGAAAATGAATTGATCAACAACACTGTATAAATCTGAATCTACAACGTTTATGTTCTGTTCCTTTACCATAAACATATAGTATTCCATCATGATCAGCAACGGCAAACTTCTGTGTCTGTCTATGTTCTGTTGCAGGAAAAACTTTCATTGTACCTCGAGATGTAACACCTACTGCTGTGTAATCAATTCTTGATAATGGCAAAGTCATTTTTGTTAGCAAAGTTTAACCGAATAAAGTAGATCTTTAGGTAATCTCTTTTACGATTCGATTGTTAAACACATGTGTCACGTATGATTCCGTGAACTAGGAAATCGTTTACAGCATTATCTACAGTTATACTATCTAGTAGTTTCAGCGCACGTGCGGTACAATCAATTTAACCATAGCGACAAATTACCACAACAAACTATTCTTTACCTACCTTTGATGTAATTTTCAGGTAAAGATAAATCGTTAGAGATAAAAGAAGATGCCATATTAATAAACGAATGTTTCCTTTATTTTGTGAAGAGGAAAGATAGCTATATACATCAGAAGAAGAAGAAGAAAAAGAAACAGAATTCTTATTATATTTAGAAGAAAATGGTATTCACTAAAAATATAAACATGTTTATATGTATATTTCAAGACTGAATTTATTTAACTCAATTGTTAATACAAAATCTTGAGTATTTTCTTGGCTCTTTTGTAATACATTACAATTATTAGTCAGGACGGGTAATTATTAATTTCATATACATTGTAAAGAAGAGTATGTAACATTATTCTTTACTTACAATACATAAAAGAAGTTGAGAGAATCTTTTAAACAATAGTTTACATTTTCAATTTTTGATTTACTAGCAATACATGATTGCAAATTGTTAGTATTGTTCCATCAGTGTTCTTAAACTAAAATTAGTACTACACGTTAGTTCTTAGCTTCTACATCGTGTTTCAGAAAGGAATACGCTTTGACTTTATCAATTTATTTCTTTTTATTTCCTCCTATATCCATGTCCATTGGACACATCTAATTAAAGAATAAAATACATACTCTGGTCTAAGATCTTTTGTTACTTACAACTAAAATTTACACTGGCTGGGTATATCAAATAAGTGCCACCTGTCATTTGTAATTTAACAGAATTCGTTTCATTCGTTGTCAACGAATAAAATGGTAGATTATACAAGAGGGTGCTATTTGATAATCGCAGAACTGTTCTTAAAACTTCCCGCTATCTTTAAACGTTATATCTTCTTTTCTAAAACCTGTTTAAACTTTTCCAGTATCCTACTAATATCCCAAACTTCCGAACACACTCAAACAAGCATGAAGAAGAGCTCTGTGGTCTCAATTAGCACCAGCTTTCAATTTGTGTAAGTGGGCCTCGATGATCCAGATGACAATTCAGCTAGTTAGCAACAAACAGAGGCAGAGAGACAGCACGGTGAATACTAACAATAAAAATCGCAAGACAAACGTGTGGTAACATCGTTCGCAACCCTAAGACTCGACACTACGTTTAATAGCCTGCGAAGTTGCTGGACGGCCGAGAAACGTCGAAACGGGGATTCCCGTCGTAGGATACTTGTGCGCTGAAACCATGCTTCCAGTCAGCGGTATAACGAACGATTTGTAGCCTTCCATCCGGAAGCTGGACTCTGTACTCCCCGCGGACGATGTCGCCGTCGCTTATGGCGTTGTGGGAGTAGTCGTTACCGAATGCGTCTTCCTTTACGGCGTAATTGAAGTCGAACGGCATGCCCGGTTCATGATGGTGATGATCATGCTAAAATCAATGCATCAATTAATAATCTTAAGCGTCCAAATAAAGGGTCCAACAAAAAGGTCAAGGCTGGTAAAATATTTAACTTCGGTTCATCCTATACTCACTCCACCAGGTGTTATGGTATGTTCTGTGGGTCTGGTCGATGATCCATAGTCTGGAAACTCTGGAGTAGGCCTTGGACCAGGAGGTGGATATCCTTCATTGGGTGTTGGTCTAGTTGGGAACTTCGTGGTTGGTTTATGGCTAGGGAAACGCGATGGATACGGTGTCGTTGAAGTGAAGGGTTGTCTAGTAGTTGTAGGCCTAGGAAAAGGTATTGAGGGTGTATCATAGTTGTAGCCCTTCGTTGGCTCTGGTGGCAAGTACGTATTGCGTCTTGTTCCTGGTGGTAGGTCACAAATGACGTGGACCATCGCCATACATAGTATAGTTATCTGGAATGGAAGATTTAGCAAATAATTCTTCTTCCATAACTAGTTCCTGACGAAGTTGTACTTTTACAGATCACTATGAAGAAGCTATTGGGACATACATGTATGAGTATAAAACAATGATGCAGTCACAAAGTAGAAGAAGAAAGAAGAAGAAGAGTTCAATGCTGAAGATTCTTTTGAGAAGGAAATCACTTTAAAGTAGGATGATAACATAAGAGGCTAATTGAGAGTTCTGTCAGCAGATAGAAGTAGATAAATAAGAACGTCTAAGTGTCTTTTGAAAAAACATGTCCTCCTACTTTAAACACCTACACCTATTTACACAATCAGATTCAATCATGGTGCAGTAATTGGTTGCTGTGTAATCTTTAATGATGTCACACTGATAACGTGTTTTCTTTTACTTAAAAAATGAGTGTCAGCTTCGAATAATTATAATGTACAACGAGAACGGTTGCCATAAATGATGATAATTGTTACGTATCTTAATATGGTAAATTTGTTTAACACTTGCCAACTGAACGGTCGCTGATGCAATTAGAAGCGTGTTAATTAACCGACAAGACTATAAAAATCAATTGGAAGGACGAGAGTAGTTATTAGACACCGAAAGCACAAAGCAAACAATCGTGACCAGAAGTAATCAAAAAAAAAAGAAGGGAAGGAACTTGAAACGCGCGATAATTGCGAGAAGTATTTCGCTGTGCGTATCTGTCGGTTATTTGCAGCGGTTTCGTAACGATTTAATTATACGTCTTTCGCCTCATTTCTACTCATCTTTTTGTTGACCTCGCTGCAACGAATACGTGCGAAACTGTGTCTTTTGAATGCATCTCAATTGCTGATTACAAAATTAATACAAGCGGAAGTTGGACAGATATTAGGCTGTCACTGAAGTATTGCAAATAATTCTTTCCCTTTTCAAAAAAATTGAACAACAGCTTCAGTTTAGTATAGCCACCATCGGCCTCTATCACAGATAGTATTGCAATCGACTTTTGATAAAATGAAAAATTCGAAAAAGAAGAGAATTCTGTAAAGTAACGCAGCCAAGAACCGTCAATTATATTTAATTCGTTTTCATGAGGCATTAAAAGTTAGCGACTGCACAAGCGTTTACACTATAACAGGCATATATTGATGCGAATTGAACATCAGTTATTTATAATTATATTTCATCATCTAAATACTTGTATGAATATTTCTGATCACTCTAGGCAATGATGAAATATACAGTATACCTATCTAGAGATACTTTAATGCCTCGTACAAATTGTCAATTCCCTCAGAATACCTGTTCAACTACATCATATAATCCCATGATGCAACAAGTGCAGTTCAAATGTCTGGCAAAAATCTCAAGAGGAAGGCAATTAGCTATTCATTTGCAGTTCAATTACGTGCACCAACGTTTCACTGAATAAAAATGCCAAGTGCATGCCAACAGTTTGCGACGCTGGCTCATGGTAATATCAATCAATTTAGCAGTGTACGTTGTGAGGTCTTAATTCAGAGCTCCCTCCATGTACGGTGTAATCCGATCTTTATTGAAGTTGAAGAACTCTTGATACACTGAGTCCTGTGAAGCTCAAGACACTTGTTAAGGTATGATTCATCAAGTAGAAACTTCTTCATAACTTCATGGTAATTTGAATTAATTTAAGAGGGTGTAACTATTCTAATATTGAAATGTATAGAAATGCAACTAAATGTATGAACTGGGCTTTTCAGGAGTTCTTAACAGCTGAAGAAATATGGGAGGAAGAAGAAGAGAATACTGATACAGAGAAATTTAAATGAAATCAGCCAATAAATTGAAGAAACAAAGAAAATTGAATTACAAAATAGCTCAGAATTTCATAGAGCATGTTAAGTAGCCTCTCCAGATGGCGTCATTCCTCATTTAAATGTACTAACTGAAGAAAAAGTTGGTTAACATCAGACTTACACCATTGTTTTCAGCAGTTATTGTTTAACGTTCATTGTCACAGCCAAAGTGATGCAACCCTGTTTAGATCTCGAATCAAGGATTGTAATTACCATGTAAATTACAGCATGTAGCCAGAGGCTCATGAAGGAAAAGGAGAGCAATATTGCGCATCATTTTTATGAATTCGCTTCCATCCAATGACTTCAAAAATTTAAAACTAATAATCAGGTACGCGTTATGTACAACGCTATGTTGTCAGTGCGTTTCTTCTTCCCGGCAATTTACATTACAAAATCGGAATCCCTTTTACTGCCGTGATGATCAATCAATCACAGGAAATAAACGAAAACTTTCACGTGTTTGTACGTTGCATGCTCCTTAAGCGATCTTTGAAAACGACCCATTGGCACAATCACTAGGCAATAAAAAATTCACCGACATTTTCATAAATCTATCAAGCCTCATTTGAATCGTTTATGGTTTTGTTGCATAAAAGGATTATCCAGCTTCCAATATCGGCGTATTTCGAATATCCAAGAAGAAAGGAGTGCAAAATTTCATTGAAGTCGGTACACAATATTTTGGAAAAGAAGAAAGGAAGACTGCCTATAAATCTATAAATCATACAACGTTAATGTCGCATATTCCATAGAACGTTAAAGTCAAATGAATTGAAGAGCAATTTGAAGTCGAATCATCAACCAATTAATTTCCAAAGTAACCAGATCCAATTTTAAAATCACGAAGCTACAAAAGGATTGGCGAGAAATGTTCCAAGCATTCAACAGCGTGGAGAATCGAGTGATTTGCTATTCCTTATGCAGAAGTGATTTAGATTCTCAAGCAGATATCGAATGTGCAGCTCTTCCTAGCCAGGTTTTCCTAACACCTGGAGGCAAACGCATGCATATCGATAAATCAATTACGAGCGTCTGTGTGATTCATCTCTGCAGATTAATCGGGGGGAATCAGGAAAGATTGTACGGAATACACTCGATAATTTGTTGACACCTCTCCCACTCTGGAGAACGCGTGAACCGAGATTTATGCGCCTCGAGGTTTATCGGCTTGGGTACTGTAATTAATTATAATAATTAGACGGGCGAAGGGATCGACGTTTACGGCTTTCAAACTGTTGCTTCTGTTGCCTCTATGATACTCCATATGAGTGTGTACGTTCAATTAATATTCTAATCATGAACTTCATAGTTTTGGAACTTTGAGACTGTAAAAAAATTACAATTTTCGAACGGTGAGTCTTGCCTCATAGAAGGTTTGGGAATTTCTAAGTTAAAAGTTTATATAAAAGTATAAGTTTAACTAAAAATATTTTCATTTCAGATAATGATACTTGTAGACAAAAATGTTTACGAATCGCGGTTGAATTATTAGAAGGAAATGAATGTACTCACTTGAAGATAAAACATGTTGTGAGGACAAGGATTCCTCGGTTAGGTGTGTCTCAAATAAAGTCGCACCCTTTCGAAAGTTCACTGTGGAAAGACATGGAAAATCAACCCTTTATATAAGCACCATCAATTTTTCAACCTTCGCTAATCATTAACAGCTGAAATTCTATTTGGTGGATGGTGAAAATAATTGCATAGAATACCGATCGCACAATCGATTCGCAGAGGCATCAAGTGAAACACGATTTTATCCTTAAACCTAGATTCTTTGGCTCTCGGGGCTTAATGCCATCAGGGGTACAATTTACCCGATATTTCGTAATGCTCTGATGGTACAGATAGTAATGAACTTTAATCCTCGATATAAATTCAACATATTGAAAATTATTCCTACTATCGGTACTTATTAAAATCACAAATCAATAAATTGCCTTCGAAAATCTCAGAGCCTCATAATTTGAAGCCATAAACTGCAGATTGTAATTGAATTATAGGTAATAATTGTAAATATTTAAGAAGTACAAGGAATTTGACATTGTAATGAAATCCTTTTGTAAAGATTAAAATTTTAATCAGTTCCATTAATAAGCTTCATTTTACAGAAATCCGATTGTTCCTTCTCTTCGAGAGTCACTGCAAGGCATCAGAGCAAACGAAAGAAGTGTACGGGGATATAAAGTCATTGTGTTGGATGAGGGAGTATCAAGAAACGCAGAAAAGGTTGCACAAAATTATAGTATCCAAGAGATTCCATTTGAACTGGAAGTATATATCATTGAAGATTCAATTTAATGCGTGCTTTGCGACATAAAGGGTTGAATAGACCTCGACGACATTTCACGGTTAACCACACCCTGACTTCGATTGTTCTTAGCATTGCATGCATACACACCACTCCCTGTTCGTACATCCTCTTTACAGAGGAAAAATTCGTTTCTTCTACACATTATTTACTTGTTATTCACTTGGGACCAAAATGCCCATATTAAAAGGGATTATTATTTAAACAAAAAATATTTGCATCGTTAGCATTCACAGTTCGACTTGTTTTAGTTGGATGATTGTATCGACGTTCCAGTAGGATTGAAAATACTATAATATTTTTACACATTTTCAAGGGAATTGAACATTAACAAAAGAGATTGAAACATTAACAGTGGTGTGTAGGTACTAAAAGATTCACCATATATTTTTAATATTTTCATGAACTTCCATTTTTATAATTAAGCATTTCTTCCCAATCTTATGTTGTCAAATTATTTCAAAGTCAAAAATATTTAATCTGTTTCACCGTTTCAGGTCCCGGAGGGTTACAATGACTCTCCTCGCGACGTAGCATAATACAACCGTACAATACAATTCTCCAACATGAAACAACAATGAAATTACTAAAAGAAAACTCCCACAGGAACAACAGATGGTCACAGAGAACGTCGAATAGGAATATCACTGGACAGATAGAACAAGAACTGCTAATCCAAATGCAACGTCAATAAACGGAAGGCACCGTGGTGTCACCAGGGGGTTGGTTGAACGGAACGTCACCGAGGTCATGAAGAGTTTTTAAACGTCTTTCTCGAGCCACCCTTACGGATTCGCGTATACGTTTTTAAGATGAGCCACGTGTGTCCCGTCGGATACAATATCGTTGCACTCCGCCACGGCTGTGAATAAAGTCAGTACGTAACTGCTCGGCATGCTGGCAGGTTGGGTTTATATAGCGTGGGTCTAATAAGAGATGATACTTGAACGCCACAGTTGGGACCGGGGACCAAGAAGAACAGAAGAGGGGACGCGTTTGCCTTGTTTCACCTTACCTTGCCTCACCTTGCCTTAGAACCTTGTTAAGATCGGCCTGGGGAGGATGAATCTTGCACCACTTTCTTGCTCCATCAACGTGCCCACTGCTTTATGAACGCATACTTCATCTTTTCGCTGAGTGTGGAGGTTGGATAATGTATGGCGGAGCGTTTGTGGATCTCTCATTACTTTTTGGAGGATTATAGACCGTTTGAAATAAGCATCGAGATCGTACACCCTTTGTATTTCTACTCGTTCCACATTTTGTTATTTTATTTTTACCTTCCATACTTTGTGGGTCTACACGTTGTGGTCTGCAAGATGCATTGATTCTTCGCGTTCAGATCTCACATGTATCATCAGAACGTTGTTACGTTGGGTATAGTATCTTTGATGTACTGCAACTCTATGCGTTATATCGTCAATGAATTATAATTTGATGAGTTGTACTCGCATTGTAATTTCGTACACACCTATTTTGAACGGACTGTATGCCTCCTCAAAGATGAGTCAATATATTAGAATTTAAGAAACGATGTAACAGTCTGTAAGACCCACCGCTTTACGTGGTGACACTTTTATTAACAGTTCGATAACCGTATTCCAGAAATACCAATCATCGTCGCTACTTCATCAAGCACGGAAGCCAGTGGTAGACAAAATCAGTCGAGCAAGGTAGCAAGGAACATGAATCATTCCGATGATCAAGTTGCATGCCGGGTGATAGAGAGGAGACACAGGGAGGAAGAGAGAATAGAAATTGCGGAACCGACACTTGTAGTAATTTCCGTGGATCGTTGCTACAGGATCGTTCAAAAAGCAAGAGACAAAATGCACCATGTGTACGAGTATTTTAATCTGCATCGTGGGAAGGCCTAATCCGGATCAGTAGGATTCAAATGATCTTTCCAAGCCGCGTGAGTTGACTCGTCTGGCCTCGGAGGTGCAGCATGAAGAAGTCATTCCATCGATTATCGTGGTGCGAATCGAAAAGAATTTGATATTTCATGTAGGTGCTCGAAACGTAGCCGAAGAGGCTCGATGCTCTATTGATATATCGAGTACCGTAACTCAGCCATTTTTTTGGTCATTGTTACACCATGAAAATGGATGACTGCGAATGTTCTCCTGATAGAAGATTAATGGAAGGTTGATGGAATGGTACGACGCAAGAAAGATTAGTGAAGTATGAGTTACGAGCGTTCATAACTTATTAATTGATGACTCAACGCTGTTGTCATCTTACATTTTTCTTATTGGGAGACTTCAATATCTTTCGCAGCTTCATTCACAAAAATATCACTCATCGCTGTTGTCATATTACATTTTTATGATTGATAGCTTTCGATATCTGTCGAAGCTACATTTCTTAAAATATGACTAAACGTTGTTGTCATCTTTACATTTTTCTTGTCGAGAGATTAGTATATATTACAAAGCTTCATTTTTAAAAATCATTACAGTTTGAAGCAACATGAAGATTTTGCAGATTGAATTATTAATACTGAAATACCTAATTCTTAGTTGAAGACGCTCAAAAAAAAAAATGCAAACTAAGTAAGTTAACTGACTACCTACAATTTTCTTCTTATGACACGAATTTTAAATTACAAATGCTGGAAGTTTTCAGGTACACCCTTTAGAATGTTTGTCAAAACAGTGAGTGAGCATGTAGGATCGATTGAGCTACGTTTTCCTTTGGAGGAATTCATTTTCACAAAACCTCCGACACATCCTTGATACACAGCTTCGAACAAGCAAGCGGAGAAAGGCACGCGCGGATACGCACGCTCAGAATTGCTCGGCGAGCAATCCACCTTTTGCCCCGTATTTACTTGCATTCAACAACGCCGAGGAAGACCGGGTCAGCAAAGAACACGAGGGGCACGCTTCGAGCTTCAACTTGCATCAACCCTTTCGCGGCCGTGCAGCTGCTTCGGCTCGAGCCATCTCTTAGTTCAACCAGAAAAAACTTATGCATACACTAAAACTACCGACGTATCATGTACAATTATTTTGATGTTAAAAATGAGGATGAAAAATACATGAGCAAACGATGCAACATAAATGAATACTTTTATAGATTCTTAATCTTGATGACTATCAGCATAAATGTCAAGAAGGCCAGCTTAACAAATTTTATCATCTGAAGTAGGAAATTTGTAGAATGGTCATTTGTTCCCTTTTGGTAGTTTTAGTGTTAAATGCGTCGTTGTCCGTGGGAAGTGGTGCGAAAAACTTGCGAAACGTTTGTACTTTGTGTCTGTAGATCCGAGGAGGACGTCCATCTCGAGTGGGCTGCATCATACGTTACGAAATATGCGTTAGAACGTTGTTGCACGAATTATTTGACGATTACGAGTCGCGATTTTACACCCACCTTCGCGGCACGGAAAGCCGTTCATTAATGGATTCGCCATAATTTTAGTACAAAGAATCTCTTATGGAGAATGATGAATGTTTCTTGGTGCGGCGCGGATGTTGCAAACGATTCGGTATTTTATTAAGAGGCCATTTATAGACACTCGAAGGCAATGTAGCTATTTATATCTGCGAATATACATATATAAGAATCTACGAATATAGGAAATTAGAAATTTAGGGATCTAGTTATGTATGGATCCTGGATGTAGGGATGTCGAGATTTAACAATCTAGGGGTGTAGAGATCTATGGATATAGAAATATGGAAATCTGCAAATATAAATATCTGTAAATCTACAAGTATAGAAATTTAGAAATTTACAAGTACAGAACTGTAGGAAGCTAAAAATATAGAAATCTAAGCATCTGCGATTACATGCCAATTGAATATTTAGAAGAGTCGATGAATTTACTTTGACAAGAGGTAACGTGACGTAAGAAGGAATTATATCAGAGGTAGATTGAAACTGACCAAATTTAAAAATTTCACGATCGTAAAACGAACTAAATGCTTCGACGGTGATTTTATGAGAATGTTTTCTCTTCCAGTTTCCACGGTGCACACCGGCAAAATCTTGCATCGATGGGAACCCCGAGAAATCGACTCGCAATTTTTCAAACAAGGACGTTTACATAACTACGTACGAAATATTTTCACTATTAAAGTACTGTAACATCGTTTCACCCTGGACGAGGATTTAAACGGATGCGTAGAGAATTGCAGTTTCTTCTTTTTCTATCTTCAATGATACATCACATTTTTTTGTTCGCGTTCGAATATTTTAGGTAAGAGTCAGGATGTTCAAAATAACATTAAGGTAATCTCGTAGCGGTTATGCGTCAGAATCGCCATTGCATTTCTTTTAAATGGATTGCGTCAAGTATTTTATGAAATTGGCCCAGCGAAAGGAACGAGACAACTGTTATTCTTAAAAGTCATCCTCCTTTCGTTAAATTTTATTAAACCGAACATCTTCTTTAAGTCGTGCATTATTCAAATTAATATTGAAACGATTTATATATCACTTGCAATTATGGGCAATTTTGAGAAGCGTCGAAGGAAATTCTTCGGCATGAAAGTGTAGAGCGTTGCGTTAGAAATGAATCTCCGGCGTGAGAACATTCATTTACTCATCGGCAGCGGCGAAAGAATCAAGCGATTAGGAGTTACATCGAGTATAACACGTTTTCATTGCGGCTACCAAGTCGAATGGGAGCTGACACGCGGTAAACTCCAATGAAAATCTATCAATTATCGGCGAGATATTCGTGTCAAATTGAAACGCCGCTTGGAGATGACGGTTATACATCACATTGATTTCTGCCTATCCTCTAACACAGAGATTCTCAAAGCTCTTGGAATATCTTCGAATATCTTGCAATTTTGATACTTCAACATTTTTTTAATACTTGAACGCTGGATTTTGAGACTTCAACATTTTCAAACTTTGAGATATTGAAATTCATGGGATTCTGGTACCTGAATACTTTGAGACTTCAACATTTTGAAACATTGAGACTTTGGAAATTTAGAACTTTTAAATTTGTGGGATTCCAGAACTTGAACCCCTAGAGATAATAAAATATTTCAAGATGCTCTGAAGCATAATGCATTGCAAGTAAATAATTCCTCTGAAGTGTTAATATTCGAAAGTAGATATCGGTCTATGAAAGTTTGGGAATCCCTGCTCTAAATTGAAGCTATTACAAAATTGAAACTGTATTCATTATAGAATGTTGCATGTCGAGCCTCTTTCAACTAGAACAATGGCAATCTCTTCGGCATCAGACAGCTCTACTTGCCGGCTGTCTTCTAACTGGTATCAAACAACACCGATGAATTATGACCATGACTGTTGGGCGTCACGGAGGTCGGCTTCAAAACGGGAGGATCCTCCTTTTAACGCGGATCCCGGCGAGAGGAAGAGACCAAGCAGAACGGGGAGAATTCGCACGGGTGCTTGAATTCAATGGAAGGTTATGAATATCCGATCCTCTGTCGAAGTTGCGTGTCATAGTTAGCCGACTTCTTTTTCGTTGTGACGCCTTTGTCTGGTGTGCATCTACCTAGGCATTCCCTCAGTCAGAATGAAAGTGAAAATGTTCGTTCTGGTCGCGGATGACCTACTGCTTGCCAAGAATCTAGGTGCCCCGTCACATCATGCTGCCGTGTACTTCTTCTTCTATTCGGAACACCTTTGCAGAGCATTTTCATGAAATTGAATTGTATTTTTCAGCATACACCGTCGTTTAATTTTCCGTGACAATCCTTGTATCCTCGTTACGACAGAACTACTGCTCGTCTGGAAAAGAGACATTAGTTCAGTACCTTCAGAAGAAATTATTTCATCAACTTGAAATAAATTTGAACTTAAAATATATTGTTTTATAGAATGAAACGTTTGAAGATGTTTCGTGAAGAAGAGATGCGAGCAGGAAATATGAAAGTGATTGTGTTATTTTTAGGAATGAAACAATTAAATATTTCTGCACAAATTGATTCCTTTTAATAATACGTGTCAGGAGTACGAAGGTATGATTATTGAGAATGAAATATGAGATTTATAAGATTTACGAGATTATTCGGTGCTTAAGTGAACGCAAGCCAGTGAGCCGGTATATTATTTAATCCGAGAAATTAGCAATTGCAATGCTGATCGATAAATGTCAATGTCAAAATGCTCGACTGATTATCGTGTACGAAAAAGGAAACTGGTGATTTTCATGGAACACCGTGTTGAAACGAGGACAGGAGGTACACTTAGAAGCATCACGTGTCATTATGGAATAGTACACTTTACGGTATCCTTTATCCCATGAACGATGGAGATATTGGTTAATAATACATAGCGAGCTTTTATGAACTATGAAATGTTATATGCACACATTCTAATCTCAACCTTACGAGATTTAGAGTCCTCACATTTATAGTTCTAAATCTTGTAATTCTAAGTTCTAAAAGTCTAGAACATAGTACTAACGTATGTCCTTGAGTCCTCAAAATGATAGTACTTGATCTAAAATATTAAACTTTGAAGTTCTAAGTTCTCCTATTTTAAGACTCCCAGCGCAAAATTATGAAATTTTCAACTTCAAGTTTTTAAGTATCAAGATTTTTAACCCAATAACCCTACAATCCTAGATCTTCAAATTGAAAGCTCAGATGTCTGCAAAGTTTAATTGATGGATTCACCGGTGTATCACGGTTCAACATCACAGGTGGTCCATTCAAGTTTTCATAGCATAAATAGCATTCGAATGTCAATTAGAACAAGAGACAACCGTAATCTCCTGATTCGATCTGCCTCGGGTTTCATCACTCGAAGACTCGCTGCCAAATCCACGAAACGAGTTCATCACGCTTTCTCAGCCAAGTGGAGACTTGTAAAACATGTCCTATTATCATCCTTCCTTTTTTTTCTCAACTTATCTTCATCGCCGTAAATTCACATCGTATTCTCTTCTCGCATCATTCGAGAACGCTCATGACATTTCGGTCGCCTCAACCTTAAAGTCTCGCCACCCGAGACCGTGGCTGATCGCTTGCGTGATCTCTCTTATGTAAGTGAGCCTGATCTAAATCCTGAAACGAGTGGGACTCAAACGACAAGCAAGGACTAACGTGACTGGAGGCGTAGGACCATTAGGGATCTTTTACGAGGTAAACACACTCTTCTTAAAGAGTGGTTGAAGCCAGAAGAGTATCTCTTCTACTGATCTCCCTGAGCTTGTTGAGACCTCCTCGCTGAAGATATAATATCAATTATTTAGCAACTTTTATCGCAGTAATTGGAAGAGCATTCAAAAAAATTTATAGAAGCATTGTCGGTTAATGTTCATTCTTTATATTTTGATATTCTACATGATTTTCTTTATCATCTCATAGTTGATGTCTGTCCTTTGCTTTTTTCTGTAACGCATCACACGCTTCGCTGTTTATAGACACATAACTTGTAGAGCGATTGTAAGTACTGAAATGTTGAGAACAGTGTCATATTTATGACATATATTGATCGGCTGAGGTCTTCATTATAGACAGACAGGTAGGAACATCGTTACCGTCGAATTTTTCTTCGCATACCGATCTCGTTTGTTAACACAAAAGACGCCACGGTGAACTTTTACTTCGCCTTAAACTTTAAATACATCACGGTGCAACTTAGCAACTGGCCTCTTTTGTTTGTTCTCATAAAGGAGACGAACAGAGGAATGCTATTATAGTTCACCGGGTTATCGTCAATCAGTCATGCTCGTGGGATAATTAAACGACTTAAATGCACGTCGTATGAAATCGATTCTAAAGCTGCATAATTTTTTGTCTCTCTTTTCCACTGTGGCCATCGAACGAAGGATATTTTCCTGATAAAAGCTGCTTGGTAACCATTTTGCTCGTAATTATTCTTTTATAACCAGACAAGACCGGGAACTTTCTACGTCTTATGTAAAATAATATAAAAAGAAGAAAATTAAACGAAAGCATAAAAATAAGGATGAAGGTGTTTTTATGGTTGTTTTATTGTGTCGCGCTGTGTGTAATTTCCTTTGAGGAATCCGTGAATGATCAAAACGTCCGATCTCCCTTGGTAATAAAGTCGGTCCTCTTTTCTTCTCCCTCTTCTCATGTTTGTCCTGCATTTTTTTTCAAAACAGCGATTGCATAAACCGGATCTGAATTTATACGACCGTTTAATTTTACGGAACGTTCAAGGAAATGACGTAAAAGTTTGTTTTACGAACGTCCTCCGGTGGTCTCCGAGTTAATGCGACTTTGGGAATTGGGAACAATGAAAATGGAATTCGTATTCAAACGAATTCGTATAATTTAATGATGATAAAAAAGTAATGTGCTCATTCAAGTTACGTAATCGTTCAAATCGATTTCCTTTTTCCTCTTGTTTTATGCGTTCCCTGGGTTTCTTGTAATTTTAACGTTTCAAAAGATAACTTTCTTTTTCTTCAATTAATTTTCCCTTTCCTCCGCTTCTCCTTCTTCTTCTGGTATCATTAACGGGATAACTTTTCTTCTACTTTGTATTTTATGTGGAAGGGTTTCTATTTTTTCCTCTTTACTGCACTTCTTTTCACTTGATTCGCATTCTGCTTCTTCTAGAATCTAAAAAATAAAAATTTCCATTCAGTGTTTATTTAACTTTGAAAAGATAACAATAAAACTGATTTAACCTTAAAGGTTTCATTTTACTTTGCACCCTTTCTTCTCCGTACCAGCTGTTCTCAGTTCATTTTCATTCTGTTACTTGTCATTGTTCTCCTTTCAATACATCACGATGGTAATTAACTGTTTACTCAAGCAATTGTTAACAATTTCTTCAGTCTTTTACCTCCTCTTATCACGAAAAATCTCACCGACATTTCCAAGTTTGTAAAATCGTCGTTACACGCGTCACGCACCGGTGCATCATCCTCGTCGTTTGAATTGCTTTACGAGCCGCGCTAACACACGCGTCGGTCAGCCTCCATGAATTTATCCTGGTGAATTTATCGGCACGTGGACGCACGACAATTTATGGGAAACACCGGTGAAACTGAATACGGGAATATTCGACGTTCTCTGCGAGCGTTGACGCGGTCAGATTTATTAAATATCGAATTTCACGGGGGATGGAGAATCAGCGATGGCCACCAATTTTCTTCCTTTTTATTTCTCATCCTATAATCATTGAATCACATTAGCAATTAGGGCAAGATACAACGGACATTATAGGGTACAGAATGGCGAAGCATCGATCAGAGGTTATAAAGTGTCGATCGTGCGAGAATGGAGGTTTTTGGGAGCTCGAAACTTTGTGACTCCACAATTTTTTAACTTTAAAACTACCAACGTATAATGTACAATTATTTCGAAGTTAGAAATGAAGTTGAAAAATAAATGAATACACAACGGTACATGAATCAACACACACCTGAATTCTTTATCCCCATGAGAATCGACATAGATTTTTAAAAAATCATCTAATGAAATGTTTTCATTTAAACTAGGAAATTTGTAAAACGGTCATTTGACCCCATTGGTAGTTTTAGCGTCAAAACTTGGACACTTTGAGACTCCATGGTTTTGGAACTGTGGTCCTTGAGTGCTACGAAACTTCAGAAACAAATGCGTGGACCGAAACTGTTCTCGGGTTCTTTTCAGAAGAAAGGAGATTCAAGGGAAAATTCCAGAATTTTACGGTTTTAAGCTCAAGATGGTCGTAGAATCAAGGCGGTCGATTACGGATCACGTAACCCGCTTAAGAACGATCTCTTAGCATAGCACTTTAAGATCGAGGAGGATGAAATGTCACGAATGTCTCGAACACAATGTGCGCCGAAGAGAGGGAAGGACAACGGGGCAGAGGACGGCCGTGGAGATGGAACAGAAGAATGCTGGCATCCATTGAGGAGAGTATCGCGCTCGATCCAGAAGCGAGGTGTTAATGTCACGCACTTCGAAATCAGATGGAATCTAATTCAACGAACCTTGATCTTTACTGTCCCCTTTCTTCTTGTGTGAAACAACGTTTTCTCTTTATTATCAAGCTTTCAACCCCTTGTCGTCGAAGACCGCGTAGAAAATAGACTCGCACCTGCAAATAAACACTTTAATGCTAATCATAAAATTTCAGATGCTTGGGTAGATAATTTTATTATATGTAAAACGTTTTGACCAAACTATAAACAACCTTTAATACCTTCGAATCGTCATGGATGTACCTACTTATGTACATCTCATCTTAAGTTGAAATTACGCAACCATTTTGATTACAGCAACCCTTGAAACATATACACTTAATGATGTACTCTCCTTAAGGTTGTGTAATTATAAACGGCGACAGTGCGTGAGAATTAATTAGCTGACTTTCTACACGGAGCCGAGCGCACGGGTATAATGATGTTATGAGGCTTAATTGATTTCAGCGAAAATCCGTCAGCTCTTTGATCACCTGAGGAACATTAAGCATACCAAATATATGTATATATACATCATTACCGTTTAATTGTCGCCGACGAAGCGTTCAATCTCTTTTCTATAATGCTTCGCTGACCAGGAAGTAATTTAAAGGATTACTCAAACGTTTTGTAACACAGCGTCAATGCGAGATCCTCATATTAATTCCTACAGGTCAAATAATTCTTTCGCTAATGGAAAAGTTTTAATTCCTTGGACGGGTTAATACGAAATTGAAAAGGAGACACGTTCGTCGGTGCTCGTTAATAGCGGCGTGCAAAACTTATTACTGTTCCAAGTGCCGAAGATGGGATCGCATTCCTCACGCCACTTAATAACAATGAAAGAACGTGTAATCGTTCTATTCGGTAGACGTCTTCGAGTTTCTTGGCTACCACTTGCAGCTTAGGATTGTATGGTAATCGACCGATTCAAAATAGCACGCCTCGTTGTCGTGTTGCTCCTTTTCAGCCGTGGAATCAATTTCAATAATGGTGAACAATTGTATCGGGACATTACCATTTAATGACCTCTTACAGAACCGAAATAACATAATGCAGACTTCGTTACTTCCTTCAACAGGTGTGGACAATATAACGACCTGGCTATACAAAATTTTACAATGTAACATGTAATACAATGCGTATCCGCCATATTAATGTGTGGAATTTAAATTACAATAGTGAAACATTTAAGTTTCTAGATTCATAGATTTCAGGAGGCCTAATTTCATAAACCTTTAGATTCCTGGATCTGTACAAGACAATGTCTCGGTATATCTAGATCCCAGTATTCCTAGATCCTGCTATTTCTGGATCCTAGTACTCCTAGATCCTAGGTACCCGCACCTAGACCTAGACCTTGCCCTCAATATGTACAACCCCCTATATGCCTAGCTCCTAGTGTACTTAATATCCTCTTACCAATTTATTTACTTAACCTCTTGCACTATGTTTCATTTGGTAAATGCGTCAGACATAACGAAGTATTCGGTGCTACAATCATAAGACTGTAGAAAGTTCGAATGTCCATACTATTTTGCATTCAGCCATCCTCAACGGTGCAAATCAAAATTAGACTGAAATTGAACATTCAGTGTTAAAAATATAAACGAAATTTACCGTATTTGAACATCAAGTGCGTCACGAGTGTAACTTGTTATTATAGTACATGGGTTAATATACATACGTCGCGAATAAAATTAAATTAACAAATATATTTATGCACGTTCGAGAAGTATGTATTCCGTTGCGAGAAAAAGTGTCAAGTTCGTGCGAAATTAGATGGAGTATATTAGATAGCTTTCGATAAGGGAATACAATGCGTTGAATACCAGCTGCGTGATACTTGAACGAACCTCGCATAATGGCAGGATGTTTATGCTTCGCGCGAGTCGTAAATTTAAGGGACGCATACACGATAAAGTTGGCTGCCGTGTACTTTAATGGAAAAGCATTGGAACAGTGTCTCCCAAACACGTGTCCACTCGATCTGATATCGTTATCGTTATCACTGATGACTGGTAATTTGCTGCTACCGAAAAAAATATAGATTTTAACTAGTAATTCTTGTCATTCGTCACTTACCGATTATTTCAAGTTATAAATTGTGAAGTTTTATCGTTCACAATTCAGATTCGAATACGCGAGTCAGATCTATAGACATTGATATACCTATCTTCCTTTTCGTCTCGTTGACCATCGAAATATTGATACATACTACTAGAAAATAGTAATACTTAAAAGATATCCGTAGAACTGGTACGTGATGAGAGTATGATGAAGAATATCGTGAAGTATGCTCGTTTTCCTGAAACTAATACAAATTGGAAATGTTAGTACTTGAATAATTTGTTATTACGTTTTAAATTGTATAATTCAGGGGATCGTCGAAATATTGATATACGCTACTAACGAACGATGTGTCGTATAAAAATTACGTGCCAGCATGAAATGACACAGAATTATATAATAATAAAAAAACTGTTGGCAATTATACCAGTTGAGAAACACTGCATTAGAATAATACGCAACAGCATTATCTCTGGATATTAGATCTTCTCAAACGAGACCTCATTAAGACTTCTCATTCTGACGTTTGAGCTCATTAAACCCGATTCTCGATATGATTACCGGCATAAATCATTGTTATTCAAATTTACATACGTAAACGTTCAGAAAGGAAACGAAGAAACTCGTCATCCGGTTGAAATCCTTTTATTTTTCCTAACAAATTGAAAAATAAATCCTTTTTGTTGACGTAGTACCGTGATCTAAGTATTTTTCAATTCGAATTACATTTTATAACACCAGCGCCTATTTGTAGGCTTTTCGTTTAACTTACAGTAATTTAATGTAACAAAAATTATTTTTCATGGTGCTCGGTACGCCGCCATCATTTTCTTTTGGAACAACTGGCCCGAGTTTGCCCTTTAAATTGGCCTTTGCTTGACGTGCTCCATACCTATAATATTAACACTCATTATCCATCTTTTATCACTAGCGATTACATGGTTCGTAATTGAACGATCGATAGTGCCGTAAGAGAGACGAATAATAAATGACCACTTTTCGTAATTTTGTTTCGTAGTGCTAATGTCGTTGTATTTTCCGTTAAACGTTGTCGAAGTTCTATGGAACGTGTATATAATTTACTACGAGAAAAACGTGGAGGATAAATCGTCTTCCTATTTTGCGTCCCTCGCAATGAAAAGTAATTTAGGAAACTATTTCATGCATCATTATTCGATACACTATTTTCTTTCTTTCTGTTCACTCGAACTTATTTATTCTCCTTCCAGCAAATGCCTTCGTGACTCCATGCGAATTTTTCAAATTGATACAAATCGATTCAAGCAATTGGTACGTTAATCCAATTAATCGATATTCGTTCCTGTCGATTATTTTTAGCGCCAAAGTTTTTGACTGCGATATCTAAACCGTATCCAATGAATCGATTATCGATATTCGATACAAAGCATGAATAAGAAAAGTAGTCGAGCAGTATTTGAATCTTGATTTCTGAAAACAAAGAAGACATCGATTTTTAAGTATCACTACTTATATTGTTTACTAACAATAATTAAAAGTATCGATTCATCCCTCTCAATGTTTCGATACTTACTTTCGAAAATTGGGTTATTTTGCGCATATTAGTCGCGAAGGTTTGAAAAACCTAGGTTAGATATTCTATGCATGCGCGTCCCAGTCAATCAGCACCTTTTTTTAATTTCTCGTGCATAATCTCAAATAATCACAAAATTAATGTAATTTCAGGTACGTTAACAGCAGATTGCCATGAAATTCATACGTTTAACAAAAAAATACATCCAATGAAACAAATACCGGTCACAGAAGGTTAGAATGTCGAATGTATTGTTTCCAAAAGGATCAAGTGTTGCATCACATGTATATACCTATCATCGATGAAATCAGCATCGTGCCACCTATGTATGTATATTAATACCAGATATCCACAAAATTCACCGGATGTGTTTGTTCGGCCCTTCTTCGTACGTAAGCGATGGGAACAATTTGATATTTTTCATTCGACTTCATACGTGGCATATCCGTTACGGTATACCGGTTATAATCTCATTGTTACCCTGTAAATGATGCCATTTCGTTTTCAGGCTTCTGCCCTCGCGTTCGCCATGATAGATCCTTTTAACCGATACGTCTCACGCAGCACCGAGGATTACGAAAACTACGCCATCTTCGAGTATCGTTTATGACTATGTAAATATCAGACATCCTTTATTGTTACAGACTGTAAGAATCTAAGAATGCTGAAATATTGAAATTTAAGAATCCAGGCATCTATGGATGTAAAAGTATAAGGATCTGGCCACTTAGCCATGTGGAAATATAGGAGAATACGTACATATCTAAGGTTATACGTATCTAGAGGTGTAGCTATCTAGGGGTATAGATTTCTAAGGATATAAATAGATATCTAGAAGTAAACAGATGTATATTATGCGACATTAGGCAAGCGTTATACACCGGAATCTTCGAAAAAGGGAATCAAAATGTCCTTTACTTCATATATTCATATATTCAATTACAGAATCGAATCTTCAACTTCTCATCTTGAGGCGTTTGGGAAATTGGGTACCCTAGATTTTAATCGCTTGTATCTCGAAAACAAAGCTTCCGATCGAAAAATGGCAAAAGACTATTCGATTTTGTTTTTTGCAGAGAATTTAATTTTCACGGTGTACCGTCTTTCCGGGACACCTTGTATGCTCATTATTCGCCGAAGCGATTCAACGGATTCCAAGATCCTTCATACGATTTCTGTTTCGTGAACAAATTGGCTAAGACAACGGTGTTCTAACGATGCCACGTACCTCGTGTGAGTGTAAGTAAGTACGTGCCTTGTATCTTCGCTGTACAGAAATGGTCTCGCTGAAATCTGATTGCCTTTCGCGCGTTAAAATTATTATCATCCGATCTCGCGTCAAAGAACACAATGCCGAACAACAATCGTTACGAAACGGGATTTCGATGGCTGTGAACCGTGACCTGTATCGTTTTTACCTTTCAACCCCTCCTTTGCTTTCTCTTTCGCTCGTCGTAAATACAATAACTTCGGAACAAGCTAATTTTCGGCGGAGTTCCCACGCGAGCGTCCGTTTTGCATAAGTAGATTACAAAGGACATTTTTGTATGAGAACATAAAACGGGAAGCGAAGAGTCTCGAACGAAACTCGTAGAGTTCTCGAGTCGAGGGCTAAAGTCTCGCAGTATAGTTAATACGATCGATGCCCAAGTAAATAGTAAAGTTTATAAGAAACCAGAATTGATCGGTGTCTTTGTTTCAGAATCTTCGAAGGCCTCAAGGATGTGCGCGGAGGTGCATTGAAGGCACCGTTTGAAAAGGCCTGTCGAAGGAGCAGCAGTCCAGGTCAATGAAACATTAACTAACAAACGATTCGCGAGAGGACGTGGAATGTAGGTATACATATATCTGCGCGCAGAGTAGCCGAGGCTAATTTGATCTTTGTACGATGGGAATAAAATTTACAGTGCACCACGGCGAACGAGATACGTGTATTAGCCAGATCGTGTATTGGCGGCGAAGCAAGACCTCGGTCTGTCGAAGCACATGTTGCTGTACGTGATTCGACCTCGCGCTCGCTTCGATACTCTTTTATGCAAATCGTTCAGGCACACTACTTACCGTGCCGTGGAATGATGAGCGGCTGGCTAAGGTCATCGAAGAGGAAGGTTAGAGAACAGGATCGCGGTTTTATCCCCTTCGATCCAAGTGTCAGGATTAATCTTCTTTAATGAATCTAAGGATCGAAGATGTTCGCGTGCATGCAACCTCTACATTCGATTCGAATTTCGTACTTTTTTGTACTTCTCTATACACCGCAGACACTTATTGCTAGGTGGACGTTGGATATTAAGGGTAATTGGAACCGATACTCTTCAGGTACACAGCACTTAGCCACCATTAGACATTGTTTATGTACCGTAAATGAGCGTAATCAACTAATGAACATATTGTATAGCTGACTATTAGTTGGACTCCTGGTCTATGCACTTAGAGAAGCTTTGTATTTAGGGGCGTATTTAGGAGGGTCAAGTCCTTAGGGAAGCTCTTTAATAAAAGCAGTCCCACGATTAAAAGAGCTCGATAGTTGGAGGATACCACACTTAAAGTACAGTTATGATAATAGTTCTACATTTAAAACGTCGTCGTGCTTGAAGAATTTACAAGTCGAGTTTATATTGATCCTTTTAAATCTAGGCAGTTATTAGAATGCTCTACCTCCCTACATTTGCCATTATTCCACGTTACACTGAAATACACGTACCAAGGGCGACTACACTCATTCTCCATCAAATGCATACCATTTTCCAAACGTACCTATTTCATTAATATGTTTGTTTCTCGGTGGCCTGAAGATGATCATCGGTGCGTTTCCAGACAATTAGCCGCGTGAGCTTAACAAAAACCTCAACAGACCGTATAACCATTTAATTATGCGAAATTGAGTCGAAGCAGCCGCTATTGGATTCTCACTGTATTTCAAACGACGGAAGAGGAATGTCGTGCGTCGTTAGCAACGAGATTTACTGGTTTGATTAATTAAGACACACGCTAATTAATAATACCAGCGGTAACGTAACACGATTAATTAATAGTAGCGATCAGTTGAGAAGCATAAACACATCGCTAACGATATATTATATGTACAAATATGTTAATACCATGATAATCGCAAATTTGGATTACCTTAACCACATCATTTACCTAAAGAGCCATGTACATAGATCAAAGTACTTATATGAAAATTTATGGCATCAATTGCTGGTAAAGTTGCGATGATGGAAATAAAAAAGAAGAAATCCTGTAATAAGACAATGGCCATCTTCGAGCCCATTAGGACTCTCCCCTAATCTAACGAATCATGTGATTCGACATCGCCGATACTTTAAAGGTAACTCCTTCCGTGACATTAAAAAGGCACTCCCAGGCTCTTGTTGCATCGGTCCCTTTTGCTTTGCAGTTTCACACGCTACGTCGGATGTAGAAACAGTGTACCGGCAACGCCGTTCCTTTTGTACACCTCTCCATGGGGATCGGGAACAGATCTTCCTGTCACCTCTACAGCGCAACGAGTAAAAAATCCAGTTCTGTCTTTTTCTACCGTCAGCCAGATATTCAGATGGCGTATCTGTTACTGGGGCGAAATAATATAACCAGTGGAAATGAAATACAATCAGTCAGGTTTCCCTTTTCCTCGGACATATCTGAATCCTGACTTTGACAGTTTTAATCTACAATTATTTATTTATCTCGCGTTATTTGGCTCAATAATTTTCTGCTGTAGAAAATTTGCAGTAATTGAATTAGATGCTGCCATCAAACGGTCTGAATGTGAACTAATAGAAGCTGATTTTTTGAATGATTGATTGTTTTGTTTGTGAGCATCGACTACAATGGCTATTAGCCCCGATACATTTTTAAATGATAAAAATTAAATGATTGACCGATGAATCAAATATTTATGTTTCTTACACTTAATTGCATATTATATTTTCCATGTTACACTTCTATAAATGCAACATTTTTCAGTTCGTTCTATGCCTTATTATGTTGCGTGTACATATATCATCGAACGGTATCTGCGAGCTTAAATATATCTTAGTTTCGTATTCTGTTGAAGATGGCGCTTCAAGCAGTGATAAAATAATCAATAATAGGAAATAAGTTTTCAAAGAGCCAAGTTTCTTCATTCCCACATACATATGTAAAATATTAACAATTGGTCGTCTGAGGCCTTCATAACAAAAAATGTATGTAGATTAAAACCCCATGTCGGAAACAGATATAAACAGTGTTTTCTATCTTTTCACCACTGACTAAAAAAAATGGTAATAAGTTACACAATTCACGAGCTTGTTAATCTAAAGAATGCGTAATAATTAACGCTTTGATCACCACGTCATCCACATATGGGTGACGCTTAAATTTCCATATGAATCAATCATCTATTTAGCAAGAATTTGTCCATTTATCTAACTGGAAACACAAGTAGTAATTACTTGGACCTATGAATAATAAATAAAGCAAAATATTATGAACATATTTGGTGGTATTTATTAATCATAAAAATACTATCTAATCAAATTTTAAACTGCGTTAGCGTGGCAGTCAACGTGTTAATACGTTCATACATTATTCATTTACGAGACATTCATTCATGGCAAAAACAGTTTTGCAAGTGTCCACTAAACGCATGGACCGTTGCAATAAAAGTAGCCATAATAAAATCAATAACAATGTCTATTCTTTTTCGATTACATAAAACTAATGACAGGTTTATATAATTTATAACATAACAAACTTATGTCTAGTCTTATTAGAATCCTAAATAAAGGGGCGAGTCCCATGCACAGAACGTGATTTTCAGGTTTGTATGAATCGACCATTTTTAGGGGTGGCCGCTAGATGGACTCAGGCTTCAACTCATTCTCGCAAGACGGTTGTCGTGTAACAGCCAATATAAGGGCACGAAAGGGAGGCAATGGCATCGCTTCTCGGCTATTTTAGCTAAGATCAAAGTGTAGTATCTGTTCTTATCAGCTTAATATCTGGTACACTCCCCATAGGGGAGTCAGAATATTAAACCATTTTTTGATAACGGTTGAACTCCGGAGCTTGCTCCGAGTTCGACACGGGTCGTATCTGCATTGCAGTTACGCAGATCGCGGCCCAGATCATATAATACAAACAAAAAGTTCTTAAACAACTACTTGAAGTAGTTACTTCATTGTATGAGTGGTTTATATACCACATATTTCCCATCTCTTCTAATACATTAAACCTCTGTAAGCATCCATGTCCTCCAGCAATAATTATTTAACTTAAGCGATGTTGTGTTCTCTTCCTTCTATTATAATAGAGAAAAAATAGTATTTGCGCAGTAAAATTATGTATAGTAATGTCAATATACAGAGGAATCAAATAATTTGATCTCTAATTTTCAATTCCGGTTAAAAAATCGAGGTTGCAACTTTATAGCATTACAAGACCACCTTAGATTTTCTTATTTCTTTTTCAAAGTTAGGGGTTAAAGTAATTTAAAATGCGCAGATTAAATAGAAAGAGTATATTTAATTCATGTATTATAATAAAGCTTGTATAAATACGTATACAAATATGTATATAAAAAGTCCGACGATCGCTTAGCAGAAAGTACAAGCGTATGTGTTTTACAATAAAACAAAATTACCATGTACAAAATTAACGTATATATATATAATAATTACGCGTATTTATAAACGCACGTACAAAAATTATTAAATTACCTTAATCAGTATATATATATATCGTTAAATACCAGTGAGTGATTATACATTAAATGTGCATGTGACTGAATGGTGTAAGTGTTATTTGAGTGGTAAAAGGTAAAAAAGAGCTGTAAAAACGAGGGAGGTCCGTGACGGTTGTCGCCCAACATTTTAGAGGAGATATGTCAGGTTTTGATGACGATGCGTGATGTAGCCGATTATTTCCGATAATTGTTACGTGGAGGTAAATATTGATTGCTTGCAGCATCTCCACCACCGCTGTAACCACCTCGTCCTATTGTAAAACAAACACACTAATTATCATTTGTAACAAACATGTCAGAAAATGATCATGCACGTGTTAACTGAACTCTAGTGACATCTGCAAATCAAACAATATACTATTCGAAACTGTAATACCATCGGTTGGTATGAAAAAGTAACTTTTCTGTTTACATTAATAACCATAGATGGCGCAGATGTTTACTCTCGTTTAACAACGTAGAAAATGCAGAACGAATTTCTTCTTCACTGTTTTATATAAACTTAAGCAGTAAGGAAGAAATGATTATTCGTGTTTCATAATCCATGTACATTTTAAATACTTAATCTTTTTATACAACTGACGAGCCACCAAGTTTTTTGTATGTATTTTAGGCAGCAATTCATAACCGGATGCGAAGTATAGGCTAAGTTCATCAGTTAATTCATCTTTCATTTATTTAATTACAGTTGTATGATATTTGGTATATAACAGTATATACTTAAAGCAAAAATTGAGATAAATGATAGATTAATAAGTTCCAAATTCAGTTGTAACTTGAGATCAAATATATCATGTTACTCAATTCAGAAGAAATGGAAGAAATATCTATATGCAAGATATTATTAACAAATTGTTTAGGTACATAAAATTTTACTGGTTTTCATTTACTATGATCATATAGTGTTATATAATATTGAAATCATACTTACCACCTTGATAGCCACCTTGGAATCC
This sequence comes from Coelioxys conoideus, assembly GCA_947623535.1. Classification (NCBI taxonomy): domain Eukaryota; kingdom Metazoa; phylum Arthropoda; class Insecta; order Hymenoptera; family Megachilidae; genus Coelioxys; species Coelioxys conoideus. The sequence continues at coordinate 2,726,587 of OX392451.1, read as the reverse complement.
TCCTGCACCTCCTTGGTAACCACCAGCTCCCCCATAAGCTCCAGCTCCTCCTCGAGAAAATTGGGCCTGTCCCTCATACTGAACATCAGCAGTGTATCCATTTGCATCATCAGCCATGTATTTTACAATTTGTGTCCTCGAATCAGGTAACAACACTCTGTATTCTCCCTGAACTACGTTGCCATCACTGCTCTCACGTTGAGAATAATCATTGCCACTTGGAGGATCATATACTTCATATTGGAAATTGTATGGCTGAGGCTGAAGAATTAAAATATTATGTAGATTTTATAGTGTGTACCATGGAGATAATATTATCAATATTAAAATAGAAATTCAGAAGAAGTGGTAGTATATATTGATTGTTTGAAAGATTGCATTACTTTCCAGCATACAAACTCCTACTATTTTGTGGTGAAAATTTAAGTAAATAGTGTAATAATCATACTTATTGAGTTATATCTATTTTTCATTTAGAAATTTATATTATTCAATATCATTATAAAGAACACAACATGTTGCAGGATCTGGAATTCAAGACTAACAAAAGACAAAACTGAATGCCAGTTCATCACACTTACTCTTCCATTATCTCCACCATAACCACCGAAACCACCTCCACCAGCACCACCTCCAAATTGTCCAGGAGCTCCATAAGTAGTAGAGGGACGTCCGCCACCGAATCCAGCATCACCACCGGCTCCCGGTGCTCCATATAACGCGTTGGGCCGTCCTCTGAAATTTCCTCCACCACCTAAATCTACCGGAAATCCTCCAGGGCCACCGAAACCACCTCCGCCTGGTCTATTGTACTGGTAACCACTTCCACCGGCGCTGCCGCCCGGCAGCACTCCGGCAAGTGCATTGCTAGCGAGACACGACAGCACCAATAGCGCTTTCATTAACTGAAACATGATTATTCATCAAATTAGTTATTAACATTCTAAAATGTTTATGAAAGAAGAGGTAGTTAAGATAGATGAATATCTGAAGATATCATAAAACAGTTATTGATTGATTATATCTATGAAAAGATATTAATAACGCAATTCTTTACGTGGAGTGTATTTCCTTGCAAAAATAGAATTAATAACAACACGCATGCAAGATGAAACGATTCCTCGATTTCGTCATCGAACGTCATTAGTATCATCGACAAAAAGAGTCGTGGAAAATAGTGATGCTGAATTTAATAGAAAGCCAGAGGTATTGTGTGCCAATGATTTACACGTGGCGAAATTAACGTTTCCCTACAATTAGAGGCAATTACTGGGTGATTCTTAAAATATGTTCCTCTTGGCAGATTTCTGTTCGTGTATAATTTTTTAAACTTCACTTATCAAAAATTTAGAAGAAAATATATCGTGAAAATTATTTTTACTTAACAGTTTTACCAGTTACACGAACTTTGTTAGACTTTATCTTGATTTTATTCTCCTTTTGATTTCTTCAACTTTTTACGAATTCTATGAACAATATAAGTTATAGTTCATAAATGTTTTTGGGTAACTTAAGAATCCCTGTATGTTCAGGTATCTGAAGAAACTTCACTAAGGACCACAAATGAAATTGGAGAAGAAAAGTCGGAAGATGTTTAAAGTTAAAGAACACTGAGCGAAAAAGAAGAAAATAAAGAAAAACGACTATTCTGATTTTCCACAAAGGAGGGTGGAAAATAACTGATAAAATCAATCGCGGACCACAACGCAACCACCATCGCTATTATCGCGTCGGCAGAGCGTCGATCAGTGATCATACTCGGGAGGATAGCCTACCTGATGGTAATTCATATTGCTGTTATGAGCGAAGACGCGAAGCGAACTGAGAAGATGATCCACGGACGAGTTTATATACCATCCGGACCCTTTGTTACAGTTTATCCTTAGCGCTGCATATCCATGTATTAACCGGTACGTATTAGAATGACCGTCTGTGGGTGTGGGAGGTGGAGAGGAGCGCATCTTCCCTTCACTCTCGGTGATGCATCATGGGAAGAGATATCCCGTTGATGATGACTGAAATAGCTTTAAATTTTAATTGGATCCACGCACGTGACTGCTCGATAGATTGGGATGTCCTTAGAAAAGAGAGAGCCACAAAAGAACGGGAGGTCGGACAAGGACCCTTTGTGAATCCTACAGGAACCTCATCCACTTTCTGTCGATGTTGCAACTATTTTATGAAGGCCTTTTTGTCTTACCACTATAATTTACTACTTTACTAAGACCACCATAAGACTACTGTGTTACTAAATTACTATATGCTGAAGACATAGAACACTTTAAGAAACTATTATATTATAATATAAACAATCATATCATAATGGAATCTACTATCTTATCATGAAATATACCATCATCTTTTATCCATAGATGATTATAGGGAAGGGATTGTTGTCTTCTTTAATCATAAAACAATTGAAAAATTTAATTTCCTATTTTTTCTTTTGTAGGTTCTATTTATTTAAAAAGAAGCTTCCACTTAGACTTCCGCATGATTTCTTCTTTGTTTCTAATCGCAAATTGTTCGGATAAATCTTAAAGACGGAAACTTCATTGCTTAAGTGAAGATAAGATAAATTATGAATTAAAAGTCCAAGCGAGGTTAAAGCTACAAATAATAATTGATTATTATTGTACGAAGTGCACACAGCTATAGCTCTGTATTGCATAGTTTATTCTGTTTAATCTTTATGTCAACATTACAATATCGATGCATCCTATCTACGTTGAAAGATTCTTACTGCAAAAGACCTTAATCTTAACTACTACTCGAATCTTTGAACGAATTACAAACTTGTAATGCGAATGAAAGGTAAATGAAGAAATAGGCTGGCCAGCGATTGAACCAGCAGTAAAACACGTAAAACGTTATACATACTTGAAGTAAAGCTTAAAGTATGGATAGAGAAAAATCAATTGCAATCAAAGTTAGCAATGAGTCAATAGAGTGACTAATGTTCTTCGTCATTTCTTCTTTCTGGTTTCTAATTTTATAATCATTTGCAGGGTCACTGGAAGTATCAAGGTTCAACCTATAAACGTTCACCCTACACTTTCACCTAAATGGAGTGTGACTCTGTTTCAGTATTTAGCAATAGAAATCACCACTTTCTTGGGCCAAGGATCTTCTAGAGAGTTTTTGCTTCTGAAGAACAAGATTACTCTAGCGTACATATAAAAAGACCAAAGTTCAACGTGAATAAGTAGTACAAGCATAGAATTATATCATCCCATTTTACGTTGTGTATTCTTCAAATTTTATATTCAATTATTTGTTTATTCGATGCTATTTTAGCATTTCAGGGAATATGTCAGCAGGAAGGCTGAACTTCTCTTACGATGTGCTGAAGTAACAAGATGAAAAGTACTCTTTTAACGAAAGCATCATAGTATTCACCCAGAAAATTGTCAACAACCAGTTAAGCGGATTTTCCAGTAGAATGGTGCATGTAATTGCACTCTCACGACAAATAATGATTTCTTTGATTACCTGTTGGTCCATCGTTATTAATCGAGTGAAAATTCTTTTATGCGATGGATTAGTCTGTCACCGAACTTCCATAACTTTAGAATTCACCTAATGTAGTGTACTAGTAGTTGAATGTTTTCTTAATTGCATCTCTTCTTCTTCTTCTTCCTGCACGAGGCGTTCCTTTCGTACGCCATTGTTGCTTCTAATGATTCAATTAAAGATCCAACAGACTGTTTTTCGCCTTGATATCCATTCAATCGTGCTTTTTAGCTTGATACATTTTAACAAAAAAGTTCTGTTTCAGTGTTGTTCAAAATTGTCCTTTAAAAGTATCTTTTTTTTTGTGATACTTTTTGTGAGACTTCATTTTACATTTCATTTAATAATAAGAAGATGATCCACTTTATCACAGATATCAAGTTTCGAAATCTAAAAATTGTGCAAGTGAAGAGAACCTCTGTCCTAAAGTTTCCAAGTTCGAAAGTTGTTATTTATCATGTTGAAGTTACTAATTTGCGAAGTAACTATTTTGCCAGATCAATCAACTACATTCTGTACAAAGGTGTGTAATCAAGTTCTGCAGTTACTAAAGAAGAGAAACTAAATTTGTCACCGATCATGTCTTTAAAGTTAATACTCTAACCCGAAGCGTTCACGAGATGAACACGCTAACTGGTGAAGTTACGTGTCTTGGGTGAAAGATAATTATTGGAAAATTATTTCAATTATAATTATTATGATTTATGGTTGTACAGGTTGAAAAGAGAGGGGTGTGCGGAAAAAGGTAACCACAGATTTATTCTTCTTCAAAATAAGCCGAACAAAACAGCACAAGACATCGTAAACTGGCGTATAAAGAAATATAATAATATTTTAGATAGAAAGGTACGCCACATAAGATCTCGAATGATCCGTAAAAGTCATGATCTAAGTGTAAAGGCCGTGATAATTGATTTTAATGATAGCCAAATTAAGCAAATGTATACCTGCTGATGGTAGCAATTATTGCGGCCATTGATATCATCGTGGCTATTAAATAAAAAAAGGAGATGCTGTTCTATTTTCAATGAGGTAACCATTCATTTAATAAAGAGTTTATTAACTAGCTTTCTGTCTAGTTTCGAAAATGAGTGAGTCGAATTTTTTTCATGGTGCCAAGATTGATTACTAACCAGAACTGGCTAGGCTAGAAGATAGCTCGAAGAAATATCTGGAGTGTTTCTATTCAGAAAGTTGACTGATGCCTACGGTACTGTTCGCCTGTTCACTAGTCGAAAAGCATTGACTCATCTGTAGTCAACTCTTTTATGGTTGATTCAAATATTTCTTCCATCGTTTGATGGTGTCTTTGAGCTTCAACAAATGAAATATGAACACGCTGCACTCGTCTATGAACATAAAAACAGGTGTATCGTTTGATTATTTGTCTTTGAAACACCTCTTTGACAAAACAAAAGGTTATGTCCAAAGCAAATTTTTGTTCCTGTTAACGGACAATCATTGAATGAGCGAATATGTTAATCTACAACGCTTAAACCACCGTGACAGGGTTGAATAGTATGGAAAATAATCGTATAAGCCAAATGATACGATCGTCATCCAACTCTACTATTATATTCGTTTCGTAAAACGTACTGTTCGTTCAGAATTGCTAGGAGTTACTTAAATCGCCAAACGTAGGCGATTCTTACAACACGCTGCTTCATTGCCGCTGCATCTCGGGAATCACTTTCCCTGCAACCCCTTGTAAATCATTAATCTTCCTTTCCCGACACACTGGCCATTATTTCATCAAAATTTCAATCAAAAACGCGTCGAATTCTTCGGGTGAAGCACGAGCGTCACCGAAGTTATTAATTAACATTGGGGTGCAAAGTTAATCTGCTCAGCTAAATTTCTCTTGAATTCCCTCAAATGATTTAAGGAAAGCCAAGAACAAGTAATTTATTATAATCATTTGCCTATGACGTATTTACAATTGTTTCTGAATTTTGTAATCGAGACGGTTGCGTTATTTTCGAGAGAAGCCGATACTTTGTGGCGGGGGACGCTTAATTAATCCCGACATAATTAACGCTAATTGCAGCTGACACCGTGTACAGGGCAAAATTATTGTATGGGAGCTCGTGCGGCATGTAGCAGAACGCCCAGGCAGCATCTCTCCTGGCCACGGGATCATGAGTGAACGTTTTTGATGCGCCGTATACACCGTAATCGGGATAAACGGCGATTGCATAATCGTTGCGATGCGGAAGACTGTCTTCTACACACGTACCTACACGTTCACCGTCTCTTCGTCTCTCCTGTGATCTCCTTCGAATCCCTAGAGGGTACATTTTGATCGACGACCTGATAGTTAAACGCTGATGTACCTTTTTGGGACATAAATGAGAGTTGTCTGTATTCCGGATGAAGAGCATCGGCTTAAGTAAGATTTTATACCCTCCATAAGTACCGAGTTTAGGGATAAATACTACTTGAACCTTGCATATTAATGCATGCACTGTTTCAGGAGTCTCTAAGTGGATAACGGTAGAATATACGAGCCCAGTAGGTGAGAAACATCGACGAGAAGTATTTCAGGATATTACGGACGAAGATTGGAAACTGGTATGTTGAGTTGACGCGAACTGATGCAATGAAATATAATTTACAATGGCAATCATGATGTAAAATAGCGGTTTAGGTCAGTAAGGCACGGCTGCTTTCAATAAGGAAGTTAAAAATAAAAAATCGTCATAGATTGAAATAGATCATCGTTAATTTTAGGGAATTGTGGAATAATACTCGTGTGGAAATGGAATGTGGTATATTTTGTTCTGGAGGAAGTGCAGAAGGTCGAAACTTCTCAAGAATTAGAAGTGAAGCGGTGAAGTGCGAAAAGGACAATTTAAGGCGTTGAAAAATTTGAAGTTCTCAGAGATAATGAACATTTCATAAGGATTTTTCGCCACAAATTCAGAGCATTACCAACTTATTCTCGTCATTATCCGCGTTCCTCTGCAACGACTAACGTCTTTCATGTCGAACCACTATGCAACATGTACATATGTACGTTCAGTCGAACGCATTACCGATTACACCATCGTTCTACGAAACCTTTTTCGCAACTTTATCCCATCCGAGCTCACCCTCGCAATAAAGCGCGTTTGAATAGACACGTTCGTTTACTTCTAAATTCTATCGTATATTGTAATATAAAGATGCACCTAAATTTGAATAAGAATTTCATTGACAGCATTCCAAAATTTAATATATTGGCCTATGTAATGCTTGTATTATTAGGCCTTGGAATTAATTAATCAAAATTAAAACTACGATAGATGCACTAATTGCCTCAAAAATCAAACATGAGTTAAGTAACAAACTCTTGAACAAGGACTGAAGTGTCAACAGATTATTAAACCAGGAAGAGATATTCTGTAACTAATAGTGAAGTAATCGGTTCTTACTTAACTTAAAATTCCTATTATTTTTTTCACTTGATGAGGTACCATTGGTCAAGATTTCAATGTAGCTTTCATATGTATTATACTTGCGTAATGCTCTATTAAGAGCCAAGACTACCCCTAACGATACTTTATCAAACATCAGTCATAAATCTCAACCTATCCAAACGTTTATCCACTCCATTCACCGTGCAATAACTATTGTGTTTCTTACAGATAGACCTGCAATCCTGCAGGATCCAGCTCTGTCATCAATTTACCATCTTCATCCTGGACTTATCTCAGAAACAGAGGGATGTACGTAATGCGTCTAGCGGATCCTTCTTGACTGACCGTTCTCCATCAGTTTAAACGAAGTCAAGGAAATTAGCTGTAAATGGAGCGGCATGGCGGGACTCGCAGAAAGCACTTTCAAAACTGTTGTAGCATCGATTAAACCGGCAACTCATCCTTCATGTCGGGTAATCTTAGACCACTAGGTAGACGCATCATATTGATTACGTCAGGTTGTTTTCGTAAGTTCGACCGGTGCGCGTTTCAACAAAGAGATTTTTCTTCACTGATCCGCTCACCTTCACCTTTGCTTTCATTTAGGCATTCCCTGTTGACAAAGAAGACAAAAGGAACGGGATCTGTCCTTACTACTTGGTCATCCCTTCACTGTACCATTCTATAACTGTTAAGTGGTGCTTAGACCATTTGCCGTTAAAGACAAATATGGTGGATAAAGTATCTGTGAAGGACCAAGTTAACTTGATTAGTTAAGGTGTCTCTGTATTGCGTCTTCCAAACAAGGATCACTTATTTCGAACAGATTTAGGAAAAGATTTAATTGTGTTAGATCGTCACACATGGTATGTTCACGCGTTATACAACTGCACACTATATTTCTAAGTGCGTACTTCCCTACATCTCTAAATTCTTACATTACTAGATAGCTAGACAGTCTAAGTGTCCCCATATCCCTATATCTCCACATACATATATTTACAAATACGTGTATTATCAGATCTCCTACCCCCAGATCTTCGCACTCCCAGATCCTTATATCCATTAACAGCGGTAGTAATTAAAAAAAAAGTCTTCTTGTGTATCAGTGTACTGTACATAATCGATTTCACACCATGCAGAATGATTAATTAATCACCCTTGAAATGAATCTTGGAAATAACAGCAGTTGCCACAACTTTTACCTCATTAAGATAGAAGTGTCCAATTCATGGATAATACTTTCTCTCTTTTTTTCAAAGTGAAGTAATTAATACGATATAGCAATTATACAAAATTCTCACGAATGATTCTGAGTACTTGAAAGTAGGATTTAACAAAAACATCTTTTGCAGGAGAACTTTGAACGTGTAAACGGAATGCTAATCTTTTAAGTGTACTTCAAGACCATTATGGCTGTCAAAGCTTTAAATGTAATTTATATATTACAGTATCAGAGAAAGTGTCTCCTCGAGCACGCACGAAACTGGGCTTCCTGGTGGCATAATATAACGCAGCATCCTTCAAAACTCAGCATCTATTACGTTTATTTTGCATGCTGCGACAGGTATGAGTATTTTTGTTCATTGAGTACATAGTGCTTTTTAAATAGAATTTTATTTTTCCTACTTGATGTATCAACCCGATACGTGCTCCATTAATGATCGATTTCACCAGCTATGGGAAAATCCATAATTATACAGCTTGTCACGATGAAGTATTATTATTTATGTAATGAAGGAACCTCTGGGATACACCTGAAGGCATTTGTGTTTCCTGCACTGATGGTATCTTTCCCTATCTATTATCTTGAATCAAAGTAAAAACGACTTTAATTCTACCAAATTTTATTGCAGAATGAAATGATTAAACGTTTGGGGTAATTATAAGACGTCAGTACAAATTAAACAATCGTTTTATTACAAAAGAGCTAATCTTATAGGACGTTTCTTATTCTGTGTTAATTGGAATTATACTAAGTCACTTAAAAGCTGGTCCATATGTCGTCGATGGAACCCGTGTGTTGTAGTTATTACGGCCACCAAGATTGTTATAACTGTTGTCCAGAGAATTGGAACCAAACGGGTACTGGTAATTGTTTCCGCTGTTGAAGTTACCAGCGGGTGGTTGGTAGTTATATCCTGCATTATTTCCTTAAATAATACCATACAATTGTTATATAACAATTAAAATGTAAACACTAGGAACATATAAAATCTCGAATCTGTATTTAAAGTCTAATTTGTCTACTCAAGCAATAAGTTGCACAGTTCTTAAGTTACTAAACACCTGCTTAACTACTACAGTAATTTGAAGAAATAAGTAATACTTCTAATCATTGCTAACAATATATCTAGAAAATGATAAAATTTCCAAATTACCTCCATTATATCCAGCATTATTATTATTGGCACCCTGGTAGCCAAAATTCTGTCCACCGGCCTGATTGTTGTTATTATAACCATTATTATTATTATTATTATTATTGTTGTTGTTGTTGTTGTTGTTGTTGTAACCATTGTTCTGTGTGTTGTACTGATCAGGATAGCTCGCTGTTCCCTCGTATCTCACATCTGCGTGGAAACCCGTCCTCCAGTCTGCAGTGTAAGTCACTATTTGTGTCCTACCATCAGGTAGTTGGACCCTGTATTCTCCTCGCACGGTTTCACCATCGCTAGTTTCGCGCCTACCGAAATCATTCCCGGTTGCTTGGTCTTTTACTGCATAACCAAATTCATAGGACATTGGCTGAAATAGTAAGTCATAGGTACATATGAACATGAGATTAATAATTAAATTATTACTAATGTGACATCTATATCGTTCAATATTTATGTACCAAACGTGTTTGTTTTAGGTAAAAAAGGATATAGATGATCTCTACATCTCTATCGCACATAGTATATATGATTTCCAATCCCACTTGATTATTGAATCATTTCACTACCCTCGTAATAAACCTCATGAGGAAAGAGGAAAGAAGAAGAAATGAAGAGATGGCGTTATGAGATTCAACTTTCTTCTACAAAGAAGTGGAGCAGATGCAGACTGCGATTTAATCTGGCTCGAGCTAGGTCGCTCGGCCCGCAGGCTAGAACCGCGCGAATGCACATAACCAGACCGTTTAGATTCTCTCAGAACGATTAGCTAATCGGCAATAACGATTTGCCGCGGATGATGCCTGCGGTCGTTGGTTCATCCTATTAATATTGTTGCGTAATGAACGCGTTTACGCCACAAACTGACGCGATGAATGTGTAGCATTTCGATGATGGATCCGAGATTCCGGTGCCCACGCGGTTTCTGGTTCTCAGATCCGTGTCACGGACAGGTTAGAGGTTACAGAGACCGTATCTAAATGGTTATCATTAAGTGTATTGTTTTTAGCGCTGTTGCTGTCACGTACTTATGTGTTGGTTTAAAGCTTGAAATTGTTCAAATTTGGAACATCTAAAACTTCACGCATCTCGTATTTTATATGCTTCAAATTGAGATCATTTGAAGCGATCGTGAATAACATCATTTCTGTCCTCACTATTAATGATTCGGAAGATACCTTTATGTTCTAATTGAATATTTCAGCAATGTGAATCAATATTTCCAGATGGACTAATTACGACAAAGAGAACGGAAAGACGCCACGAAACTTCACTCCCACTTCCCATCATCTTTACAACATTGTAGGTGAGCACGTTAATGTAATTTCATCGTGGTTGCAGCATTAAAGGAGTGGTTATTGTTACCTGTCGCAACAACTTAGGGTAGTTATGAGGTACATAAATTTGCTTAATAGCAGTACAAAACAAGCACTTAATTCGTGGATTCTTTTAAATAGCCATCTGTGCACTTCCCTTCGGATTTACTAGTTCAAACGTGTAATTACTGTGAAAAATTTATATCTTCAACACCTTGGATTTTATAATGAATATTTCAGAAAACAGTCATTTTATTTTCAAAATTACAAAAATTTTGATCACTTCTTTGTGCACATTACTTATGTATATTACATTACTCTGTTTGTGTTTAATTTGTGTTTAGTCATTAATATGAGAGGACGTAAAAAGGAAGAGAAGAGAAGGCATTGACTTAAAAGAGAAGAGAAGAAAGGAAGTCGATGCTTGATCTATACATTCTAGATTTACGTAACGAGATCGGTCATGCCTCGCTCGACAAAGTTCAATGTTACTTGTACAATCAGCGTTAACCCAGATCTATTCATCTACTGCAACCCTTGGTTCTACTATGAAACATTATAGCGGAAATACAAGTAGAATTGATCAATGGATATGATCTTGAGGCGATTTGGTATTGAGATATATTGCTTCTCCAATCTGATTATCTGTAATATATCAATCGTTCAGCATTCGATTACAATTTGTTATTTGTTCCATTGTAAAAATTTTGAGATATGGCAATTAAAATTATCAATTGTACTTCAAATTTTTGGATATAAAAATATAAGTTTTTCGTTAATGCCGTTTGAGATTCATTTTCAAACTGTGTTTTCCAGAAATGAAGATCCATCGTTAGGAGAGAACGCATTCGTAAATGTATTGCAACAGGGAATTGTTCATCGCACTGAAACGGTCTAAGAAACGGCAATTAAGTTTAAGCAATCGTGATGGTTAAATGCACAAAAGAAGCAATCTGAAATGGCAAGTAATAAATATTTAATGATATTTAACACGGTTTGGAATGCAGCTCCAGAAATTCGTGTAGAAATTTGCTAAATGATTTCAAGCCCCTTTAAAGGTATACATATAAATTTTATTACAGCTCATTTACCTGATCCACGTAATCGTTGTCATTTCCGTTGTCATAATGGTGATTACCGAAGTCATTTGTGCCTGAGGAACCATGGTTGTGGTTGTTGTTGTTATTATTGTTGTTGTTGTTGCTGCCAGCATAGTTTCCCGGTACACCGTACTGAGTGTTTAATGGGGGATCACATTGCACGATTCCTATGCTCACCATTAAAGCGAGCGATAACTGTAAATTAAGCATATACCTCAAGTTTTAATTTAACAATACCAATTTAAAATAATGTTTACACTCGATGTCGCATCTTGTTTCAGTTCAAAAATACCAGTGTTATTCACAAGAATCTAACGTGTCTAACTCCATATCTCTATCTGGTTTTCCCTAGCTGGTGTGTGCAACGGTATCAGACTGCAACGTTAATTTGAAATCAGATGGATTCCCAAGAACACTAGTGTAAGCGCTAGCTCGAAAGCGCGAGATGATCGAGCGACTTGCGTTGCGTAGGCGAGAAATTAGAGGCATGAGCTGGTGTTTTCCTTCTGATTTCTGTCGTGAGAAAGCGTCAAGCGTTGCGTCATCATCGTCGTTCAAAATCAGCTGGAGATCGGGCACGATTGCGACCAGGGGAAAAAGGAAAGAGCGGATTAGACTGTTCCGGCTGACGGTAACCCAGTCCTCGTTAAGGAAACTCGTTAGCCACCTTTTGACGGACAAATGGCACATCTTTATTTAATACTCATGACAGGAGTCAGATTTACTTTTGTACTATTATCCACTATTGTGTGGAATCGAGCACAAAACTTTCGTACATGAATTATCCATAGGAAAAGCATAATAATGATATAAATAAAAAAAACTCTTCAAACGAACTGATAAATATTAGAATATATGACCTGTATGTGTATCCTCGAGGCTACATATTAACATAAATGTTTGTCTGTTAGCATAAACTCAATAGCTAGTAACTTAGCTGACGTGAATAATTATTTGATAGTGGAATGGAAACTTGTTGGAGAGAACAAAATTAATTAAATTCCTTTCCGGTTGATCAGTCGGGATATGAAAGATTTCTTCAATCATGTTTAAGTTGCTCCTTGTTTTTCAGGACAGAAGAAGGAATCTGACAATTCAAGTAAACGTTGAGCAATTTCCTGTTGTGAAGATTTTGTTCAAAACTATTGCAAGATTCATGGTTTTAAAGGGAACAGGGTAAATGGTGAGAATCTGATGCCGCTGATCTTAATTATATTGTAGCAGAGAATAATTTAGAGTCTCGTGCTAGAAAGTAGAGATATAGAGATGGAGGAAAAGCACATTTGAAATTAAGAAATCAGGATTGACAATAATTTATGCAATGAAGGGTGCTATTGTTTATGTTATAACATGAGAGACGAGTCTCTTCCAGTGATTAATTATGAGAGCTGATTATCCGTGATATATATAGACTATGGATGAAATTGTTAAATATTAATTTTTAAGAAAATTAACCCACATTTATGAGACTTAAATCATGGATTAAATGGATACTATATTTGACACAGTACTTTAAGAAATAGAATACCATAAAAATGCCTGAAGTAAGATGCCCTGAAGATGTGATGATTTTCGTAACGAGTTGCTTCGAAACGTGCATGATGTCATTTAACGATGTTAGAATAGTTTCACGTAGTAGCTTACGAAATGTTTATGTTATTATTTATATTCCCGTGTAAAGCATACGTGTCTGAGCCGCATTAACGGAGATGATTACACGGGACCAAGTGTACTTACATAATGAAATGCAACTACCTACTGTGTACCTACAAAATGAGCTATGCAATATCTAACTGCGCCGGGAAATTGAAACATACGCATCTCACTTATTGAGTGGTCTGAAAATTTATAAATTATTTAATTTGACAATTTATAAATTTTTAAATCTGAGATTTTATAGTTTGAAGAATTTTACATCAATAAACATTAGAAATTTATATTTTGCAGATACTAAGATAATCGTAAATGGACAATTTGGAAGACATTTAATTGCTCGTTAATATAATTAAAAATACGTAATTAAGATTATAACATGTATAATTTACAACAAATACAAAAGTCCAAATGAATTTTTATGACATCCCAACATGCATAATGAAGCTATTACTATTTTCAGATTCTAAGAAATGAATAAAATGTTTAAATGTACACAGTTACGTGAAATGAATCATCAATGCTCAGGAATTTCAGATTTACACATCAGGTAATATTAGTTTCACATGCAATATACTAATTTGAGGTTTGAATAATGGCCCAGAAATATTGATTTATCATCTCAATTTTTATTGATGGAAACAGATAGCTCGAGGTAATCTAAACTTATAATGGCTACAGTGGATATGTGCCATACGAAGAAAATATGTACTTGAGGACAATTTAATTCACACTGTTTGCAGCTGATGGTTGCAAACTGAATCTAATGCACTGTTTAAAGGTATAATTAGAGGAAATCCAACCCACAATTATTATTAAGCGTAGCGTCTTTTCTGGACAAACATTCAACCATGCACCAAACCTTGACAGCATCCAAAGTCAGTACTGATTTATGACTGTTCCACCAACAGGTCACCCCAAATCACTGCTCACAAGTCAACAAAAAATCACGCAGCGGATGAGGAATGGTAGCGCCAGCACCGATACAGAGCCTTCAACGAACACTTATCCTGATTACCTGTCGCACCACTCTATTCATACTCAAGAAGACTCAGAAACCGGAGCACCGTGTGTAATGTTGAATTATGGTGACGTTTTGCTGCCTAGCTGGCTTATATAGAGAGCCCGTGTACGCCTACAAAGATTCATTTCCTGTCGGCTACGGATCCAGCTTGGAGGAGGATCCGTGTGGATCCGTGTGTAAAACTGGGGGTTACTCGGTATACTCCAGTTCACATAGGAACGCGAGACGTGTGGAAAGCCCGCGCTTTATTTCCCATTGTTCTGCAGTAGGCATGTGCGATTTTGGGGCGGCGCGTGCATGAGAGGAACGCGTCTTCTGGAGCGGAGAAAGCTGATTACTTCACCGCGTGGGACAGCCTGCCGGCGAATCTGGCTGAAGAGGCAGCCAAGTGTTACTACTGGAGCTTCTTAATTAGCCAATCGGAGCCTTAATTAAGATGGAGGACCATTGTCCATCTCCTGGTTCATTGGTGGATGTTGCAATGTTGGTCAATCCACCATTCCGTCTACCTTACATTGAACAAACTGAATATGTACATAGGAGTTTAATTGAATGGATAATCCATGTTTGGTGGATTGAAGGCATTGTATAGGTGAGAATGAAACTCACAAATGGAATACGGTACATATTGGGAAAAAGTTGAAGCTAGGTCTAGGTTGATGCGAACTTGATTTAATCTGTTTGAGTCCACTGGGTTGTATCGCCTGTTTCCTTAGATATAACTAACTGGAATGGAATTTCCAGTTATGAATTTTTATGGTGTGAGACCCCACAAGCTTCCAAGGTCAAACGAGCGAAGTCTGAATTCCACATAATCTTGATCATATCATTCTTACGGAAAAGTATATGATTACAATTTCAATGACTATGATTATAATCTGACTCGCATCAATTATTTCTGAACGTCGGAGTAAAAGGATATCAGAAATTGGGAAACGATGCCAATCCGTTAAGGTTTATGATCATATGCTAAACTACATCCTAAAACACAATTGATGTTACACAATCAAACTGAAAGATACATTCATTTTGTCGGCGTCAGACCGTAACGCATCAAGGATCTTCATCTCGACACAAGTTTGTTGGATTGTAACACGCAAGATGCGTGACAAGAAATGGCACGAGCTGATCACAATGTATAACGCAAATGAATGCTGAATCCGACAAGATTGGCACGCAGACCGATTTAGAAAGTACATTTGAATGGCGGTAAAATTGCTTTTCGTCTTGGTCATTCTACCTAACCGACCACGTTGTTACGTTATTATAAATAATCTTGTTTCGTAATTCGTCTCATCCTTACCACTTTAATTTATTATGCGTACACACAGAGTCGTCCAGTTTCATTCAGAAGATGTATGATTTCGTGAATACTTCGCAACAGATAAATGATAAATTGAATACTGTTTATGTACCTCAGTTACTTGAGACGATAATATCATTTTTTCAACAAATTAAAACAAGATATAATAAACAAGAATATTTTTCATTAAGGAATTTTTAAAAAAGAGTTAGAACAGGATTGACAATTTTCTTCAATGGTGCAAAGGAAACTGAGAACCTGTAATCAATTAATTGGTCGGCCATTATAGTGACTGAGAACAGTGCTTACAATTAGTGTCCTAGGACTTGTAACTAGTTAGAAGGTGCAACAAAATTAATAATCGTTGATCTGGTTTAGGACAATGGCCACTATCAGAACGGTTGATCTAATCTTCTGGATCAATGAGTTAAAATGAAACCTAATCAAGAGGGGCTTTATTGTTTATTTAGTGTGCGAATTCTCACTTTCGATTCCTTTCGTAACCTTTCCCTGATTGTTCGGCGTTACGTGAACGGAAACCATTGCGTTACGATAAGCACATGCTCCCCGCAGGACGATTAACAATGATGCCAACGGTTTTCGGTAATTTGCTTCTTATTGTTCAGCCAAAAATTCGTCGTGTAACAGGTGAAGTTACTCGTTTTTATCTTATCACTTCAGTAAACAATACAGAAACAAATAGGAAAGAAATTTATAGCATGAATAAACTGGTGAAAAAATGGTTTTAGATCTTGGTACACTTTCTTCGTGACATGTAATCGGAAGGATCATCACACAACGATCTTTATGATCTCCCTCCGCTCACATGTGCGGCAGCATGATCGACAAGGTCATGACATGTTCGAAGGATGCTCTAAATTCATTCCAATTCATATTGTGTAAGCGTCCTCCTAAAAGTTTTGCATATCACGTTTGATGTACTTAGACTCGTTGTGAAACGCCATGATATGGCGAAGATAGGCTCGTAACAACAATTTCGTTATTATTTCATCATATCTGACAGACTGTTCAATCAGCAATCATGATTGAAAGTAAATCACGGATATGGTTTTTTGTATAAGATTAATACAACATCATTTTGGATAATTATTATGTACGATTATACTAAATTGAGCTGATGGATCTCTGGGAACTGGTACGAATACACTGCAGATGTTTAATGATTAAAGTGATTGATCTGAGACAGATAATTTGTAGCAAAGTTATTATTCTTGATTCAATTATAAAAATCAAAATTGGTTACGTTGACGCTGTATTATGCAACATAATTTTTTCTTCCGTGTTAAAAAGTACAATTTTTCTTTATTATGTAATATTTTGTCATAATAATTTGGTTGACTGAATATCAACATTTATATAATTCATCGATGCAATAACATGTATGATTTATTGAAGTGTAAGCAATTTAAATTCGACGTCATAATTGTTTCCTAGTCGACAGAGTAACAGCAGAGCTGAATGCATTACCATCTTATTGACCGATCGAGTACAGAGCCGATTGTTTCCTCTCTTAACCTACGATTACTGCCATGTTCTACTAATGCAAGTGAAAATCACTCCCTCAACCATTGTTTATCAGGGAGTGTTCACACAAACCTTATGTAACTGAAATAATATTGTTGGCCACATACTTTATTTTTACAAAAATATGATACTATTATTTTTTTGTACGATCTCTTTTGAATTTACTAATCGGCCGAGTATACTCCTGTGTTTGCGAGGCATCTTGTACAAGCGCTATTGTGTTCCTTTCTTTAATATCTTTTACCACCTGATGGTAACAAAAATATTTTTTTAGCTTATATGAAAAGCAGGTAGAGTAAATAAATATACAAGATTAACGCTTACTGATTCGTATGCTGATGGTTTATTAGATTCTTCTTCGATGTCGTCTTCTTCTGTACTATAATCGGGAGGAGGAGCCTGTACAGGGATATCATTTGGTGATCTTTTTAAAATAGATTTAGGTTTTGAAAGAATCTTATATATATCTGCTGGTGACTCTATCGATTCCCCGTCTAATTTTATAGTCGGATTATTCGCAGAATGACTAAATTCTATTCGAAGAATATCTTCTGCTGAACTTTCTTGTACATCTTCACTATGTGTTTCTTCTGCGACTTTTAAGTTTTCGTGTTTTTCTTTCTTGTTACTATCATCGGATATTGCAAATGAAACTGATTTTGTTATTCTCTTACTTTGTACATTTTCCTCTGACTGTTTTTTCTCAGAATCTACAATATGTTTATCTTCCTCCCTGGAATTATTTTCTTCACTTTCAGAAGAACTTTCTGTTTCATAATAACTTTCCCCTTCTTTTAGTTCATCACCAAAAAGTTCATACCCTTCATCTTCCAATCTATAAGCAAAATAACTAGTTGTTTTAAAATATTTTAAGGTTTCTAAGGAACATTAATAGATCCAGAAACTATTAAAGTATACCTATTAAGTTCATCTGCTAATTCTTCTTCAATTTCAAGTTCATCAAGTCTATTAAAAAGATCTTCTTCCGTTTCAATCTTCTTTCTATTTTCTTGCCTGAGTTTGGTTAATTTCTGATGATACTCTTTCTCTCTTTCCCTGTGTTTTTCTGTAAATAAAATCACAAACTGTTAGATTATTTGTAAAAAGATCACCAGAAAGGCAATCATAAAATAAAACTAATTACTTCTCCATTCTTCAATCTGTTGTTCGTTCCAATGCTCTACAATTTCTGTACCAGCACATTCTTCAAAGAGATCATTTTCTGTTACCATCATCCTAGTTTCATATAAATCTCTTTCTGTGCCCAATTTCTTTAACATTTCTTCTGCATCTAATGAGGAAGATTTGTTGTCATTTTACATAACACTGCTTAAATTTTCAATACTTCCTATTTGACATAATTTAATAATTTATTAGGTATACTTTGTATTCTTCTTTGACAAAGAGCTATTGCTCCTGCAGCGCTATACTTTGCAAAATATCCATCACCCAGAAAAGCAAGAATTTCGTTAGTATGAATCAGCCTCCCTTTCATCAATGCTCTTTTTCCAATTGGTACCATACAGTTTACATATAAATCTTTTTGAAATGTTTGTAGTGCTTCAGTAACCTTTTCATGGCCAGTTTTGTAAGCTCTCCATATTTTGCATTGCTCCTCATTTTTTTGGATTCCCTTAAACAAATAATATCCAATGTTAATGCAAATATAATTGCAATTGTAATATATTCTTAACATATTCTATTTTTATTTAACACTTGCTTTTGAAAGAACATCATCTAATAGTGCATGTTGAATTTTTCGTGTATCGGTCTCGTGACTCATTATTAATATAAAAGGATTAATTAGAAAAAAGTTTTCCAAAGCATAGAAGTACAGGTAAAGTCATTTGATATACTTATTTTATTCCTTTAAGCATCTTACATGGATTTTAATTTCTGAAAATCAATATTTCATATAAAACCCCTTATCAGACTATATCTGTTAGCTAATAAAATCATATCGTTATATTAATTTCAACTGTCTTAATTATTTTTCTAACTACTATTTTAAAATTTGTAGTCTCTTAAATCTAACCTCAAAAATGACATTTAAATTTGGAGGTTATTTGTAATAATGGCTTAAGATGGCGCTATAAGAAAATTGTGTTTTATCATGAGTTAAAAGTAGAAATAGAGTGTAAACTAGATGTATGTATTAAATTTACAATAATGTTAACAATTTCATAGTAAGGGTTGATAAAATTTTAAATGTAATACAAATTTATTTATTATTATTTAAATTTCGTTTCTTATTTTAATCATCAGATGGCGCTGGTTACATAAAACTTATAACAAAAATTCATATCTATACTTTTCATTGATCCGTGATTTTCTTTCTTATTGCTTCCTGCCTCAGAGAAGATAAACGGCAAGATGGTTAGTGAAAGAATGAAAATCTATTTACATTCGAAACATCTTCATTAATAGTTCTCCAGAAGCTTACTCATTGAATTTTTAGTCTTAATATAAAATCAAATATTTCTAAATTTTTGTAAATGTGATAACAATTTACGAGACAATCGTACACATAACCTCTACTTCTATATCAGCAAGATGTTTAACCCCTTTTTCTGTTTTTAGCTATATAAACAATGTTTCGTATTTTAAATATTTGACAGTATTAGTATTCATCATTACTATTTCCATGTTATATCCAGAAAAATGCGTGGATGTCACTGAATGTTAACAGTTTTGAATGTAAGTCTTGATATGTTATGTGAAATGTTAACAGTAGTGATGTGCTTTCAGGGTAAAATTAAGTGTACCGAACTGAGGACAAAAGATAAGAAGGAGCTGCTGAAGCAGCTCGAAGAGCTCAAAACAGAGCTTACAAATCTTCGGGTTGCTAAAGTCACTGGTGGTGCTGCTTCTAAGTTATCAAAAATGTACGTATAAATTTCAAATATTCTATAAACTACAATATAACAATATAGCAATTATTGTAATATTGAACTAAGCAATAATTTCTTGTTTTTATGATTATAAAATTTAATATTAATCAATACTTTGTTGATATACTTTTCTTTCACGAATCTATGTGTTCAATGTATATTTCAGCCGGGTAGTGAGGAAGGCGATAGCTAGAGTGTATATTATTATGCATCAGAAACAAAAAGAAAACTTGCGTTTATTGTACAAAAACAAGAAGTACAAGCCTCTGGACTTAAGGCCAAAGAAAACACGGGCACTCAGGAGAGCATTGACACCCTACCAGGCCAACAGAAAAACTCCAAAAGAAATACGCAAACGATCTGCCTTCCCAGTAAGGAAATATGCTTTAAAGGTGTAAAATACAAGGTATTGATAAGGGATAAAATAAAGGTTTTCTAAAAATTCAATACTGTGTTACTCTTTAAGGAGACAAACATACAAATTCCAGAAAAATATTGGCAAATGCTTTTTATTTTGTATAGAAAAGGTGTACAAAAGTTAAAATTAGATAGACAGTTTCTACTCAATATAAAATCTAAAATAATTCTTGATTATTCAATATCTGATATTTTATGATATACTATGGCAGATCTTCCAGTATCTGAAGATGTAAAAGATGCTTTATGAATTATAATTAAACTTCTAAGTACAAATGTGAAACTGAATTACAACAAACATTCGCAAAAACATATGTAATTCTTATAAATCATACATAACCACAACAATCCAATGTTCTCGCACGAGTAAATGTTTGTATAAACAATCTTAGATATTGAATATTCAAGAATTTTAGATAATTGTAAGTGAAGTTTAAAGACGTATGCCAGGATTTCTAGAGAGGACAAAGTTCAAAAGTTCATCGCTGTCTTCGCATACAAACGGCTTTCGGTGATGGCAAGCCACATCGTGCCATTTGATGCCATCATTGTAAAAGTTGTTTAAAATAGACAAACAAGACTCGTCGTTACCCTGCAACATAAACATTTAATCATATATTCAATCACGAAAATACGTTTTTAAAATTAAAATTAATTTACCTGGGCAGCTTCACGATTGTCAGGTTGTGCCTGTCCGTATCCACCAGTGTTACTCCAGTCACCAGAGTTACGCTGTGTAGTAGGACCAATCTTAGCTCCTGAACCCGACCAGAACCATCCATTGATGTTTTGGGGCTGAAGGTCTGGTCTGTCGCAACCGTTAAAGTTGCATTTGCGTCCTGATGTCCAGATGAACCTCACATTTCCTACATAAGAATAAAGCGAGATGCATTCGTTGTGAATGGTTAATAATAAGATCTTATTTTATAGTTTACCTCGAGCCAGTCTCTGTTTGATAAATTCATTTTCTTGTGGCGTTTCGAGAGAGACTGCGTCCATACAATGTCTGCGACAAATGTTACGAGCATCCAGCCAGTCCACCTCGAGACTTCTAGTTGGTTGATGTTCCCAACTGAAGAAGTATGAATGTGCTACACCTCTGGCATCTCTGTAGGTAGCATGTCGTACTCCTGAAACAAATTAATTTCAGTTTTCTAAGTTTCAATTACAATTATATTTTTATGAACCGTTTCATAGTTTTGAAAAAGCACTTACTGTTTGCACAACTACGTGGATCAGGAAGAGCGAGTCGACGTTGAGCGTGGACTGCGACGCCAACGAAAAGTAACATCAACCATATCGTCCTCATCGCTATAATTCTTAAACATGAAAAAGAAACAAGTTGACTTTCATTTCGAACGTAATTACTAAATATTGTTCTTAACTTTAAAAACGTACAGTCGATTGCAACGTGAAATATTTCTAAAGTTGGAAAAATTATCTTTAGTACACGAGAATTTGTTAATTACTTTTTAATCTCTTAGAGAGGAAACGCATTCACGTTTTAAATGAAATAAGGAAACCATTTTCCGTTGTAAATGATTATCAGGATAGAGGTATCTTGAGAACGAATCTTTGTCCAGGGTGAAAGGAGACTTTGAGTGAATTACGATTTGAGAAAGAGAAGAGAGGGATCCTATTAAGATGATTCTCTCGAGTCGACGACCAGGAAAAATGTGAGGGGATTTTGCAACAGGTCTTCGTTTTTTTGTAACGTGCCGCCAACTTTCCTCGGAGCTCCATAGGCTTACAACTTTCTAAATCAGCTCCACGTTACCAGTAGATGATATTCACAATTAATGGCTAAAGAATGCTTCTGAATATAAATCATAATTACGTTACGACTACAATTATCTGAGTAGTATTCTGTAGCACAAGAGAGTAAAGATGTAAGAAAATGAAAGTACAACATAAAATAGTACGTTGCACCGAACGATTGGGTAATATTACATGAAATAGTCAGAGAGTAAAATAATGATTTAAAGCAAATTATAAATGTGGAATATTAGGATGTGTTGTTTAATTATTCAAGTGAAACGAGTTTCTACGATACAATGTATTAACAATACTTTATCCTGTTCGCGTTCAATTCCTAAACCGAATAACAATGATTCTAGTTTAAAATTCCACGCTGTTACAGAGTTAATGAAGTCCCACTTTTAATGGCGCTGCTTTCGCTAAAAATTAGTGTCAGCGGTCGTTCACCCGGGTTGAAGAAATGCCGATACCATCCCGGAAGAGGCGAATCAATTATCAAATGATTTAAAAAATCTTCGTTTACAAAACGATTTAAACGCACCGGGGAAGTTCAATATACCATCTCGTGTTATTTGCATGGCATTTCTGCGTTTGGTATAGTACATCATTGATCTAACCATACATAGTAAAGTTGTTTTTCAATTATCGGTTGACGCAACCATCGGCTACGATTCTTGCTGATCGAAGAATCTCTTCCGCATCTAGTATCCACAGAATTAATTGACCGGAATGATGATTATGGCTTTTTACCCGAATCTTCTCGTTTACTCACAGTTTCAAATAAAATGTACGTTTACTTTTTGGTAGAGTATCGGGCGGAAGGAAGATGTTGACGGAATTTGTAATTGGACACACGGCAACCGGATGAGACTTTCGACACAATATTGTTTTAAGTGTCTATGTATTTCGTAACAGATATTATCCGATTGCGGTGGATTGAGAAATTAGAAGTTGCCAATGACACTTTTGCACGCTTACCTGAGATCAGATATTTCTTTACCGAAGTTAAAAGGTACGGAGGAGTTGCCCTTTTTTTGTTTAAAAAATATTTTTATGTTGAACTCATGTATATTATCATTTTTATGTATATTGGTAGCTCATTTTTTGTAAACATTTTCTAGACATGGTACTCGATCATTTGTCCTTATTTGTAGGGTTAAAATCGTATTGGCAAATGAATGAGAAAAAGGGGAGAGATCGTGGCTTTATTTCGTATCCGTGTATGTGCTCATGAAACCGTTATCTGGCCGGCTTTATATCGTCCGGTTAGGCACTTGACTGTGGGTTCTACGTGTTCCTTAACGGCTCCCTGTCTGTATGCGTATTCGGGGCGAGTACAACGATACAAAAAGAAGGCAGGTGTGTGCCGATGCGTTCAATGAAAATAAATGTCGGTACCGGTTCATTTTTGACTTTTACTCGATTCGGATTGATCAAGGATCAATTACGTCATCCGTGTCCTATTTTTATCGACGTCTCGTGTGCGCTCTCCGAAGACGTTTCTATTACACGCAAACCCATCGGCAATGTTCAGTGTCAATACTATACATTAAATGAAAATGCCGAAGACATTGTCATATGGGTGTTCGTGAATATTTTCACCGTTGAATATCACAGTTAATGAGTGCAAAGGTATCTCATTATTTATGCAAATGTGTGACCGATGACATGTGGGTCAGTAGTGGCACCTGTTGCTTCGTTTAAATCGGATACATCTTTTTAACACTAGAACTACCAACCAGTATTTTTACTGGTTTCGGGTTTGACATTTTATGTCATAAAATTTTGTGGCCGAGCTTTGGTCGAAATATCTGTCATGTGTTATTGAGCTAATGAATGGTTGTATATGTTAGATTATGCTGCAATATTTATTTATTTATTTATTTGTCTACTTCATTTTCAATTCTAAAGGAAGTATGCATTTAATGTTGGTATTTATAGTGTTAAGCAAGTAGGCGATACTATTTTCAGGTGTACGCTGTTAAAAGGCAAAAAGTGTTAAGGAAGTTCCAACAATGAAAATGTGGCAATGGGAAGTGGCTGTAACCTAATAGTTGTGAGGTTCGGGGAACCTCGTCAATTTACAGTTCGATTTTCTAACAGGAATTAAACGTTTAGTATGGGGAAACGCATAATCTTTTATTCAAAACTTTTGCTTGGATGTCGTGACGCGTTTAACGAGGAACAGAGTTTCTCTCTTTACCAAGCATTTTCCAAATGACGATCGGAGGGGAAAATCGGGTTTGATTTTTTCTCCTTTTGCGGAGGAGATCCCATGAATTCTCGAGCGAAGTAATTCTTCACGTAAGTCTCAAGTTGCATCGTTGCGTACACGTGTGCCGATATTACGCAAGGAAAGTACCTTAGCGAAGATAAATCCCGTCACCTCTCGCGAATCGGAGAGAAAGTGAACTATCTTCAAAACAATCGTGTTCACCTAAAAAAAAACTTAAATCCGAAGAAAATAGCTGATTCTATAACAGCGTAAAATTTGTCCGAAGACAAATAAAACTCTACGTTTACTTTTGGTTCTCTAATAATCTAATTAAAAATACTAATAATCTAATTAAAAAAGTTCAGTATTGTGTTCAACTCAGTATTACTTTATTAAAGACTTGACAGAGGTGCCAATTAATTAATGTTTGTTTGGAAAAGCGAAGGACGAAATAGTTCTCATAAGCTTAGTGAAAATTTCGGAAACCATCGTAAACAATGCGTGTACATGAAAAAACGACGAAATATTTAATTAGGCAGAACTTATTAAGTAAAGGTAACTGGGAATAAGTCGTTAATTAAGGAGATGTTAATTGCGAAGTCTTTTGTTTGCTGAACAAAGATTCCATGGTTTGGTGCTGAAATCACGCGGTAATCTAAGCAAACAATATCGTACGAAACTTTAATGAACATTAAGGGTCAGCGTAATTTAAGTAAAAGGTTTGAAAAACTAATTATTAGTTACTACAACCAAATCCAACCTTCCAAAATGTTAATTGAACGATTTTTATTTATCTCCGAATAACACATAACAATTGTGTAGTTAATATTATAACAAATATTTTATATAAAGATTTACGAATGAAAACTATAATTTTTCCGACTGAAAAATCATATTTTTCGTGGTAGAAACATTTTTGTCGAAGGGTAAAAGGTGACTGAAATTTTGTAATGGCGGAACGCGCCATCGAGTACTAGGTAACGCGCCAAAATGCCTCTAGGAAAAGGATGGCCGAAGAGAAAGCTCCGTAGACCCTGTGCGGGTCATGCGACCCGACCGTGCATTCACGAGGTCGTCGCTTTCGATTTCTCCGGGTGCACTTACCTAGAAGAGCTTCTTCTGTGTCGTCAATGATCTTGAATCCTCAGTGATTTCCCGCTTAATGCAATAGCGCTCGATCGGTTATAAAAAACGAAAGAACGCAAAACACCTCTTTCGTTGTTCCCTGTTAGCCGATTTTCGATTGATCCAATGTAAAACGTAAGCTCGTCCAAGACTTGTCGATCGCGACGAGAAAGAAGAATGAACTGTGGTATACGAGCAAGCAACCGGTATATAGCCGGCCCACATTCCCTTCTGGCTCGAGTAACCCAGATTCTTCCCACCCAAGTGTCTGGAGAACATCTTCGGGGGCCTGAAAGGGGCCCTGGATAATTCCCATCTTGCCCCGGCACCTCTCACTGGTCACTTCCCTCACCCGTTGCCTTCGAGCTTCCCCGAAGTCATCATCTTTCGGAGCTAGAATTCGTTTTTCTCGTATTGGTATCCATCACTGTAATTGATTCTCCTAAAGGAATTATTCTTCCGTTGACTAGCGATGGGCATCTATGACCGCGTGGGCACGCACGACCGGGCAAGTCGCCTACACATGCAGCTATTCATGTGTGGGAAACTTTTCAGTTTGAAAATTACAATTTATCAAATTTCTAAATTTTCAACTACTCAAATTCTCATGACTCCAAATCCTTTAATTCTCTAAAGGCCAAAGTACTAATCCTCGAAATTACACATTTCCATACTCTTAAGACATTTAGCGGGAACATAATCTGACTATCACATTGGCAAAGCTTTGATTCATGCTGTTCAAAACGTAACGCAAAAACGTTCTCGAAGGAAAGTATGAAATATAACGGATTATCATGTGAAATACGATTTATTGATACAAAAAGGTATATATGGCATTATGCTATTTCTTGTAGCACCATCGTTCTTGATAAATAAAAAATGTCCATTAATTCAAAATCAAATTACATTTTATTTCAAATTACTAATATTTTAAACTAATAATTTAAAATAAAATATAATCCAATTTTAAATTATATCTTTTTGTATTTATCGTTTAATCAATAAATCCCTTCTAAAATTATAGATAGATATTTTGAACATCAAATCTATTGGAACCCATGCACCATAAAAACCTATCCCTTCATTCTTCTTCTTGAATACATTTTTCTACTAATTCTCTTAAATTAGGATTCTCCATGGCAGCTGCTATCCTTTCCTTATCATTTATCTGCTTATTTACTGAAATATACAATATTTATTTAATAAGCTTCAATTCATTTGTAATAAACTACACTTACTTTCTTGCTCTGTTGAGTGTGCTCCTTGCTTAATGTATATATCTAATTTAAACATAGCCACTAAATGACGCTCTAATTTTACCCTAATACAAAGACCTATCAATGTAGCCAAGGAGCAGTGCGGTACAGTTGGATTAAACTCTATATGTATCACGGATACTCCTTTTGGAGTGTGCTTTGAAATTTCAACGCAATCTTCATATACGACATCCAGTTGTTCTAACGTTTGTGGTTTTTCAGGATCCTTGATCGTTCTTAATAGATCTATGATAATTTTAACCTTTGTAAGCCTATGTATGTAATTAATTCAATATAAAATATTAATGTTATTGAACAAATTCTTAGTTAATCTGTTAGTTGATGAAATGTTATTACTAATTGTCAATTAATTGTCAAATCAATAGTATAATATCTGATATGATTTTAATTAATTACATCAAAGTATAGAAAGTATTAATTAGATGATTTCAAATCATTTTACGGTATGAACTTGCCATAAACAGATTCCTTAAGCTCGATATCCGATTGTGAGGCGAGAGTGTTGTCTCTAACATCTGAGCAGCTTTCTGTAACCTCCATTTCGTCGCCTGTTGGCAAACCATCTTTTATCCTCCCCCCAATTGATATTTTTCGAAAAAATGACAACATGCTTGCCCCGTACCCCCCTGCCACTTATTATGATCAATGATACATCATTAAGATTTGTTTATATTATTGGCTAACAAGTGCAATCATCCTAACCTCTTTACGAAGACGAAAAATACATATAAATTACGTCATCATGGCGCGAAAATTCAAATACTGATTAATAACTTCCTAGTGTAACTATTTTTATTAAAATAAGAAGCCGGACAGGCTTATTCACTTATTATAATAATTATTAAACATCGAATAAATATTTTGTGACTAAATAAACGTACGACTTTCGAAATATTCTGTGGCATCGTAAAGTGGCGGCAAATTTAAAAGATTTATTATCGTTTTGTGCGCTATCTATTAGCATTTGAAACAACTAGAACTAGTAACCGTCTCTCGTTCTCGACATTCAATTTAGTTTCAAATAATGACAATAATTGTTGACAATAAATCATAGATAAAATATATATTACGCAGTATTAAGATTGCAGTATTTAATCCGAATGATAAGTATGCAAATAACACCTTCGATCAAAGAGAAAAAATTATTACAGGTAACTAAAATTTATTATCTGCTTTACGAAGAACATCAAAATAATTTGTTGGTTTTTTAATTAGTACCTGGAATAGGTTATAACTATAACTTGCCAAAAGTGGAATGATTCAAATTCAAGATTGGACCTATAGTAATAACTTATTTATTTTCACCTATGTAAGGGTACACATAAATTAAGCACATACAAATGATTGTTAATTTATACACGTAAAATTATGAAATTTATGTATCGCAAGTATTTCTATGTATAAATCACTCATAAATTATCATCAAAAATTTCCATACATTATATTTTAATATGTTTCAGGTAGATTTGCACAGAAAAGAAATTTCACTTTTTCATTAATTCATGCGTTTCATTCAGTTCCGATTTTATTAATAATGCAACAAGCTACCATATATATATTCAGTGAGTCTTCTATTTTCTATAAAAATAATCAGAATCTGAAAAAAGAATTTTTGTCACCCATAAAAACGAAAATCATTTTACAGATGGCGGCAGAATTATGGCGGCCAAAATTTAAATAGAACATTACTAAAGATGTGTGAGTAGTTGGAATTACGAACTCAGATCGATCGGATTCGAAGACGTTGTCAGAATAAAATGGAATCCTGAAACTTTTGGAATTTTTAAAGATGAATATTATCTTATCGTGCGCTATATTGTTACGCGTTATATCGCCATTCATATTATGTCTTAGGTTTTCCCTGACCTCGTCGGATTATTCCCGAGTTACACTAAAAATTCGGGTATCCGACTTATTCCTTATCCTACAAACTGGTGATCACTTTCGAAACCAGTTCAATGATCTCCGTGCAAGATCGCTCAAGGTCATCAAGACTATTCGAATATAAAATGATATTCGAAAATAGGGTACTCAAAAGGTAAACCAAAATTATAACACTGTTACAACATTGTATGATCTTGCATAGTAATATTGAAGTTTCTACTGTTATATAATCCAAATAGTATCTACATATGATGTTCCTAACAGGTTTCCTGCGCTTACAAATCCACCGATTATGATAATAATTTAAATTCAAGAAACGAAGGTCAATAATCAAGTATTCACAATTCCAAAAAGCTTCAGTAAATTTTTTATCACAATTCGTCTGGTCTTATTGACCTTTGACTTTATCAACTTTCGGAATAAAAGTCTGATACTTTTAATCGTAAATGTCTCTGAAGAAGCATTGAAAGCTATCTATCTCAATCGCGTTGCCCCAGTGATATTTTTCCTTGAACAACAAATGTGGCACCTAACATTACGTAACAGATTAAACATTTTTTAAACATTCTTATTTGCTGGAAAAACACGTTTGACCGACTGGATAATATTGCAGCACTTTCCAACCCTTGCTTAACTTCAGTCCTGAGCGATAGTACTTTGTACGCAGCACTCCGCAGCTTCGTAAGGAATTGCGAAATGTTTATCTTATTTATCTAACTACTGTTAAACAACAAATTCTTCTCGATAAGCAAAGTCTCTTATTACCGCGTTTTCGACTTATCTTTCATCTTGAGACAACGCTAAACGTTCGGCCAGGAAACAGGAGGAGCATGAAACGAAGAAAGTTCATAGTACAAAGATCACGACCCTGCTGCAAACCTAAAACAAATAACAAATGATCCAATTTGTGTCGGGAGTAAGAGTCGTCTTGGGTGTTGCATCTTGCGCACGCCCCGTTCCGCAGCGAGAGCAGGGACAGACAACAGTGTCGCCGGTAGGAATACTGGCAAATTCGTGGAAGCTAACGGCGATCACGTCCAGGCCCTCCGTGAAACTGATAAACGCATTCATTCTGGCCCCGGCGAATGAGGTTTTAAGGTGAGAGAACGGTGCAACGCGAGCGAAGAATGCGAAAGAAAGCTTTCTAGAGGACCTGCCTGATTTTCTGTTTAATCTACCGACTTACTCTATCACAGACAACGAAACTTTAACGCGTTATGTATTCACCACGTCGCAACAGCGAACGCTAGTATTCCATCTCCTCCGCCAATTCCGACTCCGCTGATTTTGATGAAGCTTAGAACGCATCTCTATATGCAGGAGAGAGCTGCCGCCGTCCCTGAACAACTGGAGCCGAGGTGATTGTGCAACGATATAATCTTCCTTCTTGAAGCTCCATGGTGAGTGCAATGGAATTGCTTTTTTCATTTCGCGCAAGATATATCTGCGGCACTGCAATTGCCCATACAGAAGAATTGGCACATACTTTATTTAAATGAAGCATTTACATCTGCATCACACATTCTACATATTACATTACATTGTACTGATTACACAGCATACATATTGCATATACAGATATTTACAATGGATCAGGAAAGTATTGCCATACTTTGTTTTCTTGCAATTGCTTTATTTGAATAAACCAAATGTATCATTGAATAATATTACATTGCATTGCTTATTGATCTATCATAACATGCACATGTACAGCCTAATATAATATTGTAACGTAATAATGTATAATTAGTCTAGTCACGACCTAACTCAACCCCGATTTAACTTCACTGCTGCCCAACCTGACCTTCAACCTGAAATAACCGGAATTAACTTAACCATAACTGTATGCAATTGTATGATACAATATTATACTATAACAACTGCACTGCTAAGCTTTAAATAATTTAGTACATGTATCTTATATTTTTAGATATTAAATCATGAGTTAAACGATTCACTGTGACAATTGCACCAGAGTGACCAAGAAGAGAAAAGTAATTGCAAAAAAGCCAGGCACAGGGTAAAGAATAAATACATAGAATAGACAAGTTTTAAATATTTGTTAGTGCTTGAAATCTTTCACAATGGAACGCGGAGTAACTGTATATAGCTAAAGATATTCGGGAGAAAGTACAAGCAGTCGAGTTGACAAGATAGACATCGAAGATTCGGAACAGTGTTAATTAATACGGTAGCTTTATTTGCGTGAAAGTTTATAGCATATCGATACAAGAAGCACAACATCATTCAGTTGTTAAAAAATTCGTGGATTAGCTTATCGCAAACCGATTGATATAAACGCAATGCGCTTAAGAGCTCAACGCCATTAAAGCAAGCCACCGTCTTTTGGATTATGTTCGATCCAAAAACGAAATGTAAATAGAAAGTATTTTAAATGCCATTGTTGTCGTTCGATAGATTTTGGTTCTTCCTTTCGTTGAACGGGATATTTACTCTACTTTCTATTTGTCCCTGCAATTAGTAAGCGTGGTTTTCGTAAAGTGATGTAACATGATACGTCTCGCACGTGCTAAAAGTAATCGTTAACCTTGTTGTCAACGAGATAGTAAAGTGAAATTGTATCGTTCGAGATCGTTCATGACCTTGAAAATTCGGAATAATTGTGAAGGTATGTGCAGTCGGGAACCGTCTCAACTGTCTTTGAATTCAAATGAGACTTTCGACCGCTTTCTGAGTCGCGTGACTCATTCCGCATAAATAGAGAATACTAGCACGGATTAATTCAAAAAGATCAAGGTCTTCAATTGAGTTAAGGTGAACATTTAAATTCCACTTGAGATGTCAAATTGAAAAAATTATTAAGGAATTTCTTGGTCACTCTATCGGTAAAAAAGTAATCTTATCGTTACATAAATTATACTTTACGGGAGGTATATGACGAGCTGATAAGAGTTATCTGTCTGAGTACATCGCCAGATCGTTTTCCTTTATACAAATGTCGAAATTTGTCAGTATACCTTAAATTGCGGTAACATATTATCACGAGTCTGTAGACATTATTTATATAAGTCTTTTGCTTATATTGGTTTTTGGTAAATTTCATTTAAGGTACTTTACGTTTCTTTCAAGGAAGGATATTAAAAATTTACATTATTATTTTTTATCTATCTCTAATTTGAAAACAAACTTGTTCCACAACTATACACAAGTGCATAACTAAGTGAACTATTACGTACATATCTTTAATATACCGTGTTTAAGTTGATTTCTTAATTACTTATAATTTATTGCCAATTCCAACTATTCTTTCTCAGGCGTGTTATCAACCGAGAATTCCAATTATAGCATTCCTTGCATGGTTTCAGTTGAGAAAACTTAATTGCAGTAAAATGTCAGATGTCGCCCCAATTACATTCTTATGGAAATGAGTTTAACGACATCATTAAAAAAAAAAAAATCATTTAACAATCGGAAACACAAATTAGTTTTCTATAAGCATTTTGTTTCACAATATTTCGTTGTAACAATACAATCCCGAACATTATATATATTACATTATGTACAAAGAACCTCCTATTTTCGTCCTGCCGGGCGTCGCTGTCCTCATTATTCTATCTCCCATTTACCAGCGCGCGTGTGCGAGGATTCCATCGCGATTCAATGTGATTCGATCCCAAATTCGATTAACAGGTGTTCAAAGTAATCGAAATTTGGGTGAGTTGCATAACTTCGGTCGATCGATATTCTGACCGCAACTACTGTGCGAGATAATCATAAAACGGCGACTTCTCAGTTCAGGTAGCTCAAGTTTACTTTTCCAAAATCTTATTATATAACACATAGCACGTACGACCACATGTGTCACGCGTTGACAGAATTTCGCAAGTAGTGATAGGACTGATGCCGATACGCGTTCGTAATACTCGTTCATATCGGTACTTATATAGAACTGTCAAACAAGTATCGATTCATTGGTAGAATCATTGAACGAGTATCGATACCTTCGTAGAAGTATCAAACATGTATCGATATTTTCGTAAGTGTCGAGTAGGTTGTGATACTATCTGCAATTTCGATACCACGTGTGAAATTCGCAAACATATCGATAGTATCGATACAGTATCAATCCCAACAATAGTCGCGAATATATCGTCTTTCGGTCACTATATACGTGCGCGTTACGACTGCTTGCAGAGTAATACGCATGCGCACAACGAGTTTCTTCTAAATCACTGAACGAATTACCGGCACTATCGGGTAACTGATTGAACCGAAGGTAAAGACAGGATCTGGCCGGCGGAAATGATGCCTCAGGCACGTTTGTGGAACGCTGTTATCGGGAGCAGCCGGCTTAGGACGTGGGAACAACTAACTGCCACCGCGGGGACAGGGGCGTCAGGAGATAGAGCATCCGCACGTTTGACGGCTACACAGCCGGTAGTCCAGCGGACGGCTGTCGACAGAACACTCCGTCGTGGTATGGCGAGCAACGCACCCGGAAGGAAAGTCCTCACCGAGGACAATGTCTTCACGAACTTACGGAAAATGGAATATGCGGTGCGCGGGCCCCTTCTCTTGCGCGCCTTGGAGATCGAGAAGGAACTCCAGAAGGTAAGGGAATCCCACGGAGAATTAATTAACCAGCAGTGGCGGGTAAAAGTCATTGCACCCTTTCGATCGCCGTGAGACAACTGAAATAGCCATCGTGTCATAACGATAATCGAATACTTCCGTTGAAATTAATCGATATTTAAATGGACGTGTAAATGGAATGTTAAAGTGCACTAATTCTGTGCACTTTAACAAGTTTATTGCAAGGAGAACGCGAATGACAGTTGTATTTTTGGAACAGACGCGATGACATATGCAAACTGGTTTGTATCAACTTGCATATGGTATACATGGCGTCAATATAATTAGGAATCAGATGACAACAAACGACCTAATTGTTAGAAACATCATGTACGATGCTTTTTTGTAGGAAAAATTAGTGTGCAAGTTAAGGTTATGTCTCATAATATCTTGAAATGCATAAATGAGGAAAAACAGATTGGTAACACACAACGATTAATCTTCTGTCATAATTTCACTGTGATCCAGGAGGAGATATTTTCATCTGTTATCGTTTTATCACAATTGCAGATAGCATTGGATTTAGTAATTTACACGTACAAAAAAACAAGTTGAAGGTTTTTTATCATATGTTATCGTTCCACTTTTTTAAGTATTCATGGTTTGATAATATTATTAGACAAATAATTAAATGGTTGTTTTTAGCAGATCTTAAAGAAAATTATTCGATGCAAGTTTGATTGATTATAATGGATGATGGCGTTGAAACCACCTGTCGCGAAGGTGTACACAACTAAAAATAGGGTATCAATTGGCAAGTCAATTGATGCAAATCGACCTTGGATCCTGAAATATCGCAAAGTGATTACTATTTTCTAAAAAAGGTCCTTCATTTTTGTATATTGCGAGTGGGCGATGCAACGCGTGGGCGATATAATGCATAACTGTTGCAACGCATAGGCGATATAACACGTGACTAGTACAACGCGCAGGCGATATAACGCATAACTATAGCAACACGTAGGCGATATAACGCGTAATTAATGTAATTAGGCAGTACAACGTGTGGCTACTACAATGCGTAGGCGATACAACGAATGGTTGATATCACATGATAAATCGATCGAACGGAATTCAACAAAGATTTAGTCAAGTGGTTGCATCAACTTGTTCGATCGATAACGATAGCCGCTTAAGTGATCTGTTGTCCTCTCATGGAATTCAACACCATAAACAATGGAAAAAAACACGATGCAAACTTACAATGTCCTTCATACATTATTATGACACATGAGTAGTTACGTGTACACGTGAACGTATGAATTACATTTATCTAAATGGTCGCACATACAAAGCCAATGTTTACTATCATGTAACAGATTATTTCATTTAGTCATTGTATAAATATATTTAACCATGACATGCATTAAAATTGGAAATTAAAGCATTCGAAATCTTTTAAGAATAATAAATAGATATCGTTGGAAAGTATAATGCAAATTATTGTAACAGTTTAAATAATTTTACGAATAACAAGTATTGTAATGATTTCGTACCAAGTACAGATGTGTTGTATTTTTATATCTAGAAAGTTTGATAATAGTTGATAACGGTTGCAAACGGAAATGATATCGCGATAACACATTTGGGAAGCATATGGTACGTGACTTTCGGTAAACTGTTACGAGCGTTGTATTAAATTATCACGTGATACACAATGAGTCATAGAGGTAGGAACACTACCAATGATACTTAATGCGTTCGCACAAGTACAAACGAAACAGACACCCGTAAATCAATATTTTTTATAGCATCATTTTACATAATTAATACAGTTTTACTTTCTTTACGCATCACTTATTATTATTCATTGTACTCGTGTAATGAATTATGCTGCGTTGTGTAACCTTTTTTTTTCTTAATGTTAATACCATTCACTGAAATGACCAAGTATGCAATATGCGGTTAAGAATTTTTTTGTCCTCGCGAGGAAGAATAACGAATGAGTTTTAAATTGTGGGTTTGTTTTACTTCGATTTCGTAATCGCAAGAGGAAATATTTAGCTTTGAAATCTTGAAGGTTTATTTTTCAAGATGCTTTTTGAGCGGTGATTCATTTGCGAGTAGTATAAATAATTTAAAAATTCTTTTGAAAAAGAAGACAAAATGAAACCTAAAATTTGAAGATTAAAAAGAGAATGTAGTATAACTTATCCGATCTTAACTCTGAAAATATGTTAATAGGGAAGTGAATTTTGCACGCATCCGATATTTCGCTCACAATACGGTATTACCACGCTCTGCGCACATACTAAAAATATCCTATAATAAAAGCCAAGGAATTCTTGGTATCATTAAAACAAGGTTCATAGAATATTCGTATACAATATAAAACAAAATATTTAAAAAAGTAATGTTTACGCCCTTTAAAAAAATCATTTGTAAAAATATTTTTAAAGAATAATTGAAAGTTATAATTGGAAGAGAACATTAGTTATTAATTGAATTGTTATTATTTAAGGGAGCCAAAAAACCGTTCAAGGAAGTGATAAAGGCCAATGTGGGAGATGCACATGCTATGGGTCAGAGACCAATAACTTTCCTGAGACAAGTGTTGACATTAACGGTGTCGCCGAATCTCCTGGATGATCCCACTTATCCCGAGGATACGAAGCAACGGGCCAGAGAACTACTGTGTGGTTGTAAAGGAGGTAGCGTCGGCTCGTACTCGGAATCAGCTGGAATCGAGATTATACGCAGACACGTGGCCGAATACATCCAGAATCGTGATGAAATTCCTTCTGATTACCGTAACATCATCCTCTCGAATGGAGCTTCGGATGGAATCAAAGTGTGCAAATTCTTTCTCTTATATCTTTTGATTTTTAATAGTAGCATTTTGCTATAACATACATTTATGAAAAGTCGCTAAAGCAATTATCGAAAAACCTACATCTTTAGCAATTTTGTTTTGTTGCAGTCCGTCTTGAAGTTGTTTAACGAACATCTAGATGGAAAACCGTCAGGTGTGATGATTCCTATTCCACAATACCCTCTATATTCTGCTACACTGGCAGAATTTGGGCTGGCCCAGATAGGATACTACTTGAACGAGGAGAACAAATGGAGTCTTGATATCCCCGAGTTAGATAGAGCATTGAACGAGGCAAAAAGACACAGTAATCCTCGAGTATTGGTCGTAATAAATCCCGGTAATCCGACAGGCCAGGTTCTCACGCGTCCTAACATAGAAGACGTTATTCGGTTTGCTCATAAGAATCATCTGTTCTTACTGGCGGATGAAGTCTATCAAGATAATGTGTATGACAAGGACAGTGCCTTCCATTCGTTCAAGAAAGTAATGACTGAAATGGGAGAGCCATATTCTCAAATGGAGTTAGCTTCCTACATGTCTGTTTCTAAAGGTATATTCTACTTAGATCACTTGGGATTTTAAATCTTTTATATACCGTCAACCATTTGTAGAAATGATCATTTTTCTGACACACTCATTTAGACTTAATTAGTCCTTCAGAGCGTTTAAACAAAAATGTATTTATTTCTTAATATTACAGGTTACATGGGAGAGTGTGGAATCCGTGGCGGGTACGCGGAGATCATCAACATGGATCCTAAAGTTATGGCAATTTTATTGAAATCGATCTCAGCAACGTTGTGTCCAACTGTTCTCGGTCAGATTGTAATGGATGTTGTAGTAAATCCGCCAAAACCGAATGAACCCTCCTACGAAGTATTCGCGAAGGAAAAAAAACAGACACTACATTCATTGGCAGAAAGGTCACGACTGGTGGTCGATACATTGAACAGCATTCCAGGTTTTAAGGTATATTCCGGGTTGTGCGATTTTTGCGTCATAGAAGATGCAGAGTTGGTAGATTCTTATTTTTTTCATTTCCTTATAGGTGAATCCAGCCATGGGCGCTATGTACGTATTCCCGCGAATCGATCTGCCCAAGAAAGCCATAGAGGCGGCAAAAGCAAAAGGTCAAGAACCCGATGTGTTCTATGCCTTTAATCTGTTGGAGACTACTGGAATATGTGTGATACCTGGCTCTGGATTTGGCCAGAAACCGGGAACCTACCACTTCAGAACCACAATCTTGCCACAGAAAGAAAAGATAAAAACGATGCTTGAGAGTCTGAAACAGTTTCACTTAAGATTCCTGGAAGAGTACAAATAATGATAAAATTTTCACATTGTTGCATTTTACGTCTTTGAAGTGCCAGGACCAAAATGTGCAGATTATTTATATTACAAAAAACAGTATTATATTCGCACGAAAGTTATTGAAAATCCACTTAAAAGCATCAGGAACGAATATCAAATTTTACATTTCACAATGTACGCAAGTTTAAAAAAAAATAATTTATAGATCAAAGTACACCAAGTTGTTTGCACAAGTTTTGGCACGGAAAGGAAAGAGATCTTTTTGAGTGCATTATTTACACGGTTCATCGAATATTTGTAAATAGTATAAATTTATAATTATGTTAAGTAATCGAGTGACATACTAATTGATGAAGTTTTTTTCAGAATGTATGGTGGGTGTTTGTGCGTGTGTCTCGTAGTAAATTGTGATAGTAACAACTGTAATTATGTTTTTATAATACTCACAGCGGTGTTCTCAGTCAGGATAAATCGATAACGGAGCATATAATTTCCTTGTGTTACGAGCACTTTATGTAACAAAACATGTAGGCAAATCAAAAAAAAAAATTAGTGTTTATATTATACACAAATCATGTATATGCGATGAAATTCACCCACCAGAATATTCAAGTATTTAACATTTGTCTGAGATCCTCATTAACTGATTTAATATTTCAGGAAAGTTTCAAATGAGACTAGAAACAAATTATTCAAATATCCTATATCCATATAAAGTGACAATATGATCAGTTGTATACCCTTTTTAAGACCGTACCGTTTTTATGCGCATGCGTTGAAATAATTCTGACCTTAAGAAGAAAGTTCACTACGATTTAAAAAAAAAGAACAGCGAAAAAAACTAAATTTTAACAGAAACGTGAGTGAGAAAACGAACCACTGTATTAAATCAATTCATTAAAAAGTATTTTTTTGGGAGCTTCTGTTAACAAGAACTCTATGTGTTATTTATTACATTCCTATGTCGGAACTGTATATAACATTTTTACAGCACTTCAATCTAACTACACATTTTTACAAACAGTGCTACTAAGATGCACGAATTATTCTATAAATCGCTGGCGAGTCTCTCAACCTCCTCCGCAAAGAATCTCATATCAGCTTCAGTCAGTCCAGAGTTTTGCAGAACCAGCCTAAAGAAGTTAGGCAGTTCACGTAGCGGTTGATAAGTGATTAACATCGATCCCTTCTTCACCATACGCTCCTTTACAGTTGGCCCAGTTTTCTGGAGAACTTTCGACAACTCCTCACCCTGTAAGTGACGCTTTGAAAGTGGCACGTACCAGAAGCACACGTTTGTACATTCAGGTTCAATGATCAACTTGAAGCCGTCTCTGTGTCTTATGTATTCTGTGAAGTACCGTGCTAACTCGAAGACATGGTCAACGTGCTTTTCAAGGCCTCGAGTACCTTTAGCTTTCCACATGAACCAGAATTTTAAGACGTCTGCCCTACGACCACACTGCACGTGCTTGTCACCGGTGTCGAAGGAGGCGTCATAAAATTTGTCTGACTGGAAGAGGTAACTAGCTTTCAGACCATGTGCAGCCTGTAGAAGACCTTCGTGACGCAATAACAGCGTAGAGCATTGTTGCGGTGCGGCCAATAACTTATGAGGATTCCAGGTAACAGAATCAGCTAACTCAATACCATCTAAGAGATATCTATGCTTTCTAGACATTAACGCTCCACCTCCCCAAGCTGCGTCAACATGAAACCATAGATTGTATTTTTTGCAGCAGGTGGCTATATCTCGCAGCGGATCATAAGCCCCTAAAACGGTTGTTCCTGCTGTGGCAGAGACCATAAGTGGAATTGCATTTTCATCGAGGGCTTTTCTGATTTGAGCTTCCAGGTCTGATATACACATTTTTCCTCTGTCATCTGTTTTCACTTCGTAAACGTTGTTGGTACCTATACCTAGAAACGCACTAAGTTTCTTCACTGAATAATGGGCGTCCCTGGACGTGAAGACTATTAATCTGCCACCACCGCACAGGCCTAGCTCCTTTAGATGAGGACATCTGTAAATTATTACAGTTGTAGAAAGTGTCGATTCACCGTGTTACTTGACAAATTTATTGCCATTTATTA
Source organism: Coelioxys conoideus (assembly GCA_947623535.1). Taxonomy (NCBI): domain Eukaryota; kingdom Metazoa; phylum Arthropoda; class Insecta; order Hymenoptera; family Megachilidae; genus Coelioxys; species Coelioxys conoideus. The sequence goes on along the minus strand of OX392451.1, from coordinate 2,686,974 downwards.
TACCTGTATTGGCGTGCTAGATTGATAGCGTAACCATTAGCGATTGAACCGCCTGGACAAAATATGCCGTCGCCTTTGCCATCTTTCCAACCGATGATTTTCCTCATTTCACACAATAATTCTTCCTCCATCAAGGAGAACACTGGAGACACTTCGTATGTATAAACTGAAGGGTTCAATGCATCCGTTAACCACTGTCCCAAGAGACCATAAGGATCCACGCTGGAGTACAGTTGATTGACGAATCTAGGATGCCCCGTTTTCACACTGTACTTGATCACGTTTCGAGCAAGGGAGAGAAGTTCCTTATGAGACACTCCTTGATCAGAGAGTTTCAAGTCGACAGCTGAATGAAGTGCAGCTGGTTCCATCCACTCCACCACTTGATTCTCTCTTGAGGTTCCCTGAGAAAACATACAAGGTAATTTTATATCTTTAGACAATCATAATGATGAAATTCTTTCATTAAAGTGAACATATATTCTATTTCTGTTATAGTGCCGTTTCAACGTGATTAAAGCCTTTCACACACTTTCTCATCTCATTTAACGAAATTTCATGTAAGGTAATTACAAACCAGTTAAAATTTCATAAAAAATCTTCAACTCCAGTAATAAACACTTTTTTCAGAATCGTTGGAACAAAGTATTAAGTTTGTTATACTTTCATAAATCAAATCAGGACAATCTACACTTCAAAGTATTTCACCTTGAAATTTTCTACAGATAGGTAAAGAAATTATACTTCTTTTTTTTCTGTGGTACAACCTGTAAGGAAATTAGATTGGACTCAATTGCAACGTAACTCTTTGTCCATGAAATGATGGAGTGGCTCGTTAATGACTGCAAAAAGCGTGCATAACGAACGCTTGAATCATGTTTTGATGCCTAGGAGGAAAAGGAAATCGAATTTTTAGTAGATAGATGAAATTACTAGTTAGTGAAGGTATTTCGTGGAAACAGTGGAATTTGCATTCTGCTTTTACTTGACACTGATTATACATTTCAGAAGCATTTTGTATCAAACACATTCGAGTAAAAAAAGATCGCAATTATATTTTTCATTATATTAGCGCTACTAATTTACCATTAATTTGTACTTAAATTGGTCATCTAAATATAAAATATGACGTAATATAGAAAGTTCAGTGACGTTAACAGTTAAAGAAACAAGAGAGTATCTTTATCCTTAACAGGAAAATGAAACATACTTCTGAGCAATTCGCGTCACTAAAGTGCAGTAACAGGATATACTTCAAAGTGGAAATTCCATTGCAACTTTCAAAATGCCATTATTATTAGAGCATGTCAGATGGTAGCCTTCACGATTGAACTTGTTAACGTTTTTACAATATAAGTAACAATACGTTTTTACAATATGTTACAAATTACAATATGTTAGAAAATTGTCAAACGTGAATACGCCAATGACCTATAATTTCAGTATACACATTATGCATAAAACAATATATATAATCAAAAATTGTCTAGAAATGTAGAAGCAAAAAAAGTTTTAAATTGGAGAGTTCTTGTTTATAAAAGACTCTGTAAGTGTTAAGTGTTAATTTGGTTTTCTACACAAGTAATTAATAAACGTACATTTCGTTGCATTATATAAATGTCTTAAATAATTACATGTTTAAATCTTACCTTAAAAATTGCATCTTCCAGAAGCATATCAATGAAGCTCTTCATAAACTTCTCATGGACCTGTCTATCTGGCAAAGTTTTGTAACGGTAATCTTTTTTGACCTTTCCATTGACGATGACACCTGAATGACCATTCTGGCATTCGTCTTCATCATCACCAGAGGATGTATGACCAAGATTGATTTGCAGACCGTTGACACAGACTGTCTTTAAACAATTATTTCCGACTTGAGACACTAGCTGTTCACCGGAATCGCTCAAAGAATCCTCATTAGCCGGCATGGTGCGCATCGAAGTTCTCTTCTATCTGGTCCCGGCGTGCTCGTACAGTTTCCTTTATACGTATTAATCTCCGCGGGCCAAGGACAAGACCGTTGCGTGTGAACTACCTTCGGCTCATTTGTTCACTGAGATTTCTCAGTATGCGACTGGTTTTCCTTTCCTGCCTCTTTTCCCTAACGGATATCGACAGCAGAGCCTTGATGAAATTAGGAAACTTCCTTGTGATCGGAAATCTTAAGTGAATTCTGAGACTATGAATCATATCATGCACCGGGGAATTCGTCGTTTAAAATTTTGCATAATCATCGCTGACAATAATCCTTCATTGCATGCAGTTTATTTAAAGTTGTCAAAATACGAGTTTTATAACATGTTATTTTACGTAACAAAATTGTAATAGAATGTAATGCGGAGTTAAACTATTGTGAAGAAAGCAAGTTCTATTGAATTTCTATTTGCCAAAAATTCGATGAAACTTTTGTAAAGACTGAGTTAAATCATTTAATGTACATCATAGTCTACGACATCAACGTATTTTAAATTATATTTAAATTTACTAGCAGTGATACAAGATTATATATCCATTTATAAATTATTTAAAATCTGTACGCCTGTGCTTTACATGCTTTCTTATTTAGAAATTTCTCTGTTAATCGTAATAGCCAATACTGAAACATAAACTCCATTTGTTATTGACATCGTAATGACCTGTATTTCCAATGAAATTGTACATTCTATTACATAATTATATTACGCGTATAAGTTGTACGTGTGTAAACGTAGTTATTAATGATCTCTGAATCCTTAATGTCGTTGATAGAATGAATGACATCGATTTTTCCACGTATTAATTTTTATAAAAACCGCGCGTTAACAAAAGTAAGTTGTACAACAAAATTATGAGAATTTGAATAATCAATAAAATTGTTCACAAGTGAAGTGCAATGTTGAATAAAAAAAATTCATCGATTTACAACGCTAATATTAATAATACAAATTTTATATTTCGAATTTTACGTTTTATTTTATGTAACGTCTGTATTTATTTTCATATTTCAGAAAGTTGCAAAATACGCAGATTATGTAGAATCTCACGTCGTAAAAAAAAGAAAATACTAGAAACATATATGCATAAATGAATATGTATATAGAGAACTACAAGAGTGGGAGAAATCATTCATGTATCGCGTGTACGGTATGAAATATCATTAACATGAATGTATCTTGAATTACAATTAACCAAACAGTACCAAATTTCAGTTACGGATCAACTATCTATAATTATGGATTTAGCTTTACTAACAATTGAAGTAATTAAATACGCTATATGAATTTATTGGCTAAAACCAGAATTTTCAAACATATTTGAATTAACAACCTGTTATCAGGTGTAAAAAAAAAGAATTTTATATTGCATAAGTGAAAGATTTCACAAAATATGTAATCAGTCACAGTGTTAATGAACACCTGTATTCATGATATTTAACAAGTTTCACTCACTGATGTAACTATGCAGGGTCCAAGATAGGCCTGATTTCAAAATATGAACTAATCTGCACAATGCAGTGGAAGGGATATAAGATACATCAAATAAGAAATTTTTTAATTTTGAAATTCCCATATTTCTAGTTATCAAGAGCTACTTGGTAAAGTATTATTACCGTTATTATTAAACCTAAAACACCTGACTCATCACAGACACAAAGACTAGTTACTCCACTGATTTTACTTAATATTTATCTATGCACATGTTTTATATTTGTTATGTAATAATTATTCTGAAATATGAAATTAGTATTTGTCAAACAACCCTAACTTTATACTATCATTATCCGCGCTTTTAACTTATCGCCTGCTGCAAGGTTTGAAAATTCACTAAAAATTGATAACAAAATATAATTTTATAAATTTTAATAGCAGTTTCTTACAGAAATATGTTTCTAGATAAGCATATTTTCTCCTACAGGTGAACTGATAGTCCTTTTAATTAGAAAAATATTTTATATTTTCAGGTACTTAGTGTTTCACGGACGTGTTTAGATGCTTTTCAGTAATCTTTAACATCTTTATTTCTATCGTTTGAACCTGGGTAGCGTAACAATCTTAAAAACAACGTTCAAGCATAACTTTAAAAAATTGTAATTTATATTACAATACCATTGATTAAAAAGCTTCTCGAAGTTTGTTTAAAATAAAAGCTCGGAACTTATCCCAAAATGTTTATAACTGTTACAATTTTTTACAATATATATAAAAATATAGTGCAGTTCATTATAGTAACAATTTTTACAAACATTTTTCATGATTAAAATGGTCCTGATGTCCTTAGATATTATTTTTTTTTTTATAAAAATATATATCGTAATACAAACAGTTAGGTTCATTTGTTATTTTACATTCATTCTCTCACATTATTGCAAAAGTCATTACAGTTTAGTACCAGAATAACAGTCTACTATCGCTTCCCCTGAGATTCAAACATTTACATGTATTTTACTCTAATCATACTACTATCATTTATGCACCAAGAAACATTAGTAAAAAAAAACAATGGTAAGGACACTGTTACATGTATTGATTACACACTTATTAAATTAATGAAATTATTAATGCACAATAATTTCAATTAATTATTTAAAGCTTTTATGAAATCTGCTTTGGAAGACTTTTTTATAAGTCCAATATTTTGTTTTGAATAATGCCATAATTTTCATTGCATTTCTTATCATCTAACGGGACAACAATTCTTATAAAATATTTTATAATAACAGGTTAAAATATATGATAATATAAATCATTCGCTGCTATTATTATTATAAAATAATTATAATGTGCAACAATGTTAATCAGAACTGTTTGTTAACATTTATAAAATACTATACATTCTCTTTAAATTTACAAAATCTTAAATACATGAAAGATAAATAAATTTCATGTTTATTTTGCAATATAATGTACAAAACTAAAATACCAATTATTGTTCACTCTACTCCATTGAAAATTTAAATAGTTCAGATCATCATAGTTGCACAATACCAATAACAAGTCAGTTTAACATACTTGTTCTCGTATTCAATGTTCAACTACTTATAGCCACATCAGAATTAGCCTAGTAATGCACCTCTAGCTTTCTATTTCACAGATATTATGTTACTATGTAACAGTAACATATCAACCAAAGTAGGCACCACAGTTGGAACAACGTCGTGTTTTTAACAACAAGCAGCAAATTATTCCAAAGGGGAAGAACAGAATTGCACATAATAATCCCAGACATGTAAAATCATCCTCCATCACACCTACCTATACAGTGAAACTCAGTTTTACTTAATGATCTCTTAGCAGATATGAAGTTTCCAATAATCAGTAAATATTAATAAGTTCCGATAAAAATTATACATGTCAAATAGAAATACATACTCTGCAGGCAGGGCATCCTCCAACTAAAATGATTTCAGGCATAACCACTGTAGTTGATTGCGTAGATCCATATGAAGGAACATAATTGGAATTCATAGCTGTTGTTGTACTAGGATAATATCCTGGAGGTGGGGGCCATGAAGTAGATTCCCCTTGTGTAGCAGAATTGTACGAAGGAGGTGGTTCCCAAGAAGAGGTTGCTATACAAGAGTAGATTTTATATCAACTATTTTTAAATAAAATTCAATGTTCAACCTTTATGAAGATCTTAGACAAGTGAGGTACATTGACAATGTTATAAGATTCTGAATATTTATTAAAAAACTGGATTTATCTTGAAACATTTAATTAATGCCCAAAGAATATTGTAAAGTAGATTACTTTTATTTATAGTAATTTAGATCATGCTAATTGAAATGTGTAATGGGATAAAAAATATCTATAATGAACGAATGCAATAATAGATAACAAATGTTCTTTCTGTTTAGTTTTACATAACATTGCGTGACAACTAACATTATGATAATAACTTTACACAGGCTATACACAAAATTTAAATAAATGTAAATAGAACTTGTTATAAAAAGTATAACAATCTTAAATATGTAAACATTAAATATAATGATCAAATTAAGTTATCGTTCAACTTGTATATTAAACGATAATTAGATCCAAATAGTTCAAATGATAGTTGAAGTTTTCAAATGATATTTGAACTTTTTTGCTTACATTTAGGTGCAGTAGCCACGGAATAAGGTGGAGACCTGGCAGCTTCGGGATTTATTGGCTGCTTTTCCATTGTTCAATAAACAAATTAATCACTTTTATCGATTATATGTTAGATGTTAGATAACCAGCATTAGTATTAAGCTTTTTGACAGCTAGCACCCGTAATGGCCTCCGTGTCCCGTGTACCGCTTCCAAAACAAATATTGCATTACAGTTTGCGCTTGGAAAGATTCTCTGAACCCTAAGATTACGATTTTTCTTTATTCTTCGATTAGAAAACGAGCTTATATTGGTCGATCAACGGTGACGTCATTCCATTGTACCATATAAGTTGAAAATTCTATAATTTACATGTAACCTGTATATATATTTAATTATTTAAATTTATACATACATATACATATATATCTGATTTTGAATTGATAATTTAAAATAAGCTGTGCACAAATGAAAATTGAAAATACTGAACATGAGTGGAATTATACTTCTTGCTTATCTACGTGAATGATCACATACGTAATTTGATTGTTCAATTTTTTGTTTATATTCATGTTTGAAGAAAATAAGGACTAAAGAGAATCTCTCCATATACTTTGCATATTTATACTCGTAAATATAAAACATGATGAATAGAATATACCATTTAAATTGTGCCGCTCTCGCAGCAGCAGTGCTTTTACAAACATATAACCTATATGTCAGAACTTTGTACAACCTCATCACTTCTTAATTTAAATGTACTGATTCATTTTAAATAATTATTTACATTCATTAATACGTATTTCTTGTAAATAATATATACGTTAGTATTTGTATATTACAATAGCAAAGGTAGAACAAAAAAGCATTTTGAAGTTTCAAAATCCTTGATATCTAGAGTCCCTATATTACAACTAGGAATCAGTACATTTTTCGAGGGCGCCACATGGTTCTCCTTCATCGTTTCAGTTTGTCTTCTATAGTTCCAGTGCTGTTTCAAAAGATCGTTGTCATTTTTGCACTTTCGTCACTTTTTTACATGATTTTGTGAACAATGATTTGATACATATCTTTAGAACAGAACGTCCAAGAAATTTGACCATTGCCCAGATTGAATTTGTTTTCGAAGTTCCTAATCGATCCGTGTTTCACCGTCAGTATTGCAGAAGTTGCCAGTCTTTGAGTACAATCCGCCTCTAGGAGGTGATACAAATCATGTACAAAATACTGACACGCAAATCACAGTCGTGAAGATGCGAGACTCAAGTCGAGTCGCGTGTTCTTCCATGCCAGCCTAGCAGAGGAATTAGCGCGGCCCGGCGACGATGCAAGATAATTCCAAAGAAATGTTCATCATTAGAGCTTTGGAAAAGATCCTGGCTGACCGGGATGTCAAACGGTCGCACCTTTCACAACTTAGGAAGTCCTGCGAGACTGCACTTGGTAAATGTCTTAAATACAAGGATTATTTCAACTTCATGTTGACACAGCATATATTATAAAGTATCTAATTTGTATAAATGATGTCATTGCCCAGAAACTTGCAGAATGACATTAAATGTCAATGCAAACTAAAACCAAATCCTGATTCTCTTCTCAACATTGTGGAAATTATAAAATATAAATATTTGCACAAATTACATTGTGCAATGTTTTGTAACTTTTATGTTATTTTTATCTTCAATTTCATGACATATGTGTGTAATAGTTAATAGCAATATTGTGAAATTTAATTCCTAGTACACACTGCATGTATTTTATAATAACATTTCACTTGTAATCACTAATAAGATTCAAATACCTAGAGTTACAATTCTGCATATAAATAAAATGTTAAATATAAGTATGTATATATAAAAATAATGTTGAATATTGCTTCATATCTAATTTATTTTTAAACATATATTATACAACATAGTTTATCGAAAGATGAAGCAATCCAATTTATTAAAAGATAAAAATGATAAATTATTATATATTTTACTTTGCAGATAACTTACGAAATGAAATCAAAGAAGGTTCTAGTGCGCAAGTGTCGACTGCTTTGCCACAGCCACGCAGTGATTCCTATGTTATCTCTGCAGAAAAGTATTTTTTGCCATTCGAACTGGCATGTCAGAGTAAATCACCAAGAATTGTAGTTACTGCTTTGGACTGTCTACAGAAATTGATTGCTTATGGACACCTGACTGGAAATGTACCTGATTCCACAGAGCCAAATAAATTATTGATTGTACGTATCGTTGAAACAATTTGTGGATGTTTCATGGGGCCACAAACTGATGAGGGAGTTCAGCTGCAAATTATAAAAGCACTTCTCACAGTAATGACCAGTCAACATGTTGAAGTTCATGAAGGCACTGTGTTACTTACAATACGTACAGTTTATAGCGTTTACTTGGCTTCGAGGAACTTGGTTAATCAAACCACAGCTCGCGCTACTCTTACACAAATGATCAATGTTATTTTTGCTCGCATGGAAACTCAAGCGGTAAATATAGTTAATATTGATTGTACTTAAGTGTAAAATAATAGTCAGTAACAAAACTGATGAATTATGTAATAACAATATTAGAAATTAATTGACATTACCACTGACTTGCCTGTCATATTAGGAAGAAGAAAATGTTAGAACAGAAGTGGAACATTCAGGATTGACTGTCAACACAGCTGGTAGTACATCCGGAGGTGAATTAGAAACAGAAACAGTGAACCATGAAGAGCATTCAACAGAAAGCAATCAAGAACCACAGTTAATTGTTCGAGGAATTTTGGAGGATGTGGTGAATTCAGTGGTTCCAGAGGATCCAACAAATGTGGTTACAGTGACTTCAGAGGAGGCTAGTTTAGATCAAGTGCCTATGGATGAAAACTCCGACGAAGCTGTCGCGGAAAGTGACAATATGGTCAGGGCAAAATTCACTCATGTCTTGCAAAAGGATGCCTTTCTGGTGTTTAGAGCACTCTGCAAACTCTCCATGAAACCACTTCCGGATGGCACTCCAGATCCTAAGTACGCCTGTTTTCATTCATATTATAATCAGTATCCTTACATAGTATTGTTTTAATTTTAGATCACATCAACTCAGGTCAAAAATTCTTTCGCTGCAGTTGCTTCTGGGTATACTGCAAAACGCGGGACCAGTATTGCGTTCGAATGAAATGTTTGTAATAGCCATAAAACAATATCTTTGTGTGGCACTCTCAAAGAATGGAGTCTCCTCAGTTCCGGAGGTGTTCGAGCTTTCTCTGGCGCTCTTTCTCGCGTTGTTGGCTCGCTTCAAAATGCACCTAAAAATGCAGATAGAAGTTTTCTTCAAGGAAATTTTTATGAACATTCTTGAAACTTCTAGCAGTTCATTTGAACACAAGTGGATGGTGATACATGCATTGACTCGAATATGTGCAGATGCACAGAGTGTGGTTGACATATATGTGAATTATGACTGCGATCTTTCCGCTGCAAATTTATTTGAAAGGTGGGAAAATGAATAACAATAAAATTGAACGAATGGATCAATGATGAATTAACTGATCATATTTCTTGTTCAATAGGCTTGTAAATGATTTATCGAAAATCGCACAGGGTAGGCAAGCACTAGAATTAGGTGCCTCACCTAATCAAGAGAAATCAATGCGTATCAGAGGCCTCGAGTGTTTAGTATCAATCTTGAAATGTATGGTCGAATGGAGCAGAGATCTGTACGTGAATCCAAGCGTTCCAGCGGATCAACAGCTTCCATCGGAACCACCCGATCCTCCAGTGGAACCATCATTGCCTCGTTACGGAAGTGCAGGCAGTTTATCCTCTGCGAACTCCAGCTTGGTGGGCAACAAGGAGATTCCAGATTCACCGGAACAGTACGAGGTGCAGAAACAGCAGAAAGAAGTGTGGGAGACTGGAATTGATATGTACGCGTTGCAGCTCACAACTTACTCTTCCTTCTTTCCTTTGTTTAATTAATTTAAAATGTCAAGCTGTCTTATTTGTAGCTGAAAAATTTCATGATTTTGATTTTCAACTGAGTTTTGCTGTAATATGAGACTGCCTGATATTTTGAATCATTTTAGCGATAATGTAGGAAACGCGAAGCGTGCGAAACATTCATGCCCTCTATTAATTGAAATGGTATTCTTACCTCTAGTTTTAATCGAAAGCCAAGCAAAGGAGTACAATATCTTCAAGAACAAGGTCTTCTAGGTAACTCGTCTGAAGATGTTGCACGCTGGCTTCATATGGATGAACGACTCGATAAGACCGCGATCGGCGATTTTCTCGGTGATCATAATCACAATCAGGTGATGTACAGCTATATTGATCAAATGAACTTTGCCGATCGCGATTTAGTTACAGCCCTGAGATACTTTCTTGAGGGCTTCAGGTTGCCGGGAGAAGCGCAGAAAATCGATCGGTTAATGGAGAAATTTGCCAGTAGATACTGTGAATGCAACCCAAAGTAAGTATCCGTTGTTCCTCAACAGTTCATACTTCATTTATTTCTAGAAATTTAGAGATTTCATTTTTTATAATTTTTTTTAGTAATGGATTATTTACAAGTGCAGACACTGCTTATGTTCTGGGATTCTCTATCATTATGTTAACCACCGATCTCCATTCGCCTCAAGTAAAAAATAAAATGACAAAAGAACAATATATAAAACTAAATCGACGCATTAGCGATAATGAAGATCTGCCTGAAGAATATTTATCAAAAATTTATGACGAGATTGCGGGTAACGAAATTAAAATGAAGTCGAACCCTAATCGACCTGGTAAACAAGGTAAATATTTAAGAAGGGACAGAAAATTACATAATAACTTTGCTAATTCTTGTTTCTTACATAGTTATCTCTAGCGAAAAGAAACGGCGTCTTTTATGGAACATGGAAATGGAAGTAATCTCAACCGCGGCGAAAAATCTAATGGAATCTGTCAGTCACGTTCAAGCACCATTCACAACCGCTAAACATTTGGAACATGTTAGACCGATGTTCAAAATTGCATGGACTCCATTTTTAGCTGCATTCAGCGTTGGCCTTCAAGACTGTGACGATCCAGAAATCGCTTCTCTTTGTCTAGATGGCATTAGATGTGCAATACGCATCGCTTGCATATTTCATATGACGGTAAACATTTGTGCAACGTCAACAGAATTCCTCAACCTTGTATAAATCTATTTCAGTTTTCTGTACTCGTATCTTTCTTTTGTTAAGTATAGTTAGAACGGGACGCATACGTGCAAGCGCTAGCACGATTCACTTTACTGACTGCGAACTCGCCAATTACCGAAATGAAGGCGAAGAATATTGACACCATAAAAACATTGATCACCGTCGCGCACACCGATGGCAATTACCTTGGCAGCTCTTGGTTAGATGTTGTTAAATGTATCTCGCAACTCGAGCTTGCACAGCTTATCGGTACTGGAGTTAGACCACAACTTCTGGGTCCACCGTCTAAACCACATTTTCCGTCGCCATTGGTGAACTTCAATCTAACTCACAACAATTCTCATCAAAATAATAGTTTAAATCTCAGTTCGTTGGATCGTAAGTATACCATTTATTAATATCCAATAAATAGTGTAACAGGATAAGGAAATCAAAACTGTTCTTAAAAAGATTTTACTTGATAATGCTTTTGTTAGCTATAAACCTCTAACTAGATTTATTTTCCGCTTTATCAACCGCAGCAAGCGTAAAGGAATCTATAGGAGAAACTAGTTCTCAGAGTGTAGTCGTGGCCGTCGACAGAATATTCACCGGATCTACCAGATTGGACGGAGATGCAATCGTAGAATTTGTGAAAGCTCTTTGCCAAGTTTCGCTGGAAGAACTGTCTCATCCAACGCAACCACGGATGTTTTCCCTAACCAAAATCGTGGAGATCTCCTACTATAACATGGGTCGTATTAGGCTCCAGTGGTCCAGAATTTGGCAGGTGATAGGAGACCACTTCGACAGAGTTGGCTGTAGTCCTCGTCAAGACATTGCCTTCTTCGCGGTGGATTCTTTAAGACAGCTTGCAACTAAGTTCATCGAGAAAGGTGAATTCGCAAATTTCCGGTTTCAAAAGGATTTCCTCAGGCCGTTTGAGCATATCATGAAAAAGAACAGGTCACTAGTTATCAGAGACATGGTAGTGCGTTGCGTTGCGCAAATTGTACATTCACAGGCACCCAATATTCGATCAGGATGGAAAAACATATTCAGTGTATTCCATCATGCAGCCAGTGACAGGGACGAAGTTGTTGTTGAATTGGCATTTTCAATGACAGGCAAAATTATAAGTAAGTATTTACTCTAAATTTATAACAATTTTGTATGTACTTTTATATTTATTTAATATATATTTGTAGATGAATTGTACGCCGAAGATTTTAGCATCATGGTGGATTCTTTCCAAGACGCCGTCAAGTGCCTGAGTGAATTTGCTTGCAATGCTTCTTTCCCAGAAACAAGCATGGAAGCTATAAGATTGATACGTTCTTGTGCCTCATACATTGATGCTAATCCAAATCTATTTGCAGAAGGCATGATGGATGATAGCGGAATGGTATCTGAAGAAGACAGAGCTTGGGTAAGGACAGTACAGCACACAGGGTGTTCCAATAAAATATATTAACACTTTATATATTAACGCTTCTTAACCTGTGTAGAATATTTAATCGACTGTTATAACATTCACAATTTCAAATATCACAATTTAGGTGAGAGGATGGTTCCCATTGCTGTTCGAGTTATCGTGCATCGTGAGCAGATGTAAATTGGATGTTCGAACAAGAGCATTAACTGTTTTGTTTGACGTCGTTAAAACACATGGGGCATCTTTTAAACCCCACTGGTGGAAAGACCTATTTCAAGTTCTTTTTAGGATCTTTGACAATATGAAACTGCCTGAACAGCATACAGAAGTAATTAAAAGAATTATTTCTACTTTTACTGCTCGTTTTTCTATTTAATCTTTCCATTAAAAATTTATTATACTTCAGAAAGCAGAATGGATGACGACCACTTGCAACCATGCTTTGTACGCTATCGTGGACGTGTTCTCCCAGTTCTACGATACCCTAGGGCCTCTTCTTTTGGAGCAATTATATTCTCAGTTACTCTGGTGTGTGCAGCAAGATAATGAACAATTGGCAAGATCTGGTACGAATTGTTTGGAAAATCTGGTGATCAGCAACGGCATCAAGTTTGACGAGCAAACTTGGGAGAAGACCTGTAGCTGCGTTCTCGATATATTCGAGAGTACTTTACCATCCGCTCTTTTGACATGGAAACCCTTATCACCTAACAAAGAGTCTGACCTGGACGTGATCACGGGCGAGACTGATAATCACGTTGGCATCCTGAAGAGGAGCAATAGTTCTCAGAGTCTGACGACCAACGAGTCTGTGAAGAACAAGCTGTTTAACGCGTTGTCAATAAAATGTGTTGTGCAGTTGGAGCTGATTCAAACAATAGACAATATTGTATTCTATCCAGCAACGTCGAGGAAGGAAGATCAGGAAAATCTAGCTTTGGCGCAGGCGGATATGTTCAACGGGAAATCCTCAGAATTAGGTGTCAGAGCTGGCGCGGATCAGCAAAAGGAAGAACAAGGAATGTATTGTGCCCTGACGACGATGCATCTGTTGCAGTTGGTCGAGTGTCTGTTGAAATCTCATCGATTCGCCAAGAGTTTCAATTCCAACCACGAACAACGTAACGTGCTCTGGAAAGCTGGCTTCCGAGGCAACGTAAAACCAAATTTACTTGAACAAGAGACGCAGTCGTTGGCATGCGCGTTACGAATACTCTTCAAAATGTACAGCGACGAAGCTCACAGGGCTGACTGGAGTAAAGTGGAGTCTAGGTTAGTCGAGGTAGCTGGTGAAGCGCTGGAATATTTTCTTGCGCTTTCTAACGAGGCACATAGAAACGCCTGGACTCCTATCTTGTTACTGCTTTTGACGAGAATCTTGAAGATGAGTGATAATCGGTTCGCGGTACACGCATCCAATTGTTACCCATTGCTTTGCGAGGTTATGTGTTTCGATCTCAAGCCAGAATTACGATCTGTATTACGAAGATTCTTTTTAAGAATTGGTCCAGTATTTAGGATCACACAGCAATAGTTGCTGTAATTAGACGATGTAAAGGAAAGATTGATGTGTTTCGGGCAGTTGTGCAAGGTATAAGGTGATTCTTATACATACGTGGAATGAGTTATAATTAGGGATATGCACATTCTTAATCATAACTATTTCTAAACGAAGATAGAAAATTTGTACATGATTTGATGAGAGCCCAAGTCCTTTTTTTATTATAAGCAGGCAAAAGTAAATATCAAATGTAATTTAATATCTGAAAGTTGTGTTTAGAAATTATAATTTATTGTGTTCGTAAGAATCTTTCTGGCGTACGTAAAATGAGAGTGGTCAAAATTGTTCGTTTGAAGATATTTTCTCTCATGCAAGAATCAAGGCAGTGAGGTTAAAAATACGACGCGTGAATGGGATAAAATAAAATCGTCTAACAAAATGGATCGTGTTAGTAAAATAGTCGGAGAAAAACATATGTATGTATTGTGTAAGTTCCGAATCTCCCTTTGTATTTAATGTTCTTCATTTTTTATAAGGAAGAGGCGAAACTTTAAGTCGATGTGCGTGTGCAGGGTATTTAATAAATAGGGTATTTTCTGGTCTTCGTAGAATACGAAAGCACCAGGCTAAAATATAAATCGTCGAACTTCTAATGAAATGATATAATTCTATCTAATGATTGTTTAGATTTATTTAATCACCCTGGATGATGTTTTAATAAGATTTATTCGATTTTATTTGTTTTATAATTATAAATTCAAACAAAACAGTCTTAATAATGAATGCATGTAAAAAGAGAAGGTGTTTCGTGTTTCACAGGAAATGCGCTATTTATCAGATGTTTTGGATACGTATTTAAGCATATACATATACAAAGTGTCTCTTGAAGTATACTGTATCACCCATAAATCAAATAACCGAGCAAAGAATAAGATAATTTGTAATATTTTTATAGAATTGATTAGCTATTTTGTAACTCCTAAATAATTTGAAAACTGGGTCGATAGCAGTACAGAGTCCTCAAGGATTATCTTATCTTGAGCTTAGATATCTTATTTGCAGTACATTTTTTCAGACACTTTCTGTATGTTAAAATACTTAGGAAATGATGGTATAAGCAAGAAATGACAGATACTTAAGAAACAATATTTTGTTAAAGGATCAACCTTTATTTTTTACAAGTATCATAATTACAATTTAAAATAAATATGTCTTACTAGAAAATAGGTGCAACACCTTGATAGATACATGGAATGTTTCCTATCAGTTTTTAAATATACTTAATCACAAAGATTTTATCTTACATTTTTACACATTGTTTTTCGTCAGCCTAACTTAAATAAATATAAAACGTAGGATATGGAATATTAAGAAATGTAACTTACTAAAAAAAAGAAGTTTTAAGAAATTAAATATTTAGTATTGCAAAGTTTCTTGTTTCCAGCTTGTACTATTGTTTTTGAGATATATAGTCTGTGTACAAATGCGACACGCGAATAGTCATCACCAAGTAGTCATATAAATATCCATCATGGATAGGTGTTCAGACAACGAGTGATAGTTTCTAACTCGTTAGGGTTTTGATTGTTATACATAGAACCAGTTTAAAATTAAGACATGAGAATCCCGTGGACATAATAATACATGTATATTCGCATTGCATAGAATTATTTATGCTTAAGTTAGATTAATTATTTACATGATGCAGCCTTATTTAAATAAATTTTAGAGAAATGAGGATTTTTTGTTTGTTTCCATTCTCCTAGTCAAAGGAAAGCTTAATAAATCATTTCTATTGTTCAATTTGTATCACAATCAAATAGTATAGTAACGAGTTTAAAATGCAAAATATTGGAATCAGTTTTATACACTGAAACAATCACCGTATATTTATAACATATGTACATATAGGCCTTTTACTTTAGTTTTTAACTAGTGTCTATGATTACAAAAAATTGTGAACCTAGTGGAGTTTAGAAAGAGTAATTAGGAACTACTCCGCACCATTCTTGAATAAAAGCCAAGATATCATTGAGAACTGAATCTTGAGGAGCCTGACGTGCTGTATTAATCATTTTGGTCCAATCATCTCGGTCGGCTACTCGTTTACTCTAAAGAAAAAAAGTTATACCTTGAGTAAAATTGCAAAATAAGAATATATTAAAACTCTTTCGATTATCCACTATTTAATGTACCTCTGCAAATCGAATAATTGGGCCTCGTACAGGATACCCTGTTAAAATACAACTTTGTAAAGCCGCAGTACCAGCTGACGGAGAAGTCAGTGATCCAACATAGACTCCTCTATGATCCGTAGGTAGAACTTGTTCCACTTTCTGATCCATGGATACTGCCAGTACCCATTCACGAACTTCTTCCCGTTGTTCTGTGTTCATACTCAAAGACTCTGGTAATGGGACTGACTCTGGGAAATCTGTTACAGCTAGATCATCGACATCCATCACAGTACTGTCTCCTTCTTCGATGCACTCTTCCAAATCCAAGAAGTGATTTAAGAAAACGAAGGCTTCGCTGTTTAATCCGGCTGTTCGGGCCTCAACACCGGCTTCATAGTAAGCTCTATCAGCCAAGAGAATATCGGTGTACCTTAATAGAGTTACAGAGGCCTTTAATACCAGTCCAGACAGCACAGGGTAATCGCTACATCCGCGTTTTACTGCTGAATAGTGTGTTGCCTCGAGCAACCTCTCAAATTTGAATTTTGGAGTAGTTTCGTAAGACTTCGCATTGTTCCAAAGTTCCAACAGAACAGTTCGCAAAAGAGCAAGATATTTATATTCATAATATGCCTGTTCACAGTTAAACATAAAATTTACTTAATAGAGGAGTCAATAAATAAATTATTGATCGAGTTCAATATTCCAATTACCTTTGAATTCAACACGCTCTCTGACAATTGTAAATAGAGATTGAAATTCTGGGGAATAGGTGGTGCTCCGTATTTACCGTACAGTTGCAAAGCTTCGAGCGGAGAGTTCATCTTCAAAAGCTGCACAGCTCGTTGTGCAATGTATTTGTGTAAAATCTGAGGACTCTGAGAGCTAGCAGTTTCAAACACTTGGCTCCACTGTCCCTTATTGGCCAGTATTTCAAGACCAGCCTCTGCGTCAATCTCCACTAGTCTGTCTATCTGTCCATCTCTCAACATAGCTTCCTTATACTTCTCTTCGAGGTAGGGCTCTATATCCGGTGCTAATTCTCTCACTATACGTTTAGCTCTTTCCCATTCACCAACGGACGCCAGTGCATCAATGGCATCTTTCAATCTATCTGCTTGTAGAAACACCTAAAAGAGAAAGAATAAGTTTTAAACTTTGAGTTAAGTGTGAACATGAGATGGAACTGCAGAAATAATGACCTGTGCAGCAAGAGCATGTTCGCCAACAGCAAATAATCGTGCACCAAGATTTCCACCAACTTGAGCTGCAGTTTCTGTATCAGCTTGATGAAGCAGAATATCAGCCGCTCGTATAAGGGATGATCTAGGTGCTTGAGGATCTAGGATTAAGATATCCAAAGCGGCTCGCACTTCTCCAACCTCCAGCCACTTTTGAGCTTCTTCAAAAGCATTCGCGCCAGCAAGCGAAGCAGTCTTTTGACCCAATTCCCGTCGAAGATTAGCTTCTTGACTCGGCAAATATTCTCTACAAACGCGTAACGCCTCGGACCACATACCTGCTCCCTATGACACATGAATATATTATTGTATTTTGTGACAGAGAACATATTACCATATTATCGCACTAATATTTTACTTTGTAATGTTCAATGATCAATTCCGGTTTATATGCCCTCAACAATAGAGTCTCTGCTAACGAATAATCTTGAGCTTCCGCAGCTTGATTTGCCCTAGCGACGAGTACTTGGGCAACTGCGTCCTGGTTGATCGACTGTGCCACATCCTCGGCTGCTTCCCAATCACGATTATGTATGTACATCTGAACCGCTTCCATTGTTCTTTCTGCTTTGATGAACTCCTTTTCGGCTTCAGAGAAGCGACCTGCGTCCTCCAACGCCATTGCATACTTGTAGTGAACTTCCTTCTTCTGATCAGCACTGCCATACTTAGAGATTTCTAAAGCCCAGTCAAAAAGACCTGCTTCGCAAGCCAGCTGAAGACAACTGTCTAGATAATTTAAACGTATCAGCAGCCTTGCTGATAATTCTGGGGCTAGTGTGCGTGCCCACATTAAAGCAACCTGAAGAAAATGGAAATAAATTATGTATTAGGAAGGATTAAAATTTGTGTGTACTTTGCAAGGATGTATTCACCTGCTGAGCAGCAGTGTCCCCAGCATTGTGCTTTGCAACACGAAGAGCATCTTCCCACATGTTGGCCGACCTATAAGCATTAATAGCACTCTTCCAATCACCAGCTGCCAGATAATGCTCCTCAGCTTCTCGAGGTTTGCCAGAGGCATCCAGTTCTCTGGCTAAGTGTGCATGAGTTGTCTCCAATAAGTTTGGTCTGAATTTGCCCACCAGTCGAATCATGTCTGCACGACGACCAGCCTTCTTGTACATTGATATAGCTGAATCGTATTCACCAATAGCAACGTACAATTCTTCAGCGTATTTCAGATCTCCTGCTTCACAGAGATTCGCAGCATGTTTACCCAGTACTTCATTTGCGTCATCAGGGGTCATGTATTCCTGAGCTACTTCATGAGCTCGACTCCAATTGCCGTTGTGTATGTGGACTTCCACTGCGTGTCGAGCATCCCCAGCACGAATGAAAAGCTTTTCAGCAATATTCTTATCACCTATTGAGGCGAAATACTCGCCTAGTTTTTCACATTGCTTTCGTAGCATAGGATTATCATCTTCAATGACCTACATAAAAATTGTTCGTTGAATTAATTCGGAATTAGGCATTCGGCTGCATCTACCTACTTGCACAATCTGTAAGCCCTTCCTCCACTGACGAGCATTGATAGCAGAATCCAGGGCTAAAGTAGTTTCACCTGCTTCAATAAAGTGATTGATGGCCGCGTCATAGTGACCAGCTGATGCCAAATGTTTACCCCAGTCTCGTTCAAGATCAACCACCGAGGTTGGATCCACTTCTCTAGCTAACTCCACTGCCCTTGCAAATACACCAGCTTGAGAATAACATTTGATAGCCTCCTGTGGTTCTGAAGTCTTCTCTAATAGCTCTCCAGCTAACTCCATCAAGTCTGTCGCCTTCAACACCCTCACAATTTCGTTAACAATGGACCTGTCTTTTAACAGTTCATCATCAGCCAGGACCAGCCGAGCTGCTCGTCCAGGTCGACAAGCATCTAGATAAAGTTTAACTGCTCGTCGTGGATTGGTATTTTCCAGAATGGCTGCTGCTCTGGCTGCTTGGCCGCTTTCAAGTAACCAAGTTAAATGCCTGTCTCTAAGTTCCTGGAGGCCTGAATAACTCCTGTTTTGTGCCAATGTCAACGCATCTTCCCAATGCCAATATCTCTGATACATGTCTAGAGCTTTATCCAGCTCGTTCTGTTCCAGGTATATGGCTTCTGCAGTTTTCAACTCTCCATTCAGAATTGCAAGTTTCGCCCAACAATCAGGGCTGGACAGTGGATCATTTCCAGTTTCTATACTATACTTTTCTCCGATGTCTACTATATTCTTTAAGAACCTGAAGACGACAAATCAGTCATTCCTTTGTAAAAGCATTAAGTTAGTAAACAAATAGGTACAAATAAAACCTTGAACATGCTACATCTCCTAATGCTGCATAACATCTAGCAGCAACCAATAATTGCCTGGTGGCCATTGCATTCCTAGCCACGTTCTCCCACATGGCTTCTGCCTGAGGCCTGTCTGCTAGTTCCTCCAGGAATAGCAGAGCTCTACCAAAATCATTATCGTGCAGCGCTGTACCAAATTCAATTAATGGCTCATCAAGTAAATAGGCTATTTTGCCTCCAAGTTCTTCTACCATAACAGAAGTACGCCCGTCTTCTCGGACAATGTCGACGGCATCTCCACGGACAGGTATTAGAGTAGCTACCTCTGGAGCATCCACGTTGTACCAGACTGCTAAGGTTTGGCCTGTTTGAGCTACGACTACGTCGCTACCTAATACCCAGGAGACAAAACTGACACCAGTTAACAATAAAATTCGTCCACCCAGTTCATCGCTTAACCACAATCTGTATGAACAATTTGAGCTATGAGTTTCATTTAAAATTTGGTACAAAGAGACTTTGCTATCGCAATTAAGATTCTTTACCTCGCTCTTTTGTCCCTTGATAACAATCTGTGGCCAGTTTCGCTCAATTCCAACCAGTCAACACGAACATCATGAGTAATCATGGCAACAGTTATTCCAGTTATTAAATCAGCAATACGAACAGTTCTAGGATCCAATAAATAAGCAAGTCTCTTATTGTCTGTAGCATTAAGTACTTGTCTTTCGTTAATTCTCACACTAACTACGTGAGGATTAACTGCCTCTGTTCTTACAGAGCCCAGTGGTTCATTATTTCCATATTCAACGATGGTCAACTCTCCAGAGCAAAAGATCAAACACACTCTTGGGTATTCGAAAAAGAACTTCTCACTATTGCTTTTATCATCCCATGGAATTTCACTGATCAAATTCAATTCAATGTCAGCAAGCAATAGTGTATTAGTTGTACGAGCCACGACATTGTTATCAGCTCGTCCTAAAACTTTAACATCCTCTATTTCGTTGCCTGTCTGTGATCTGATAATGACAGGGCGGTTGCCTTCATGTAATGGTCGAATTACTACTTGACTGGGACCAACGTATGCTACCTCATGACTGCCTCTTATTACTGTTCTTTTTAGCACTGTTTCAAACTGCTCTACAGCCCCACATAGACTACCTAAGAGTAATCTGAAAAAGAATAAGACATTACACAATAAAATAATCTTCATTTGTTGAAGACGAAACTACCTTACTTCATGTGAATGTTGATGGAGTCTTCAGATATACTCTACTAGACTTCTATCTAAGCTTTTATGAAATATTCTTTGCCAATGAATGTGAAATGTATATTTTCCTACGGATATGTTTTCATAGCTAACCTGGAACCATCACGACGCCAAGATATTGCAGTGACAGTGTAAAAATTAGGTAAAGCTTTTGTATTGGCCTCCTCCCAAATTGAACGACGAGGACTCCAGTCTAATATTCTTATTTTATCCCAAGATCCAATAGCTACACTCTGCCCACTTGGACTACAACAGGCCACTGCTATTTCTTTTTCATTTTCGCGACTGTAATCGAAATTCTTCACTAGTTTTCCTCGAGAATCATAGAAAGTGACTCTTTTATCACACCCTGCTGCTAAGATGTGAGATTGGGGCCAAGCTAATGCATAAGCAGGCACAGTGTGTGTGCAGATGCGGCCAGATGGCTCATGACTTCCATCATCAGTTAAATGATACTTTATGATAGTACCATCAGCATGACTTGAGAGAAATCCAGTTCCTCTTATGCTAAAATTGAATACAGTTAACTTATTATTCATTTGAAGTAATATATAATGCCATAATAGATGAGTTTTTTAAGTTACTTTGAAGCCAATGCAATAGTTGTTGAATC
Source organism: Coelioxys conoideus (assembly GCA_947623535.1). Taxonomy (NCBI): domain Eukaryota; kingdom Metazoa; phylum Arthropoda; class Insecta; order Hymenoptera; family Megachilidae; genus Coelioxys; species Coelioxys conoideus. The sequence continues at coordinate 2,665,240 of OX392451.1, read as the reverse complement.
AGCTGTGTAAAGAGTCTGAGCTTTTTGAGATTTCACTAATGCTGCACGAACTTTCCCATCTATTAAACCAACAATGATTGGTCCTTCGGTTAACCAAATGAGGCAAGTAACTGCAGAACTTTGACGAAACTTGTTACATATCACTTTCTTCTCACCCCTGTTATATTAGCATGTTATTTGATGTATAATGGATTTTGAAATGTAACGTGTTTTCATTTTCATTACATACCATTGTTCTCCGATCTTATACACATAAATTATACAATCAGTTTGTCCAACTGCTATCTTTGTCGAGTCTGGAGAAAAGGCTATACCTTTGATCACATAACTCTTCTTACCAAACTAAGAAATAAATAACAATGTTTCAATGCTGATACAAACATCAAGTGTATTTTATGAAACACACTTTATGAAGTGTATGTAGAAAGTATATACAGTTTCATTTGACAAACCTTGGAGTCGATAGGTTTTGTTGAAAATTTGTCTCGTTTTACACAATTTTCATCAAAAAGATATATGGAACGATCAGACGATGCAACAGCCAGTTTCAAATTGTTTGGTGACCAAGCAATGCCTACTACACGATTCTCATATTCCTATTTAAGATTAAGTAAACATTAATATTTAACCAAATACAAAACAAAAAATGATAAGATAATTATACTTATAAAAACAAGTTTATTGAAAATCACAAAGAATAACAAAATTAAAGAATATTTAACAGATTAAAAATAACTTATAAAAATAGAATACATGCTTACATATGGTGGTACAACATTGCCCAGATATTTAAGTAACATGATGATACTCAATGACACTCAATGTCACTTAATTATAAAGAATATTCATTCACTCAGTCATCTGATTCTATGTGCTTTCATATTACTATACCATGTTAATTCATGTGTTATTGCATGAGATCCATGATTTGTGTATACTTGAGTTGCTTAGCAACAATTCACCATATCAAAAGTTGGCAGGGTTGACAAGAGAAGGCAATAGAAATTGGTTTAAATTTAACCTTGTTTTGCAGTACATACCATAGATTGTTTAATTTTTCATAATAATAAATAATTATACAGATATAACGCATTTCTTTGTTTATTTAAACAAATATGTTAGCGGTAATAAGTAAATGAACGTTGACAAATGACTAATATTTACTCAATTGTTAAAAGCAATTGGCACATATTAACCAATTTAGCTTTTACAAGAATAAAAATCCAAGGCCTTCTGCTAAATTTCTAAAACTACTATCGACACAAGAAATCTACACATTCAGCACGTACTGAAATCCATTTATCACAAGTTACGTTCTATCAAATTAAGAGAGAGATCTCGGGAAAGGAACATCTAGGGTAAAATTATTTTACATTCAATACAGACTTTCAGACTTTTTGAGAATTAATTAAAAAATAATCTCGCAAGAAAATACACCCATTCACACAAACAGTCTACTAAACTATAACAAAGAACTAATGTGTACATTCAGTATCATTTGCAGACTACCAAAAGGAGGATTGTATAATGCAATGAACTGATTTTGCAAAATTTCTGGACAGTAGACTAAATTTTAGGATCTTTGTCAGATTCATTTGATAATAAATGCAATTTACAATGAAGTTACACAACTTCAAGCGCTATCGATGAAGTTTTACGGCCTATATCAATTAAATACTAAGATTCGTGTCCAATAAATCTTCTTTAAGCGGCTGAATTTGAACCGTGATAGAGTTTTCAAAAAAGCCGCTCGATATTAATCGCACGGAGGTAACACCGTACTCTACCATCTCACGATAATCTGAAACAAAAGTAAAATTTACTTAACGTTCCGCAAATAATTTTATTAACTTATTAACGTTTAATTGATATCTGCTGTTTGCTCGCATTTGTCTAAAACCAATACAATTTGTACGGTTGGTCTTCAATCTAGACTCTAAGATAATAAATAATGCAATTGTCTACCTTAGGATCTTTCGATATTCACAAATAGAATAGGTAAACTGTATCAAGAAGAAATTTTTCAATTTGAAACACCTAATTGGAAGCACTAGAATTATAATATAATACACAAATATAGACTTGCAAGGACCATTATACATGTATGTACATAAAAAGGTCTCGAGTTCCACTCGACTTAGATTGTTCGAGTTCAATGATGGTACACTAATATCTGTAGGAATCACTTCCAGTTATTTTCCAATTGCAATCGATACGATACCCGAAGTTATTAACCGTATTACCTGGTTTAGAATCTATTCCACAAATAGAATCAACTATTTGAACTTTAGACGTGTCCAGACCGTAGCTACCTCCAATTACCACTCGATCGTGTGGACTGGTTTCTTCGCACTAAAAACGAACATTTCATGTCAATAGTTACACTCGATTGTTCTTATTACAAACAATGATATTAATTAACAATAATTTTACACAAAATTAACATATCAATATACTAATACATTGATGTATGATTACTGTTATTATCGTCAGATCAATGATCAAGAGTAATCAATTGAATGTTAACTTTTACCTTAAACAACTAAAATACCTTAACAACTACATTGTCAGAAGGAAATAGGGTAGAAGCACAGAAGGAGCTAGTTGAAGTAATTGGAGGCGATTAAACTTAATCGACCGTGTAATCAACGATCTATGATCTTTTACTGAAAGAATACGAACTTTCTGTAAAGTTCCAGTTTCAGTGGTGCGAACGGAACCAAGGAAATTAGACACGCCGACTTCGAGCGCGATTACTTGCACAGTTGCTGGATACAGTGCTACGTAGGTGCAATTTATCCGTCTTCCGTAATTACGGATCGTAAATGGCTCGTTTATGCTCGTTGCCAGGACGTTGCAGGCTATAAAATAATTAACAAATAGACAGTTACTAATATTCTACTACGAAATAAAAGAGGGACAATTTCTATACCTATAAAACGACTCTGGAACAAAATTCCAGCCCTCTGTACAAATAATGAAACTTTTCTATTCCTTTGCTTTTGAAATCTAAAATTACTCTATTCATTTATACCCCGCACATTATTAAAAGTTGCAGGTATTACAACTTGGATTATACTCTTGGAATATAAAATTAAATTTTCGAGTATACCAGGGTTTTATTGCGGATAGAGGCGCAGGAATAGAAAATTGTTGAAATTAAGGATACATTAAATTTGATATATTAATGTATTAAAGGTTTTCCTGTAACCATTATAATACAATGATACATGTAACTTGTATCATTGAAACTTACGTCTGGGATTTTTTATGAATCTGGCAAACACAGTGAAACCCTTTCCGGCTTTTGGAATTCTGTGTTGTATAACAGCAACGTTCTGCGAACTGGCAAAGGTTCTTTTCATGCCGATATTTTTACCACAAAATTCGGTGCTTCTTTGCTTGAGTGGCAATCGATGATCTATTTCACTGGGGAATACTTCACCGTTCAACTCCCATCCATCGACCACCTGCGCGATATAAAAATATATACATACATACAGGGGTAAACGGTCGCAACAAATGCTACATTGTTTCTTTTTCGGAGCTAATATACTCGAGTATAAATTACTTTCTCGTGTGACTTAAGTATATCGCTCTATCGTATTTTTCTTGTTTTAATTCGACCGTTTGTTTACCGAGACAAGTCCATGATGTTCGCAGGGCACGTCGAAACTGATGAAGTTAATCTCCACTTTTTCATCGGGCTCAGCCAGAAAATAAATTCCACAAACCTTTTCGTCGTTGGTTTCTGAAGTGTATATGAAAGACCCTGGCTCTGACGTGACGAACATGCAATCTACAGAAAAAAAAATATAGAATTGCTTCTTGTCGAGGTAAATGATGTTTTTAATCAAAATTTAATCAAGAGAAGAAACACGTAAGAAGTTGAAAGTATTTCAAATTTAGTTATAAGAAGAAAAAAGAAACGATTTTTCGTACTATGCATAGTATGTATAGTATAATTGTCGAACTATTATACCTGTGACCGGTTTAAAACTCCTGTAGGCATTAAACAATCCATTCTTCGAGTCGGCACGGTAAAAGTCCTTCGATGAGAATCGATCTCCGAGAAACTACAGATGGAATACAATAAAATAAAATCAATCGAACATACTTTGATAACATATCATTACTCATTTTCGTTCATAAAAGGAACAAATATACTATAACAGGATTTTATTAGATTTTTTTATTTATTGACCTCTCCATTTCTTACACATCGATGTATCAGAATCAAATCAAAATTCAATCACGTCCGAACCTAACTTGATTCGGTGCGCAACGCGAGAAGAAGAATGGGGCTATAATTTTTACTTTCCTATATCCTGAAGATATATGAGGATGATTTCTCTAACTCTGTTCCCCTTATATTCGCTGTAGGATTTCATTGACCAGATACCAGAAAGTCAACGATGCTCAGTGTATTTACAGGAACTCAGTGTTTTTTTTATTTACAATTTACAATTTGTGTCTTAAAGAACAGTAACCGAACTTAATTTATTCAGCCAATATTACTGAAAAGATCATTCGTGTTCGATGAATAACTGATACCAACAGGATTCGAATGTCTATTCTCTGATGTGACATTAAAGGGAGCTATCTTTATCGACAGACGGATATTGCGACGTGATCGTCACTGGTGAACATAATCACTGTCTGCCTGCATCTCTGGCGAATATAGAAAATACTGTAATGACGAATCCCAGCTTTCATTCATATCAATTACGATAATGAGATTAATAGTGATCCGTTGATTATTTTCGGTACCTACGACGCAATCTCGAGAAATTCACTCTGAAATGTTTCATTCCGATTGCAATCTCTCATGATCATACTCGACAACAATAATTCCAAGCAATTGATTAAAGTTTCTAATCCCGTGGGTTTCTAAAGGATTAAAGGGTGAAGATTAATAATGTTTCTTTGTGTAAAAATAACATCCCGTCTCCTAAAGGTCGTAAACAGAAAATATGAAATTACTCTTCCCGGCGACAATTTGTCGATCTCCGATGAATCGCAAGAAACGAAGTCTCAGCTAACGGAAACGTTAACGGACGAAGGGAATTATGTCCCCGAGGCACTGTTTTACGATTACTTTTCCGGCTTGAGGTGAAATGAAATTCAACGAATTGACTAGCAGGTGGCCAATGAAGATACTCACGGCCTTTCAACAAGGCTCTTCTTTCTTAATCCGTTTCTTTATCCAATCTCTTCCACTAAAAAAAAACAGTTCCTTGAGTATCAAGATATTCACGATGATCTACATTAAATCACTATAGTGATATAACAAAGGGACACACGCATCTTGTATCGTCTCAAAAAATAAATCAATGAGAAATACAATTTCGAAATACTCATCGATTAAACGTTCAATAATTAAAGGATCTATTAAATTGTAATATTACCAAAAGCTGTAACGGTTTCAACTCGAATCATTAATGGAAATAGTGAAACCTGTTAGAGCCTGGAACGTAATCAATTGTTATATAATCCGTTCAGAATCAGCAAATGTTACGTTAACGGCATTCCTCGCTTATTCTACACACGCACGTGTGCCAGGGATTTCATATGAATTGCACAAATCTTCAGAGCTTAATCTATCACAATAAATGATAAACATTAATTGTTCTAATTATCAAACAATAATAATAATTCAAATTCAATATGAATATTAACATTTAGAAGCGTAGAAACATCGTTCATAAATGCCTATTTGTTATATTTTGAAATTGTTTAATAATTGCTAAATAATATGCGACGAAGATATCACCTTTCGTTCAAACCGATTAAATCTGGCGCGTTTTGAATCGGCACGATTTAATCCGGCGTAATTCAATTCTGCGCGACTCCATTCATCGCGTTTCAATTCAGTGTAATTCGAATGGTTCAATTCGAAGCAGTTTAATTTGATATAATTGTATTCGTCGCGATTCAATTCCAACAAATGCTTCTCTTAATACCGGCTCGATTAGTCAAAACGCACCCTTATAATCGCACGGTTCATGAATCCTAGTTAAGCTGTGTTATCCTAGATATATGTTCGTTAAAACGAATCGAATTTTTCAACTCGAGCATGAAAAATGTGTCATGATTTTTCCTTAGAGCATCGTCACGACGCTTCTATCATTTCTCGTTGCTGCAAGTGTCCTGTTACGATCATCGATAATAATATGGCCAGCGAACATCTTTTTAACATAATCTTTTGCAGATAAGGTAAACGTCGAGCGTTGTAAACTAGACTATTTTCAAGTCAATGCGCTAAAAAGTCAGAAGAAATAGGTACCTATAAATTTTTTTGAACAATAAATACATCTGCAAAATAGATTTCGTTTAAAAATATCTGATGAAAAAAAAGAAACGTGTGGATAACTCACATTGTTACATTAAGGATTAAGGATTATAAATAACCTCACTATGTCCTGAACATTTCTAAAAACATGATAAATCTGTTATGTAATGGTATACGACCATACGATCCATTAAAATAGACGACACATCAATTTCCTTTCCATTTCAAATATCAGACAACTTGAAATCGATAGGTAAACGCTTTTAATAATGATCAAACTTTATTTAACGGTTCGCCGCTGAATTTGAACTTTATAAAGTTGCGCCTCTAATAACCAAGTGATTACTTCCGGTTTATGGATGCATGAATTTAATTCATAACAGATTATAAATTGACTAGACTCCTCGAACGATTTCACCATATCGATTATCGAAAACAGATCGATTCTAATTGTGTGTTTAATCTTTGAGGTTATATTTGTATAAAGTATTTACCATTAAAACGATTATGCCGTGAATGCGTTTAATCAACGTACCGTGTATGTAAATTAATTTCTTCTTCACACATTGCAAATATTGTTCAATATTTTCTAATGAAATTCTGAATCAATTTGTTTGATCGAAATTTCTAATTTGGAATAGAACACAATGTTATATCGAAGCGCGATCTATCGAAACCCTTTTTAAATTTCGAATTACGCGTTAACCAGACACATTGGTGGCGATTTATGATCAACTAAGAATGCATAATCGATGTGCAAACGACGGTACAGCCGTTGTAAATATTTGCGATGACACGGATTCACCTTGTGACGATTGTTTCAAAACGAGTCACTTTTTTGCAAAGGATAAATTGAATAACACTGGTTGAAAGCTTATTGGGGAAGAGAAACGTCAAGACCTATTGATTCGAACGTCGACACGATCGATCGAAAGTAAGGTAGTAGGAAACTGCATTCAAAAAGGAGAAATACCTCTTTTATTATTATAAATAAGAAAGGGTATGAAAAACGGTTGAATTGAAATTATATTTTAATTAGAATTAATTCGAATTAATAAAATATAATGAAATTATTTACGTTGTCTTGTTAGGGTCATTAGTCTCGAGAAATTTAAAACGAAGGACTTAAAATGGCGCGCAATTTAAAACGACGACACGTAAGTTCAAGTACTTTATAACTTCGTTACCTTGGTCTGCTAGTTATAACTTCGGAGTACATTGCCACTCGATTTTTTGCATGTTACCTGAGCGCATAAATTGCGTTTACACTGACAACAAGCAATTTCACTTTGCAGGTCGCCAAACCTAACGGCGTTCTCGATAAGGCTTGGAAGCGAATAAAAGATTGGAGAGGCATCCGTTCCCAAGTTACGAATGTTCCTTGTTAAAAGATTACACGTTTGCAAGACGAAGCGCAACAAAATCGTTAACTTTGCAAAGGTGGAGAGTTAGAAAAATGGACACTCACGAAACTACTTCAAGGACATTGAAAGTAGCATAAGTAATACATATATTAGTGCGTAACTTGGTCAGAACAATCTGATTCACCAGAGTGAATCATGTATTGAGAACAAAAGACGTACTTAGTACAATAATACTTTTGTTGACATAAAAATTTGGGAAACATCTAAGTTCACCTAAAGTTCACACTTTGAAAATCTCCAACATACAGAGTTACATTCTATGTAATATGTAACATACAAAACTCCATTCGTTTCGGATTGCAATACAAATTCCAGTATGAAGTTATTGTATGATGCTCTACAATACGGAATTTCATCAAATTGGAGCTTGCGTTCGTACGAACGTGAAAGCGTGTATGTTTTCGATAATAAGATTATTGCTCCCTCTATTCTGAATAAAGCTTTGATTTTGTTTGCAGACATTTTCGAGGTACAGAGATCCTTGGTCCATGAAGAAATTGGTCTGGAATTAGTGTCCTATTGGAAACGATTCTTATGAAAATACCGTTCATAAAAATCTTATGAAAATATTTATCTTTCTAATGGAATTGTTACGGACATTCTTATCTTGCTCCATTCATATTCTTACTACTTCAGGCCGGTTTATGAAAGATATAAAACTGAAAATGTTACGAACCCCCCTTATTTAAATGTAGCAAAAAGTTTCAACAGAACTTTGGGAAACAGTTCGGTATTCTGAGTCGGAGTAATTTTTCGAATCGTTTAAGGGTGGGTGAAAGAACTGAAAAACTGAAACGAGATATTTGTTGTCGTAAGTATTCATTGTATCGATCAATACAACTTTAAAAATATTCATCTATAGCTATTTCACTCCTAGACAATTTATATTATCTGAAAAGATATTGAGTTTGCAAGTATTTTGGGTGAATAAAATTGCGGGTCGAAATTGAAATTGCTTTTCCATCTCAATTAATTTATTACTTTATCAGTAAGTCGGGAAATCTCTATTCTAGGATCCGTTGAAGCAGGAAAAGGGATATATGAAAGCTTACATGTGGTGTTTACTTTGAAGTGCCCGAGCAACTAATTGCCATGACAAAGGGAGGGAAATGTAAGCATCGTCCGAGTAATGATCGATCAGAACTTTGTTATTGGTATTCTTTTTAGGAACTCGTGCGTGCCATACAAAATCAAATTGAATTTGTAACACAGTGCAGTGTAATAATGCATCCGGTAAGAAGAGGTAGATAATTATAACTTATAAATCCTATGAAAAGACACAGAATTATTTATCTTGTTATTACACAAAATATTCTTAAAGACTAATTCTTATTTCAATATATATTCAATCAGTTACATCGAATATTTCCATCGTTCCAATATGATTCATTGAATACACTTATTTGCAAATGGTTAATCAGTCTTGTTAGTAAGGCATACAAATTTATCAAGAACATATATTAATTGCTACAACTTACAGGTGACTCGGGGTAAATGATAGAAAAGCCAGGAACATGTCCCTTACCTGTTGCTGATAGTGCTGATAATCTGTGTTCCCTTTGATCGCGGCCGAAACAGCGTTCAGGAGGCCAACAACCAGCAGCAGCCTCGTCAAATGACGTTCGGAACCGACGAAGGACATGTTTTTTATCGTGCAACTGGAACCGGAAGTTCTGAATCGTAGCGAGAGCCGAAGGATCTTTGTTCTTCACCACCGAATCTGCCTATGTGCGCGCGGAGTTCGCTTCAGGACCAACCGGAGATTGTGTGGCGTCGCGACGCGCGGCGTCCCTCTTATACTCGCTAGTCCAGCTCGCGATTCGTCCACGCTGCGCATCCCCGAGCACTTGCTGCGTTACACTGACGACGATAACGCTGATAACTTGCAGTAGCGAATATGTACATTCAACTTCGCGTTCAGGACTAGGTGAGACAACCTGGATGGTCTTCGACTCGTCGAGGTTCGAGGAACGAACGATGTTGCCTTCGCGGATGAATTGAGGAACTCGTTTCGGATGTGGACGGCAAGCTGGATGAATCGCTGACGTGAATAATGTTGATTTATTGTACAGTAGAACGATCCTGTATTTAAACAGACCTCGTCTGAGCAGTCTATTGTTTAAACTACTTAATGTACTTCCCGGCTGCTTCTGCTGTACATTGTTAGTAGCATTTAGATCAGTAGAATAGTACAGAACGTTGTAATAACGATTTAACTATTTGAGGCACAGAATTTCAGAAAATAAAATAGGTCCACGTTGCACAGAAATTTTATCGCATTTTTAATTAAACAAAATTGGTATATTTTTAATAACACAAAAATAATAATACGAATGCAGAAAAAAATAGTGATAATCCAATTAAATTTGTTGTAGGACCTCGCATAGTCTTACCACTCGTGAGTATACAGCTATTGCAATATTTTTAATCCCACCGTGCCCCAAAGAATTAACTGACGAACTCTGTTCATGTGAAGCACGGGTTAAATGAACCATTTAGATACTGTTTTTATTAGTACTCCAAGCGTCTTTACAAACCTATTGCGCTGTGGTTAAACTGGATTTATTAGAGATCGGTATTCATAATGCGAACCGGAGCGTTAAAGAACGTGACCCTTCGATTGTTCCTTCGAAGTATTTCATTGAGCTAAGATGTCATAAACAGTCAACAAAGTTGGTGCATTAGGATTCTGTATGTCATTAGCCGAGGAGGAACGTTATAAAAGATTCAAAAGCAAACTTGCAAGTATGCAAATCAAAGGGAAAGTTACCTACGGAATATAATGACTCCAGGGATACGGTATACTGTATTAAAAAAAGTTTCTGTGCACTGAACAACATGCTGTTTATTTGAATATATATAAGTTTGCAGACGATATGCAGCTCTGAACAAGAGTTCTATATTTGAAAAAAATAATACATTTACGGATCTACTAACGTGACCAAAATCCTTTAGCAAATAAGCGGAGAAGGGAAGTTCGTATAGCAACTTTTTGCTTTAGTTTAATTAAATCATTCCATAAATCACCGAGTAAAATTAATGATTTTATCTTCTAGAAACCGAGCTTGCGAGTGCACTCGAAATGTCTCGCAACAGCAAAGCTGATAACAAGGTAGTGCTGTACGTACTAGCGACGTTCTAAAACAAAACGAGCGGAAGGGACAAGTCAAAAGTTGTGCGTAGCTGTTTGTTGTCTCTGGCTTGAAGAGGTCGTGATATTTATATCAGTCGTTTTAAACAATTTTATGAACTAAGTAAGATAGCTTTCAAGTTTTATTATATACATTATTTGTTAAAACAAATTTTCCCTTGTCTTCAAATCTTGCTACAAAATGTTCAATTAGTAATTAACACTATAAATAAGTTTTATGGAATGTTTCCTAAGTGAATTTAAATAAAATTTGATTACAGATTCTGATTGAATAAAAGGATGACTTTATGATAAGTTGTACTTATAAAATACTGATTTTAAGGCATACTTTGTGACATAATTTTTTACACATTTTTACATGACATCTTCTTTACAAGAAGATAGTCGCGTCTATCATCTAAAATGATAACCAAGGAGGTGCAATAGAAATTGACCCCCTGCAGGAGCCGAACAACGGCCTCATAACTGCACCAACAGCGACAACAATGAACAATTTTGTTCAGAAATAATGAAATTAATCGACATGTGTACATACGTATATTCGACATCTTAACAACAGACGATACCGAAATGTATTATCTTAAACAATTAATCAGTCGAATAGATACCATGTACACTGTAGATAACCATTGTATCACACTTATGTTACTTTGCACCGATAAATATGTTATTCAACAGGTGAACAGGATACAAGCTCCCTCGATCCGAATGTTGTGCAAATATTGTCATCGTAAATCAAATGCGTAACACAAACGTTTACGTTTCATCCCTTTGGAATGAAGACTCATCAGGATCAATTAAAACCTCTGATTACGATGAATATACGCAATAGTAAACGCTGTATTTTGTACTAAAGATCACGGACTATATCTACACTTTTGGAAGAAGAATATTCCCCAGGGTCCAATTATTTCTACCCTTAATTTCATTGGCATAATATAGATTCTTTCCTCTTGCCTCGACTACGACTTCAAGACTCGCAGATTTTCTTCGGAAAGTATCTAAGTTTAGACTTCTATTTCTTCCTGGGTCGTGATCTACGCTTATAAGGAATAATTAATTAAAATAAATGTACCGAAATTTTTTAATAGAATCTTCCACAACTTCGTTGCAATTTAAACTTACTTGCATTAAATTCTACTAAACATCGTGCATGTATCGATGTTTTATTTTCAGGTGTCTCTCTTTGATCGCGAGGAGCATTGTTAGAAAGTAAAACGCCACCATGTGCGAAAAAAGACAGAAAGGAAACTGAAGGCCTTTGCTAGGATTAAGAAAAATACGTCGGAAGGTCGGGACACGTTGTACATTAAAGAAGAAAGCGCAATAAATATTTTAATTGAGCATGAATAAGAATGTTGCGAACGGAGCGATTTCGTATTTACGAAGGTTATCGATTATACAAAGTGTCTTCATCGTTATACGAGAATAGACTTGATGCGTTCAAACCGAAAAAGAGAACTGAATTATTCACCGCGATGCTTCTGAATTTTATTAAATCACGTCCGTGAGATTTACCGTGATATTTCTCTGGAATTACCTCCTACCCTCAATTTATCGCCGATTGTTTGTTCAAGTAAAACGTTTCTTAATTTCTTCCGTTTACACTCGATTTAATGCTTGTCAAATTCTCTAAACGATGTCATAGATAGCTGTCTCATTTTCGCGTAAGATAGAGTAGGATCGCTGTTATAGATACATCAATGTTAATTTTTTATTATAATTTCATTATTCGCAGAGACAGTATAGTCAGCCATATTCAAGATCCGTGTTATAAATGAACGAATGAAAAGGGTGTACCGTGTGTCGCCGACTCTCCTGACGTAATCTTGGCGTGTGCAGGAAAACAGAACGAGGAGGAAGCTTACGAAAAAAGGAGTTGTAAATCTTCGTTTCGGTAGTTTCACGTTTATTTACAGTGTGAACATTTTCGTAATAACCGTTTACAGTCTTTATACACTGAGTAAACTCTACCAACAATTTCTAAACTGTATTTCAGATTTCTGCGCATTAAAAGCACGCATCAGGCCGCCTTCTTGAATGCGACGCATGTTTGAGAGTGTCAGAAATAGTTGGGAGGCTTAAGGACGAATATGCGGTGGGAAAGGTAAATCTAAATGAGAGGGTGTCTCTAGATGGCTTCTATCGTGCCAGCCGTCCACCGGTGTGTGATACAGTCCATAACTCACGCCGTTTGTCGCAATTTTCTTTAGCCCCTGTATGCTGGACAATATCAGAGCCATCTTGGCGAGCAGCAACGCCTTGCCGCCTAGCACGGCGAGAAACTGGAAACCCATAGGCACGAGGATGGATGCCATCAACAGGAAGCCCATCATCATGAACGGAACCATATGGCCATATTTACGACGGCGTCGATGTCTGCGTCCTGAGTAAAATATAAATAGGAATACTAATTCTCTACTACAGTGATCGTTCGCTAAATGAGCGCCAGATAAGTGGACGCTCGTTGAATGTCGCTTAGCGAACGATCAGCGCATCGCTACAACTATAACTGTACCTTCGAATATATTCTCGTGCAATTTTGTCTCCGAATTGTTAACGGGAGAAGTGCTATTAACGAGGTAGTCTACGTCAATCTTGAAGACGTGTGTACGTAAAACATACAGTAGCCGCTTCAAAATTATGTCCGTCCAATTTGTATCGTCCTTTAACTCGCTAGGAAAACAGGCAACACTTCTCAATGTTTTCGAATGAAAAGTACAACGTACAATTATCTGTGGCAATTTTTGAATCTACGTTTGGTCCAATAACGGAAAGGTGTTAAACGCTTAAAGAGCGAGGAAAAAAGCGTTTCAACGAAGAGTCGTTCGACGATGAAATTAATTTGAAACTAATGTAACGATGACGAGAATGAAAGCGGTACTTGTGAAAGGCAAAAAGCGGTTGCTTGTATGAAAATGATCAATAAGAAATTAACTTTCATCCGCTCTTTGCCGGGCTTCGACCAGTTTCAAAGTGTAACGGAGCTTCCTCGAGAACTTTTACGTCTCGAAACTTCCCACGAACCGACGAAGTTCTCTGGAGAACTTTTACTTGACTCCGCTGTGCTTTCTCGAGAACTTTAAATTATTCAAAGTAGGTCCGATGAACCTACGGTTTCTCGTGTTCATCGCGAAGCTCGTATTAGATCATAATAATTTCTTCGGACGTGCGACTTTGCGAAATCGAAATTCACTATATTATGTAGAAGAATCGAGGTCCAAAATGTATATAATTTCGTACTAAACTTCCGAGTTAATTACAAATATTCTTTTCCAGATAATTTACCACCGAACTGTTTCGCTACGATCGTCAGGATATTCTTCGAGTTTGTGCAAACCATAAGTTGATTGACATACCTCTCAGTATAATTATCCGTGGAGTTCATCCTGTCCCGCTGGAATCGCACTAGATACAATCCGTCGAAGACAGGTATAACATCGTCCACGAGAAACGAGTCAAAAATAGCCAATATGTGTTCCTGTATGCAGCTCCTGAACTTCTCCAGAAATTCGTCCTGACCGGTATTGTTCCAAGACTTCAACAGGCAATTCTTCAGTACAGTTTGCAGACCAACATACCATTTCGTTTTGTCGTCGCATCCAGCATTGCCAGCCACGAGAAGCATGAGTGCAACCATGTAGAATGCACGAGGGTGCATCTGCATTCAGAAGAACATCTATATTCTTAACGCCGTATACTGTCCCCTTAAAAGTCTGATGCTTCATTACAGGTGTCTATTGTGACTGTAACAATTTATTGCGCATCATTATCTTTCCTCGATAATCCTATGAATTGATCTATCAGTTAACGCTGCGATGGTTGATGTTTAAAAAGGATGCAATAGATACAAAATTCAATGAACACCTGTAGTAGCATTAAAAGTGTCATACCATGTGCAACCATCAACACCTGATTAGCTTAGCAACTATTTTACATCAAACTTAAGAATTAACTGAGAATGGTGTATATGAAACTAATGAACTTCGTTAGCAAAAATTTATCCTTGAATTATGAAGAATTCGTTCCAAGTGTAATCTACCAACAGTTCCCTTCGTTCCACAGTGAATATAATTTTCATTGTTTAGACACAAATCCCTGTTTCATGAAAAACGTTACCTCTGAACGCAAGCGCACCACCGGAGATGTGTTCTCCAAGTCGGTTGTACTACAGTAAACGGACAACGGTGGCTATATGAAGATTTATAAACGCAGGAAATAGGCTAGAATGCTGGCCAAGTGGTCATTACGATTCATCGAAGGGCAACATGGTAGCGGTCAAAAGGCGGCACTTTTTATGCTCCAGCAAACCTGCTCTGTAATTATCAATGTATTACCCAAGGTTGCATGACCAACGATAAATTCAAACCTGACCACGAATTTGATTCAACATATTAAAAATAACATTGAACGATAAGAAAATGTATAAGAATTCTATAAGGTGCTGGATCATAAGATCTTAACTTTATTATCTGCACTATCTCTTTGCACCTGTTATTGCTTTCTTCAGTAAGTGCAAATAAAAATACATATAATCGTTGTTTCAATTATGTAAGAAACAATGCGAACTCTAAGACACAAATTGTTAAAGAATTCACAAAAGATACTACATTAATAACTGCAATCTATTTCTCAAATGATGCATCCCCGGTATACATTACTTTACTTATCCGGAAATTAATATCTGAATGCAAAAATTGCTACCCACAAATGACAGTGCGCGATACCATAAATTATCAAGTTTGCGGTACGTTTTCCAAGTCTTCACTGCCTGCACGCATACATGTATGTTGAAGAAAAAAAGGACGTGGAAAAGACATCAATTTTCAGATCATTCATAAATCCGTAAAGAAAAAGATTTGTAATAAATCAAATTTGAAACTTTATTAGTTACTGATGTAATAATAATACTTTAACAATGTTCGTGATATAAAAAAAAGCGCTTAACTAAGATGAAACAACAAAATCTCTGTCTGCATACCACTTTCGTCTTTCGTAAAGTAGATACTTCTGAATTCATTACGAAAAATAAAATGTAAAAATACAATAGATCACATGATTCAAACAAATCAGTCACAATAATATCTTGGTAAGATATATTGCACGCGAAGGAAATGCAGTTTCTGTCAGGTAAAATTCAAATCTCACACCACGTAAATTCAACAGTCTATTCTCTAAGGAAATGTAGTAATCCTTAAAAAATATATCATATAAAAAATACTCAGGAACTAGAAAAAACGAGAAATAATTTTCTTTAAACATTTTAGAATTCTAGATTACCTAGCTTCTCAATGTACAATATGTTTAAAAAGTCCACAGTATAGCAGAGTGTTCATAAGTAAATTATAAAAAATTAATTTAGTAAAGATGTTGAAAAGAAAACATAATGGATAGGATATTCGATTAGTGTTGTTGATCATAATGTTAACACAATGATAAAGGGGTTAAGGCACATTATTCCTCACGCTTATACTACACAACTAAACGAAGAAATCTATAGTTCAAAGTAAGTATAAGCTAAAGCATCAATAATTCGTGTATGAATAAACATATTGCACAGACTTTTCTAACACTCTGTATAATTGATAAAACCAATAGTATAAATTACCATATCCTTATTAGGCAGAAGTTTCCAATTATTCTTTGTTAATAAACGTATCTATTAGATCCGAATTCGACCTATTGCTGTTAACTGCAAAAATCTATTTTTAAAATTTATTAGCTAAAAAGGATTAGTCGAAGTTCATCCCTCAATTACCGGCATTAGACAATCGCTATATTTGTTCTATCAAACATACGTCCTCGATCGCTTCATTTTATTCAATTATCATAAAAAAGTATTCAGTCTTTCAACAGCTGACGCGTAGAACAGTTATGTAACAACTCTCCCTATTCCGTCTAGGCCCTGCAAACGTATAAATTGTAACTATACATCAAATAATTGTCCTTGCTTACTGCTTCACAGTTGTCAAAATAACTTCTGTGCTCTTTGTTCCTTTAAAATGATGCTATATGTAATGTATATTATATTCGATTACATCAACGCATTATCAACATAATCCCATGTAATCCAACCCTTTTAAAAATAATAAAAGAATAGTTTCTAAGAGAAACCATCTATATAGGAGCACGTTCAGAAGAGAGCGCAGTTGAAGTCAAAAATGAACCAGATGCCACAGCCCTTGACGCTGTTGTAGTGACTCGTCGTCCAAGAGCTAAAGATGAGTTCAATGAAACGTTTAATGCCTACAACAAATATCGATTATAACTAAATTGTTTTATACTAGATATGGAGTCACTTTAACAAAAACAAATACACTCACCTTTGGCATACCTGATTTAATACACTGAGCCAATATAATATCTTCCTCTTCCTCTGAAAGGCTTAAATTATCTTCAAATGTTGCAGGTTTTTTAGACTGAGGCTTATTTTGCTCAGTATATTCTGAACGACGGTATGGTGTTGAAGAAGATACTTTCGCTGAATTCGCTACTTTAGACTTATCAATAGTTTGAGACAATGACTGTGATATCAGTGAAGAAATGTTCAATCTAACCTAAAATTATAATAAGAATATAACATTAAAAAAGACATACATATCCACACCATGTATGGTTAGCATGATAACGTGGCAAAGTAATAGCAAACCTTAGGCATTGCTGCCCTTATGCATTCGCTCAAAATGGCTTCATCGTCTGAATGATTGGGACTATCATCAGAAAGCTCGTTGTCGTTTCCCAATGATGTACGACACAGTGGTTTACGAATAATAGAATTCCTGTTACCACTTTCTACAGGAGACGATGATGGTGTACCGCATATGTTAAACCTTTGTGACACTCCTTCTGCTTTTTGTGCAAAGGGAATGCAATTCGTTGGTGGAGGTGTAATCTGACGAACCTATATTTAAAAGATTGTTACATATATTGCTTTAGAAGAAATCTTAAAAAAGAATACTGACTTTTGGTATTCCTGACTGAATACATGCATCAAGAATTTTTTCATCTTCCCCAGAAAGATTAGAGCTTTCATCTGAAAGATCATTCCTATGGCACTCAACTTCACTGGAAGGTTTCTCTTCTTCGACTTTTTCGACGTCTTCCTGAACACTTGGCATCGACAACGCTGAAAGATTTGATTGCGAGCCTACGGGAGAAATATCTGCCGGCGTATCTTCTGTACAGTACACGTGTACCGTGTCTGGTGCAACAACAACTTCTATGGCATTTTTACTCGTTTTAGAAGTCGTTGTTGGAGTATCCACCGAAGTAACAGGAACACGGGGTTCTAATCTATTTAAAATGGGTGTTCTTTGACACCGTCCTAACATATTTGATGACTCTGGTTGTATGGACTTCTGTGCAGTAGATGTTTTGAAAGATTGTCTGTACCTGTAATGCATTTACTGATGTTCAAGATTTGTATTACCTTTAAGATATATTAAAAAATATTAAATATACCTGTTGTTCTGTATACCCATGCTAATACATGCAGCCAACATATCTTCATCATCTTCATCGCCATCACTCACTTGTTCCTGATCTTTCTCAACTTCAACATTATTTACTTTTTCTTCCACTGGTGTTTCTTTAACATTCTTATCAAGATTATTTGATGTTTTCTTCAATTCATTTTGTATTTTGGAACTGTTTGTTATTTTCAATTCATCATCAATTGTGAGAGAACTAAGGCTAGTAGCTGTAGAGAATTCAATAGGTGTTGATTCTTCTTTAAACGTGGCAATGTCATCTTCAAAAACACTATTTCTTGGTATGGGACATTTGGAATATGCTGAAAATAATATTTATTAAGAAAATTTTATAGAACATTAAGTATACAACTTTGAAATATTGTTTGAATAGAGATCTATATAATTTTAATTATTTTTACTATTATTATCTTTTTCACTGACAATTAATATCATTGCATACATAAATGTCGAACTGACGGTCTTACTGCTTCGTCCGCAATTTTGCTTATGAAATCCGTGCATTGACTCTTGTGATTACGAGGACTTGGAGGGATAGTTTGTGTTGGTGAATCTGGTAATTCACTTGGAGATACAACACCACTAGTCCTACGGCTATCAAATTATTTGATAGTAATTTGTTCATATTATTTGAAGTAATATGTTCATGTACAACCTGTTAAATTACCTGAAATCACTTATAACAGAACTACGATCATCGTGTATAGAATGCTGTTCAAATCCGCTCAAAGAACCAAGAGAACTACAAGGTGAAAACATTAGAGGAGTTTCTTCTGCATAATAATCTTGTCTGCTGAATGTCACCATTTTGCCTGAAATCAGTACAAGAGTTTCCATAATATTCTTTACAAATACTACTTAAAACTTTTAAAAATATAACAAACCTTCTTTATCTACAACCCTAGTACTACTTTTCCCTTCTATAGGACTATCAGTTTCATCCGATATTCGTAATCCACTTATATTAGCAGCAATTCCACTGCGATCTGCTCTCTCTGAAGTATTATCAATTTTATCTGATGAATCTGTAGACGATACTTTAGAAATGATTCCATTTACATTATTTCTTTGTGTGGTTGCACTACTAAGAGAATTAAGAGAATTAGCACGTGAAAAACCATCTGGTGTCCCTGTTTGATAATAATTATGTAACTTTTCAGGGGTAGGACAGCTAGGCTTACAAGTCTGAGAGGTTTTAGAAGTTTTCAGCTCTTTTTCAACAAGAACTGATTGCTCTTCATTGCAATTAAGAGACAATGTACGTTCAAAACACAAATCTTCCTTACGACTAAGATCAATCACTTTCTTATTATGTTTCTTTTGTGAATCTACAGATTCTTTAGCATCTTCGAGACGCAAATCAGACATAGAAGTTGCAGTAGAAAAATTGAAAGGTGTCTCATATGGAGTTCCTTCTGTGCAATATGTCTTTATAGTATCTTCCTGTACACTACCTGGAAAGTATTCAGGACTCTGTTTCTCATCGTCATCAGTATCATCTTCAGCATATCTCAGACTGTAATCTGTTGGTTGATCAAGATCTGTTTCTGCATAATCTCCAAATAAATCTACTTTAGAATCGCGTTCTCCAAATTCTTTTTTGCAATTTCGAACGTTTCGAGTAGAATTCTCAATCGAATTATTTTCACCCACTGCTTTTCTTTCCCTATATTTTTTACTGTAATCTACTGGTTGTTCAGTTGTCTCATCTTCGTACCTTCGTCCGGTACTTCTCTCCATACCAATCAATTTTCTTAGCCACTAGTTTTTAATCGAAAGTTTCTTTCTGTCTGAAAATCTTTTTTTCTATTTACGATCGTACCGTCAATCACTGAAAAGGCCTGAATTATTAAATTTCTTTTGGGGTAGTTCAATGGTCAAGTACTGTCACCAATCTCGGTGACCCTGGCATCGACGCTTATTACCTCGTGTAGCAGGCCACAAGGGTCGACATCCTGACGTATTAAATATTGAGGTTGCGGCGACTCCCCATACGCAAGTGCAGATCAGATTGGGTAAATTCTACATCTAGGGAATCCTAACCTTGAACAGATTAAAAGCGGAACGAAAAACACTAGAACGTATCGATAGTAATAAAGTGATACATACACGTGTGTAATACTCTACAAATAATAAATATAAATAAACAGAACACGTGACGACGTAACAGAATAGACATTATACCACAGAATTCGTAAATTTCTATATTTTTAGTTTCCTATACTACTATATCTTTTAACTCATCATACATCTATCTGGATTCCTAGATCTTGAAATTGACAAATATTAAGACTGCCCTATCACTTACCTGCAATCTCATAATAATTCTACTGGAATTATGCTCCGCGTAGAATAGTAAAATAACGTGAACATGCTTTAAAAACAATACAAATATAATTAAGAAATGTTTGAAATATATATTCCATTATTTATTAATACTTTGAAATACAATAAATTGGAATTTAGTCTTTTATAAACAGTGAAAAATTACACTCATAGACTTATCTTAATCATCATTTTCTTAGCATTACATTCCTTATAAATTACAAACATTAACCTCTTCCCCTTCCTGCTTGAGATCCTCCAGGTTGATTCTGTTGATTAAGCCAAGGTGCTGAACCAGTACCTCTACCTCTCTGATTCTGACCTCTACCTCTTCCTCGAGCTTCAAGAAATACATTATTACTGTTGTGCTAACCAGTTAGCAAATAAATAAATTGTAACTTATATATTATATATTATGAATTTAAGACTAAAATATGAATTAACCTTGGGCACGTAAAATAGCTGACTTTCCTCGACCAGCAGTTCCTGAACCTTTACCACCAGGTCTCTTAAACATCGGTGCATTTTTTAACATGTCTGGTAATATGAGAAATCTAATCTTTGATCCTCTAATGTAAACGTTCTCCAATTCTACTTCTCGACCATCTCTATAAGTTACTGTAATATTTTGCATTTGGCAGTTCATATTGTCTTCAGCTTCAATTAGTTTCCCACGATAAACTTCACCGGTGTTTGTTTCACAGGTTACGATGTGACCCTCCGCTTCGTGAAGCACTTTTATCGGCACACCGATCGACATTGTGATTATGTTAATATATCGACGTAAATCTTTTACTTAAAAACTTATTTGATTCGATTGAAATTAAGTTTATCTTACTAAAAACATTTAAAAATATAGAAATTTTAAATGCCTTAACAAAACGGTAACCTCGCTCTTTGCGCTTGATGCACGTTTATGATGTCCTCTTGCGACGTATGTTCATACTAAAAAAAGAGCTTCTACACATGCGCTTAATTATATTTACAACAAACCGCGAAAATGGCTATTTATTTCATTTTGGAACTTTAAATATTGATTGCCACGATTTTACTTTTGTGAAAATAACAAAGTTTATTGATAAATATGTTAAATTCATTCTTTAATTAATAATAAAAGTCAGTATTTATTGAAAATGTTAAAAGATAATTACAAATAATTTAGAGGAAACATAATTTTGATATTTAAAATAAGAAAGAGTCAGTTTCTTTCTTACGTCGAGCTTCATAATAAAGATTACCATCATAAATAATTTGGAAATATCTCCAATCAAAAACTAAATGGGCAAAATTTATGGCGGATCAGTTACAGAGAAGGAAAAGGGAAACTGAAAGGTATAAAATATATGACCTGAATAATGAACCTTTTAGTGCAGACTTTTAGTCGGTATACCTTAGTAAATTCCTGTCATTAATACGATGATATTTCAATTGAAACTTTCCAAAATATATAGAAGGTTATAAATTCTTAATTTTAAGAGGTATATGACTTGAAATGTATTTTTAATGTACCTACTGTTATATTTACCCATTTCTTTCAACTAACATTATGTATTTCTGTAATTGACAATACTAGATAAGCTTTGATTCCGATGTGCATTAAATAAAAGAAAAAAAAATGAAGAAGAAATACACTGTGTCCATTTTCAACCGTGAAAGAATCCAAAGGCTAAAAGCGGTTTTTTAAAGGATGATAAATCGTAATGGTATGACATATATTAAAATCGACGTGTTATTTTTAATCACTTAAACATACTAATATCAATCATGCAGTAATTACAAGCATTATTATGTCCTCTTACAGAGTGTTCCAGAAAAAATTGTACACGATTTTAAGAGAAATCGAAAAGTCCATTATTTTACAATGTACTATTTCGCTTATGAAATAAGTTTGAAATTGGACGTTTGAGGTATCATATTTAAACCCCTGGACAAACTACACAGAACTCGAAAATAAGTTTGTAGTAGTTCAATAATACAGGACTTTTCAATTTTTAAAGGCTATGCGATTTTTGCGGTGTAACAATATTTTTGAAACGCCCTGTATAATCAGCTGAGCATGAATGTCACTGTTCATCTCGTTTCCTGTTCTTTTTCGCTCATCTCAAGTTTAATTTTCTTCCATTCGCTCTGTAGATATCACCTGCCCGGTAGAGCAGCTCTGTCAGGATTACACCAAATATCACGTTACATCTTATTGTTAGAAAAATATGCTATGCCTGAAATAGGATGAAGATTTGACAGCAATCATTTCATTAATATTATTAGATAACCGGTACGTGTACGATATTATGTACACACGGATGCAATGTAGGTTTCCTTACGGATAAACATTAGTGTAGGGGAGGAGCATCCCACCATTTATTTTTGTCTTTTACAGATCATATATGCAAGTTTCATATTCCAAATTTTGTTCAAAAGTTTCAAAACCCTAAATTTCAAAATCTTTCACCCAAGAACCAACCAGTGATGGGGCTTCCTTTCCCCTACAATCGTCATCTTCCCTATGGAAGCCTACTGTGATCAGTACTATACTCGACATAGTTAACATTCTGCAACCGCCAGAACGGAACTCTTTCGCGGCAACGAGTCCCAAGAAACTACATAAATGGCATGCGAGACTTTTATCAAACGTAAGTGCTCATTGGAAGGATCATAACAAAAGAAATGTTTTCAAATAATAATCGTATGATTTCAATACATGCAGTATATATATGGTATAATTAAATTTAATTGCTTTCAGAGGGAAATAAGTATCTTTTCTCAACTGCAAATGGTATTGTACCAAACACTTGAGTAAATGAATATACAAGAAAAGTGTTATTGTACCGTAGAACCATAGAAAAGTATAAAAATCATCGTGCCATTTAAAAAAGAAAATGAAAGAAAAACGAAAGAAAAGGTTAAACGCACTATTTCTGAAAATAAAAGACGAAGAGATGTGTAAAGTGCGTCAACAATGTGCTGTTTTAGTTATATTGAAACAATACGATTTTTATTTATAACATTTTCTTCGTACGACGATTACAAAAAGTTGAAAAACTGTGATGACTGATCAAGTCTCACTTCTGTACACATTAATATGTATATTGTCGATAGACATTATGCTTAGCGTGTTGTCTGATGAAGTCACGGCAAATATGTATAAGTATGCAAAACGTAATGTATATCACGAATAGAAGTGGAAACTTTAATCCGCCTCTTGTTTTACTCGACTATGTATACATATACATATATGTATATATATATATATATATATACATATATATATATATATTTATGTATGTATACACACACATATATATATATATACATATGCTTGCCACTTTCTCTACTAGATACAAATTCACTAAAAAATGAGGAGCATCGATAACGTGATACTGAAACTTAAGAACGATTCACTTTATTCTATAACGTAATCGATACAAGGACTTCTTGCATTCGTAAGAGTTCGTTCATATTTATCGCTATCGGCTATCACGCATAACTTAAAAAGACGAAGGTTCGGTATTTTCTTTTTCCTTTTTTCCTTCTTCAAAGAAACAAAAAAAAGAAAAAATAAAACACAAATATATCCCGAAGATAGCAACAAACGTGATGGTACGATAAGAGGGATGTGCGGGTACCCGGACATTTCGGGCTCGAATCAGGTCGAATAAAGTAAGGCGGGTTCCAATGGGCACTTGCAACATATTAACACTCGAGTAATTTGATTATTTCGAGGCAAATTGATATAAAGATCAGAGCTCGAGCGAATTACCGCGATACCCAGCCAACTTCTAAATTTGTAAATTTTCCAAATTTGTAAATTTGAAAATTTTTGTTTATAATTCAATTCAATGTTTTCTTATTTCGTCGAAAAATACCCATAGTACTCAAGTTCATACGTCTCAGGTCTCTGTCCGCAATAATCTGACTTTTTCCGAGCTAACAACTTGAATACCCGACACATGTGATTAACCGCACATCCCTATATGATACAGTGTGGTATTATTTTTTTCCGTTTCTTTCTCTCGCTCTCTCTCTCTCTCTCTCTCTCTCTCTCTCTTTCTCTCTTCCTTACTTTCTCTCGTTCTGACTCTCTCTTTTTTGCTTTCTACCTTCGTAGAATAATCGCAAAACGACTCAGTGACGACTATCGATTCTCACACTTGAAGAAAAAAAATTACATAATGCGCGAGAAAGTAATTTAAAAAAAGAAAATATTTTACTACACAACAAGGATGTTCTTGCTTACGCGCGTGTATATATACACTTCGGTCAAAATTTCCTTTTAATAGAAGCGTCATAAAACTCAACACTTACTTTTTCCTACGAGCTAGCCTACGAAGAGTCAGAGACACGTGAAACGAAAGAAAAAATTTAAATGTTCATTTGAAAATATTGCAACACAGAAGAAAATGGTTAGAAACGGAGAATCGTTTCTTTTTCTGTCCACAATTGATCTAGTTAGGACGATAGTCGTCCCTCCGTCGAGGGGCCTTCGTTCTCGTTATCGGATTGGCCTTTTAGACGTTTCATCGTACAATTATATTAGCACCAATATACAATAATATCTGTCGTGCATTTTGTACGTATGATTTGTAACAAGGGCAAAAAAAGAAGAAACTTGAGAAAACCGACTGGACAAGTCCGACGAAACTAATTCTCTACCGAAACAACCAGTAGAGAATCAGATAAATACAAGGGTTCACTTTTGCGGAGATTCGTGAACACATGGCGTAAATAATGATTTGCAATATAGTTTGAAACATATTTAATGAGGAATAATGCTGGTTATATTCACGTGAAATTGGACATAAACACACAGTACTACTTATACTTCATTGCATTATTTATGAATCAATAGACTAATATACTTAATAATTATTAGACTAATTGTTAACCTAGGATTGTGATCACCCATCAACGTCAGCCACTACCTAAACAACATTCCCTTTTTTTTCTTTTTGATATACGAACGAAACAGAAATATATATAAAATTTGTTTTTTTTCTATACTTCTCTCTCTCTTTCTCTCTCTCGCTCTCAATTCAAATCAGAATTCCCGACAAGATGTCTCAGACAGACTGATCGTACCAAAAATTCATTTAGTTTAAAAAAACAAACATTTCATACGTAAATTTTGCATTTTTAAGTAAATTAATAAACATAATATAGAATGATAATAAACCGTAATAATCGTAGATAATAATAGGTAATAGTAGTAGTAAGCTGGCAGCAGTTAGAACCAAATATATTCTCGATTAAAACTCTCGCAAGACGACAATCTGACATGGCACTGACATTCAAATTTCGAAACATTCGTACACGTCGCACGCACTCTAATTTCGGTTTATATTTTTTTTCACCTATATCTTTTCGCCTGTTTCACCAGTTCTCAAATTTTGTATTACCCCGTTTCTATATTTTCGCTACCGTTTACAAACCAATTTTCATTATCATTCTCTCCCGTATTCTTTTTACCCGTTAAACGCTTTTCTCATTCTTTCTCGTCCTTACACTCTTAGTAGTTTCTTTCTCTCCCTCACTCTCTTTCACGCATATACATTTGTCCCTTCTCTTTCGTTCACGATCTCGCATTCACCCGTTTCGCCCCTCGACGTGCAATCAGCTGCCAGATAATTTATCTCGTTTTCTCCGTTTTATATTCTGTTTGTTTATATAGTTATATAACCATTTTCCCAACGACTACGCACTAAATAGTTCAAATTTTTTGCACTTTTTCACCAACAACAACTGGATTGTTGCGCCGAATTTCTTGAGCGCCCATTTCTCTATAATCAAATTTGCAATCGTGCTTGTCACTGTATCGATGCACAGAGCAGAACAGTCCTCCACAACGGCACTCGAATCCTGTAAAAGTCGTAAATATTAAACATACAGCCACTTAAAAGCATTAAACAAACAATGGTTCACTTACCCGTCAAACCAACTTTTTTGCGACAGACGGCGCAACGATTTTTCTTCTTCTTAGTTTCTTTGTCAGTCTCTTTGCCATCAAAGCAGTCATCCGCATCCCCACTACTCACAGATCCTTCTGCAACTGCTCCACTGCTAGCACTTACTTCACTTTCCTGATCTTCCCTATTTATCTGTGATAGAAACCAATTTGTCATTTAGAATTGAAATACATCTTATTATCCCTATGTTTTATGTGGACATTAAAATCCGTTTGCAGCAAACAATGTATGGGGGACTTATTAGCAATTTGAATAGGTAACAAACTGATTAATATCATTAGACACAAACAAAATTTATAAGGAATAAAAATAGGAAATAGAAAAGACAGTTATTACTGAATTTAATAAGAATATGCAACACATATTCCATGTTTGTTGCATTTCATTATATTTTGATTTAAATATTCAAAAACAAGTATGTATGGAAAAATAATGGTTAGTTAATGGTTAAAATTAAAATGTTATAATAAATGGAGCATGTCAAATAAACAAAATTAGCTTGATGAATAACTTACTTCTTTGGGGTTGGGTAGATCAGTCGTTGGTTGAGGTATGGTAGGAATGGTAGGTTGGGCCGTAGTTCCTGTTGCCGCAGGACTACCAAAACCGCCTTGCAACGTACCAGCGTTACCAGAGACGGTCTGTGAGGGTGGTACAGTAGCAGCAGAAACAGGAGGTTGCTGCTTCTTTTTTAGATTTTCTTTGTAACAAAGAGAACAAAGGCCATCTGTAGCTGGCGAACCATAAAATCCACAGCCACTGCGGCAGAGAGCTTGCATTGGATTAGATTCCCGTTCCATTTTGTTTGTTTATTCTGGTAAAATTTCAGTGATTGGACAAATCCTTAATTTTATCCTATTTGCAATCACTTGAGAAGCTCCAAGTAGTTGCAATCAGCTAGATGGATAATTAAGCGTCTTTTGCCACAACTTGCTCTTCGATTGCTCCGTCACGACCGCGTGTCACCATACATTCACCTATTAAAATCAGCAACATTTAACATTTATTTCCATGGTCACAAGTTAAAGTATGTATATGCAATGTCAAGTTTGAAATTGGAGTGAACTCGATAATTGATATTCTTAAAAAAATTACAAATGCATTAACATTCGTAAGACAAATGGTTTAAAAGTAATAGAAATCATGATAATATGTGGAACAATGTTTTAGCTGTTTTGGGTTTGTTTGACAATGAGCAAGCAAGATTTAAATTTAGCAAACGTTTTCATGCACAGATATGATCCTTTGTCAGATACAATTCATCACTTATTAAATTATAAAAATCGTATTTGAACGATCAGGTGAATCACGAAGAGCTTTAGAAGAAAACTTAGTAATCATTACACCAAAATGAGCACATCATATCAAACACAGATAGGTCGGAGTATATTCGGAGAATTTGAGAAAACTGAACACATGAATTTTCATGTCGAATTCGCACTCGCACACGCGCACATTCGTCGAGGATTATACATAGGATAGAAATTGTCAGCGGCAGCAACGATATCTTGAGACAAGGGCCGTTCTCTCAAGTAAAACAGCTCTGTGGTGAACAGAGAGGGAGCAATTCCTACAAGGGCAAATAAAATCGTGAAGTTAAGAACGAAGAGAAAACAATTGACAACGAAAGAAGGAGAGAAAAAGGGGAGACAAACTTCGGGGTTGGAATTACGAACGCATTGTTCGGACGATTCAATTTTTCTAGTCCGACGTAATAAAATATCAATGATAGAGGCGTGATCGGGAAACGTGATATTACTCACTTTCCAACACGCAGTCGTGTCGCAACCAACGCACAACATGGAGTAAGAATTCGTTCGAAGCATTTAAGTGGGCTTCGTATATCCTTATCGCGACGTTAGGCGACGTGCACATCGATAGTCCGACAGACCCGTCGGTTTACGAGGTCTTTCTTTCTTGGCTCGATCGTGAATCTCGGCGCAATTCGCCAGGCTACTGAATGCGCGCGTTTGGCTTTGTCTGTCGAGGCTCGGCAAGCTAAAACGAAACGTTACCAAATAGCTCTTGCTCCCTTTCTCTCTTTTTCTCTCTCGCTCTTTGTGTGCAACTTCGCGCTCGAGCGCTCGATATTACTTCAATCCAAGGAACCTGCAAGGACGGAGGAGAAACAACGATAACGACGATGACGACGGCCGAATGTTTTCACGATGGCGATCGTTTGGACGAAGCAGTCTTTGGGCGGACGTGCAACCAGCGACCGCAATACGCCACACAGTTGTCCGCGATAAGGTTAGGTATCGTGAAGCATAATTTGCCGAGCCTCGCCTTTTACGCACGTAACTATACCTCACAAGAGAATCGTAGTAATTCGCGCAGCTCGACTGAGCTCAGGTGGCCCCCCCGCCACTTATGTTGCCCCACTATCACAAATTTCCTACTTCATCAGTCATGTACATGGTGGATGAAATATACTAATACTGGGGAAACGTGACATAATCCAACATGAAACCTAGCATAACTTGGTACACAATTATATCATTCAAATATTATTTCATTTAAAAGTTTATATTGGAAGTAATAAATTTGAATAATAAAATTCAAACACAAATATATCATATTCTACCGCAATTATTGTTCGTCTCGACGACGTCTGTACTACCAGTATAACAGTAAATATCAATAACGTATCAATAGTGTCTATAGTTAATTATTGATTACCATTATTAACAAGACTTTTGGTAAGAAACATACAAAATAAAAGATCACTCGGTTTGTATTCCCGGCGTTAGGAACGTCGTAAAGGCGCTTGCGCGTTACTCTTAGTTACGAAGCGTGTTAGAACCAATCAGAACAGACCTGCGTAGTACGAACGAAAACTCGTCGTCCGACACTACGGTTCTTTTGTGAACTAAAGTCTACTCGTAAATTAGTAATCCGTATAACCTTTCCTAGTTTTTTTTTTTCAATTATGTCATTATTCTCCGCCACTACGATGCATGTTATAAAGACACAGTGAATAAATAAAATACGCCGCCAATTTTACTTGGATTTGCCACTTGTTTTCTTTCCTTTATCTCTTCCTTTCTTAAATACGTACTTATTACGCGACTTACTTGTTTTCTTTCATCTCCCTGCGCCTGCGCGTACGCACAATTACTCTTTCTACATTATAATCATCCTCTTCACGATATTCTCTTGGCTCAAATGATCAGTATGCGTTTTTTCGGAAACAGAAAATTAACACGCACTAGTTTGCTCGATCTTGCAACACACTCTGATAATGCTCCACCGAAGAACATTACATGACGATACGTTTTACTGTATTTCTTAAACGAATCAGTAGATGTCGTAGCACGAATCCTCGATGTATTTCTCGATGCTACGTAACATAATAAGACAAACTACACGCTGCTTGATGTACACCGACAAATGTGAAATGGAAGGGCAGGAAAAAGGCCACTTTCTTTGTTCTTCGCTTTTGTTTAACGTTCAAACGCGCAGATTTATATAAAATTGATAATCGACTAATGATTGAAGCAGATAAGTGTGCATCATATTCGATTTGTATACATAGTACGCGCATTTCTCTTTCGATCAAATTTATATCCCGCGCCTTTCTAAACTTCAGGGAGCGTTTTCACTTTCACACTATCAGAACAATCTAACTTTGCACGATATATAATATATCGTAGAATAATAATGTTTAATGAAATTAAGAATGATATAAATTATTGCAAGTACAATTAATTATATCGGTTGTTCGAGAAGTACTTCACTGTTGAATTTTTTATGAAAACCCTGTTCAAACCTGTTGCTTCAAAATGAAACGCAAAGAAAGAGCGCATCCGTTTTTCATGACAAATATTCGGATGCGATAAATAACGATTAGTAACGTGTTTCGGTGAAAACTTGCCATAGTGAAAGGGTTAAAGCACGAAAGGAACGGGATTTAAATCCGTTATTTCTTCGGAACACGTGACGTCACTATAGTAATTGAGAACCGAATCAAATATGAATCACATGGTAGGAAATTGCGAAAAAATAAGATAAATAAATAAAAGAAAAATGAAAACTCATTTAATTATGTTCAACATTTAAATACAACAGATCGATTTTTCGCTTAATCATTGCGAATCGATTACATTAAATGACAACTTTATTATTTAATGTTTCTCTTTCCATACAACAAATACAAAATTAACATGAAAAAAACTAATTAGCAAATAGGAATATATTATAGATTATTTATTCGATCGAAAAATTCGATTTCTGTTAATAAATCGAAAATGTATTTCTCGCATTCAGAAATATATGTGGAAGAAATCGAAAAACTTGACACGTTATCGACATACAATCGAAAATGTGTTCTTGAGCTCTAATATTAGTTGTCCGCTGAATTTCAATCGTGCAATAAACATAGAAGCGATAGCCAGCTTGTATCAAAATTAACAACGAAACCACATGACGTAAGAATTGGTCTTTATAGCATAAATAAATTATATTTCTTATTTCGCGCTATTTACTTGCTAAAAAGATTGAAACGAATAACTATTAACTTTTCGGTTATTTAAGTTTTTACGCGTGCGTGCAAACAATTCAAAAAATATCATTTCCGTAATTAATAAAAAAAAAGGTCATCTAATAACGTTTCCGAATGTTCTCGTAAGTGGAAATATGTGGAAAAATGTAACGTTTGCAAACATCACACGCTATAAATTGTTTCAAGAGAATTACGAAATTACATATATCGATCACTATTATTAACATCGCAAAGCGTAGAGCACTATTCCACACGTTTACAGTGCAAACAATTACAGTAACGCATAAATTAATACGATGCCATGTATTTAATTAAAAACAATAAATTAAATGAAACTTCGTGTTATAGTGTAAATGGAATGGAAATACATACTTTCTAACAAAAAGTGAATATTGTGGAGTCTTGTTATATAGTCATTGATAAAATTGTAAGAGTATAAATGAAAATATTTGAAATTTCTAAATTCGTAATCTTAAATAAAAAGGGAACCATATAAAGAGACCCACACTATAGCTACCTGATTCAACGGTGTAAACAAAAGCGCGAATCAGCAGTTGTTTCCTAATAACTTAACAATTTTAACGTGATTTTATTTACACTCGACTTATTCAGCATGGTGAACAATGACGCGTCCGTACTTTCCGTTTTACTTATCTGGAGGCTTTTGTTTGGAATAAGGAAACATGTTTTGTACACGGCCGATGTTTTTCTATACCTATGTCAAAGCTCGGACAATGAAACTGACCGATGCCACTATTCGAAAACAAATAGTTACTATGTACAGTACTAAAATTTTATTACGTTTCCGATACTTTACAATTGTTGCGAAGAGTATCGATCAATCGAATATGTCTACGCAGGATCACGATTTATTAATGTTGCACAATTGTATGTAATTAAAATATAATTATTTTAATACTAATAATAGTAATAACAATAGCAGCAGTGGTAGTACTAGTAACAATACTACTAATAATAATAGTTTAACAATTCTTGGAAATATTTAAAATTCGATTTACAGAATTCTCAGTCCGCAATGACTACGCGAAAAATTTGACAATCGAAAACCGATAATAAATCGAGCGCAGTGAAGATTTTGAATTCGATTCATAATAATTTTAAGAAGCACCAAACAGGTATGTAACGGATACTATAAACGGAATTACAAAGGTCTATACTGAAATTGTTATTCACTTTTCAAAAACCTTCGTAGTACGATAACCAATATAATCTTTAGGAACAAAATTGCGGAATTATCTTTTACGATATTATTTAAATGTGTGACAGTATTTATATCGCTTTATACAAACACGTATAACATTGTAGCAGTAACAAAGAACGACCCGAAGTTATATTTGTAATTGTATTTCAGTTATCACTCAGCTATAGTCTACTCATTATTCTTACGAAACGAAATTCGACGCCACACTCTAATAACACGTGGTAGGAATAACTGAAAAAATATTTCGAAGACATATGCGTATTTAGTTCTTGGTTACAGAATCACATTCTGAAATCACATTCTTGAAATCGTGTTGAATATAATTGTACAGTCTAAAATACTCTAGTAAAAATTTTAAATGATTGTTGGATTAAC